>JASEVX010000001.1:98513702-98665455 GCA_031761405.1 Serripes groenlandicus | reverse complement strand
GTTAAAAAGGTATTTACAGAAGCTAGTTTATATACTATGCAAATTGTTTTCATTCTAAAAATCACGTACTTGTCCTAAATGCACGCTATTGACGGAGCGCCCGATTGCGCATCTTATACTTCACTGGATTTGCAACAACAGTATTAGGTATCGTATGTGGTAATCAATCATTGATGTTACAGGTATTGTGGTATTCAATGAATTTAAATCTCAATCCCTTTTTTCACAGTTTGTTGACCTGTTAGGTGAACTGTCCCACGTAAAAACTAAGTGATATGCTTTCCTTTATAGTTATGTTGTCTGCAATTGTGACTCCTACCCAATAGTAGTCTGTGACTCTTAAATAGAGCCACCGACTGACGAGGCGATAACTTCGTAGTTTTACCTTTTAATACGGACTCGTCAAAATTATTTATTCTGGCGCGGATAACTTTTTCCATGCCAGTTTTATGGGAAATACACTCGACTCCTGATATTTGTCGATGTATCCAGTAAGATCATATTTAGATACAATGTTATATAAATCAGAGATAATGCCTGATGTCGATACCGGATTATTGCCGAAATTAATCAATCGATTAATAAAAAGGATTTTTGAGAAATAGCAACATCGTAGTCTACATAATTGACCAATATTAGAAGAAGAAGAAGAAGAATATTTTATTAGACTTAAACTTACAAAGTTTCTCGTCAATACAACAATATTAGACCAACTTCCTATACTCAATTTCTGACAGAAAATATTTAATACCGATCGCTGCTCTGGATAACATATTGTTTAAACTTAAAGGCAATCTTTGAATTATTTTGTAACAGAATGAGTGAGCTCTTTCAAGTTCTAAAATATTTGTTGATGACATCTGGCACCATAGTTCACAACCATACATGGCCCTCGGTAAAACTATGAATTTGTACATACTAGCTAAGGATGTAGGATTAAAATCAGCCGAATGCGTTATGCTGAGCATAGTCCGATTTATTATTGCGAATTAATTACGAATACAATCCTTAAAAGCGCCAAATTTGTAAATTACACAACGTAGAACGGAATATTTAGTAGATCCTTGATTTATATATTTTCCTAAACACTAGCTTCTAATACTCCTCTTGAATGCTACTCGAATCTCATTGGAAACAATTACCGCCTTACTGATAGCTTATCTTGTTCAGAATTGTACTTTGTCAACGTTTTAAAAGAATACAAGAAGTTAGGATATTAGCGCGGTAGCATTTACGGATGTTTCTAGGTGCTGTCATAGATAATCTGTCATGAAAGTCACAATAGTTCTCAAATGTTGGGGAAATCGAACATGTAACTTCGTTTCTTGTTTATTTAGCTTAAATTGTATGTTAACAATAAAATAGAAAAGCTTGTAATCACACATAATTTGGGGGCAACAAAAGAATGAGTATCGAATTAGTGAAGTAGCTACCGACGGCTCGACCGAAGTTTTACCGCCGACAGATCAGCTGCTTTAGGCTCAGTTGAAGTGAGGTAAGATTAATCCACTACACTACGGCTCATCCGATAGACAAACGTTGTATTAATACATTTAAACCTATCAGCCAGTGTTGTGAAATATACGGATATTGCGTCATGCTACTAATTAGCACAGGACCCTTGTTCGTTTAGTCATAGGTCCGACGAACGTATGTTTATATAGTTGGTTGACACGCGAAGAGAAATCACAAAATCACTTTGTATTGTGGTTTTGAGATAAAGTTGCCTCGTGTTATTTGCAAATAACAATTATTATAAAAGAGTCGATGCACGTTAGATTAATGTAACAATTCGAAGTAACCCATATCTTTACTAAATGTTCATTTGAAAATGTGTTGTCTCCCTTGGCCCAATAAATATTTTTCTATCCGTAGACAATATACACGTAGTTCGACAATATGAACGATTTCAACCTTCTCATTCTCGACTAAATTAGACCAAAATACGACGCTGTGCGTATATACGAGCGTTTGCTAATACAGCGAGGTTTAGGTCTGGTTTAAATCAGACGGCATCCTATAAACGCGCATTTGAAAGTTCATATCTCTGTATTAAACTGCTACTACATGCACGCAATAAATGCATTGTGCATTGTCTGATAATCTGTTGCTCTTATTCAACACTCCGTTATTTTCCTCTGCTCCATTGCTAGGACGGAAAGATCTTCATGCGTTTCTCCTTTCGCTAACCACTGTCTACTTATTGAATCTTTTTCGATAAGAATATATACATATATATATATATTATTTCCTCTCTTTTATAGAGAGCTTGGTAAATATGTAAACAACATTAAACAATGACTATTTACAGCACATATCAAAATACAAACACAAGACAATAAAAATGGTCAATTACATACAACATAAACTCACAGTCAGAAACACAGTCTAGATATATATGATTTAACTTGCATTTCAGAAATAATATGACTAAGTAATGCATAATTTGAAATCCCTTCCGAAGTGTGATGACAAGAAATCACACAGTGGAAGGGTGGATGGATGAATGAATGGTGGATGGATAGGGATTGATGGATGGATGGATAAGTTAATGGGGGGTGTGGATGGATTGGGATTGAATGGTGTATGGGTAAGTTATGACAAGAAATCACACAGTGGATGGGTGTATGGATGAATGAATGGGTGGATAGATAGGGATTGATGGATGGATGGATAAGTTAATGGGATGTGTGAATTGATTGGAGTGAGTATAAGATTGAGTAAATAAATAAATAGTATGAAACACGTAAATGACAATTCAACTAAAAATACCCTTGGTTAAAAAGGTATTTACAGAAGCTAGTTTATATACTATGCAAATTGTTTTCATTCTAAAAATCACGTACTTGTCCTAAATGCACGCTATTGACGGAGCGCCCGATTGCGCATCTTATACTTCACTGGATTTGCAACAACAGTATTAGGTATCGTATGTGGTAATCAATCATTGATGTTACAGGTATTGTGGTATTCAATGAATTTAAATCTCAATCCCTTTTTTCACAGTTTGTTGACCTGTTAGGTGAACTGTCCCACGTAAAAACTAAGTGATATGCTTTCCTTTATAGTTATGTTGTCTGCAATTGTGACTCCTACCCAATAGTAGTCTGTGACTCTTAAATAGAGCCACCGACTGACGAGGCGATAACTTCGTAGTTTTACCTTTTAATACGGACTCGTCAAAATTATTTATTCTGGCGCGGATAACTTTTTCCATGCCAGTTTTATGGGAAATACACTCGACTCCTGATATTTGTCGATGTATCCAGTAAGATCATATTTAGATACAATGTTATATAAATCAGAGATAATGCCTGATGTCGATACCGGATTATTGCCGAAATTAATCAATCGATTAATAAAAAGGATTTTTGAGAAATAGCAACATCGTAGTCTACATAATTGACCAATATTAGAAGAAGAAGAAGAAGAATATTTTATTAGACTTAAACTTACAAAGTTTCTCGTCAATACAACAATATTAGACCAACTTCCTATACTCAATTTCTGACAGAAAATATTTAATACCGATCGCTGCTCTGGATAACATATTGTTTAAACTTAAAGGCAATCTTTGAATTATTTTGTAACAGAATGAGTGAGCTCTTTCAAGTTCTAAAATATTTGTTGATGACATCTGGCACCATAGTTCACAACCATACATGGCCCTCGGTAAAACTATGAATTTGTACATACTAGCTAAGGATGTAGGATTAAAATCAGCCGAATGCGTTATGCTGAGCATAGTCCGATTTATTATTGCGAATTAATTACGAATACAATCCTTAAAAGCGCCAAATTTGTAAATTACACAACGTAGAACGGAATATTTAGTAGATCCTTGATTTATATATTTTCCTAAACACTAGCTTCTAATACTCCTCTTGAATGCTACTCGAATCTCATTGGAAACAATTACCGCCTTACTGATAGCTTATCTTGTTCAGAATTGTACTTTGTCAACGTTTTAAAAGAATACAAGAAGTTAGGATATTAGCGCGGTAGCATTTACGGATGTTTCTAGGTGCTGTCATAGATAATCTGTCATGAAAGTCACAATAGTTCTCAAATGTTGGGGAAATCGAACATGTAACTTCGTTTCTTGTTTATTTAGCTTAAATTGTATGTTAACAATAAAATAGAAAAGCTTGTAATCACACATAATTTGGGGGCAACAAAAGAATGAGTATCGAATTAGTGAAGTAGCTACCGACGGCTCGACCGAAGTTTTACCGCCGACAGATCAGCTGCTTTAGGCTCAGTTGAAGTGAGGTAAGATTAATCCACTACACTACGGCTCATCCGATAGACAAACGTTGTATTAATACATTTAAACCTATCAGCCAGTGTTGTGAAATATACGGATATTGCGTCATGCTACTAATTAGCACAGGACCCTTGTTCGTTTAGTCATAGGTCCGACGAACGTATGTTTATATAGTTGGTTGACACGCGAAGAGAAATCACAAAATCACTTTGTATTGTGGTTTTGAGATAAAGTTGCCTCGTGTTATTTGCAAATAACAATTATTATAAAAGAGTCGATGCACGTTAGATTAATGTAACAATTCGAAGTAACCCATATCTTTACTAAATGTTCATTTGAAAATGTGTTGTCTCCCTTGGCCCAATAAATATTTTTCTATCCGTAGACAATATACACGTAGTTCGACAATATGAACGATTTCAACCTTCTCATTCTCGACTAAATTAGACCAAAATACGACGCTGTGCGTATATACGAGCGTTTGCTAATACAGCGAGGTTTAGGTCTGGTTTAAATCAGACGGCATCCTATAAACGCGCATTTGAAAGTTCATATCTCTGTATTAAACTGCTACTACATGCACGCAATAAATGCATTGTGCATTGTCTGATAATCTGTTGCTCTTATTCAACACTCCGTTATTTTCCTCTGCTCCATTGCTAGGACGGAAAGATCTTCATGCGTTTCTCCTTTCGCTAACCACTGTCTACTTATTGAATCTTTTTCGATAAGAATATATACATATATATATATATTATTTCCTCTCTTTTATAGAGAGCTTGGTAAATATGTAAACAACATTAAACAATGACTATTTACAGCACATATCAAAATACAAACACAAGACAATAAAAATGGTCAATTACATACAACATAAACTCACAGTCAGAAACACAGTCTAGATATATATGATTTAACTTGCATTTCAGAAATAATATGACTAAGTAATGCATAATTTGAAATCCCTTCCGAAGTGTGATGACAAGAAATCACACAGTGGAAGGGTGGATGGATGAATGAATGGTGGATGGATAGGGATTGATGGATGGATGGATAAGTTAATGGGGGGTGTGGATGGATTGGGATTGAATGGTGTATGGGTAAGTTATGACAAGAAATCACACAGTGGATGGGTGTATGGATGAATGAATGGGTGGATAGATAGGGATTGATGGATGGATGGATAAGTTAATGGGATGTGTGAATTGATTGGAGTGAGTATAAGATTGAGTAAATAAATAAATAGTATGAAACACGTAAATGACAATTCAACTAAAAATACCCTTGGTTAAAAAGGTATTTACAGAAGCTAGTTTATATACTATGCAAATTGTTTTCATTCTAAAAATCACGTACTTGTCCTAAATGCACGCTATTGACGGAGCGCCCGATTGCGCATCTTATACTTCACTGGATTTGCAACAACAGTATTAGGTATCGTATGTGGTAATCAATCATTGATGTTACAGGTATTGTGGTATTCAATGAATTTAAATCTCAATCCCTTTTTTCACAGTTTGTTGACCTGTTAGGTGAACTGTCCCACGTAAAAACTAAGTGATATGCTTTCCTTTATAGTTATGTTGTCTGCAATTGTGACTCCTACCCAATAGTAGTCTGTGACTCTTAAATAGAGCCACCGACTGACGAGGCGATAACTTCGTAGTTTTACCTTTTAATACGGACTCGTCAAAATTATTTATTCTGGCGCGGATAACTTTTTCCATGCCAGTTTTATGGGAAATACACTCGACTCCTGATATTTGTCGATGTATCCAGTAAGATCATATTTAGATACAATGTTATATAAATCAAAGATAATGCCTGATGTCGATACCGGATTATTGCCGAAATTAATCAATCGATTAATAAAAAGGATTTTTGAGAAATAGCAACATCGTAGTCTACATAATTGACCAATATTAGAAGAAGAAGAAGAAGAATATTTTATTAGACTTAAACTTACAAAGTTTCTCGTCAATACAACAATATTAGACCAACTTCCTATACTCAATTTCTGACAGAAAATATTTAATACCGATCGCTGCTCTGGATAACATATTGTTTAAACTTAAAGGCAATCTTTGAATTATTTTGTAACAGAATGAGTGAGCTCTTTCAAGTTCTAAAATATTTGTTGATGACATCTGGCACCATAGTTCACAACCATACATGGCCCTCGGTAAAACTATGAATTTGTACATACTAGCTAAGGATGTAGGATTAAAATCAGCCGAATGCGTTATGCTGAGCATAGTCCGATTTATTATTGCGAATTAATTACGAATACAATCCTTAAAAGCGCCAAATTTGTAAATTACACAACGTAGAACGGAATATTTAGTAGATCCTTGATTTATATATTTTCCTAAACACTAGCTTCTAATACTCCTCTTGAATGCTACTCGAATCTCATTGGAAACAATTACCGCCTTACTGATAGCTTATCTTGTTCAGAATTGTACTTTGTCAACGTTTTAAAAGAATACAAGAAGTTAGGATATTAGCGCGGTAGCATTTACGGATGTTTCTAGGTGCTGTCATAGATAATCTGTCATGAAAGTCACAATAGTTCTCAAATGTTGGGGAAATCGAACATGTAACTTCGTTTCTTGTTTATTTAGCTTAAATTGTATGTTAACAATAAAATAGAAAAGCTTGTAATCACACATAATTTGGGGGCAACAAAAGAATGAGTATCGAATTAGTGAAGTAGCTACCGACGGCTCGACCGAAGTTTTACCGCCGACAGATCAGCTGCTTTAGGCTCAGTTGAAGTGAGGTAAGATTAATCCACTACACTACGGCTCATCCGATAGACAAACGTTGTATTAATACATTTAAACCTATCAGCCAGTGTTGTGAAATATACGGATATTGCGTCATGCTACTAATTAGCACAGGACCCTTGTTCGTTTAGTCATAGGTCCGACGAACGTATGTTTATATAGTTGGTTGACACGCGAAGAGAAATCACAAAATCACTTTGTATTGTGGTTTTGAGATAAAGTTGCCTCGTGTTATTTGCAAATAACAATTATTATAAAAGAGTCGATGCACGTTAGATTAATGTAACAATTCGAAGTAACCCATATCTTTACTAAATGTTCATTTGAAAATGTGTTGTCTCCCTTGGCCCAATAAATATTTTTCTATCCGTAGACAATATACACGTAGTTCGACAATATGAACGATTTCAACCTTCTCATTCTCGACTAAATTAGACCAAAATACGACGCACAGGACCCTTGTTCGTTTTAGTTTAAGGACCTAAGAACGCGTGTTTACATATATATAGTAAGTTGACACGCGAAGAGAAATCTCAAAAGTTCATTGTATTTTGGTTTATAAGACAAAGCTATCTATTTTGATTTGCAAAAAAAACAATTACATTAAAAGAGCCGTTGCACGTTAGGTTGATGTAACAATTCGAAGTAACCCATATCTTTACTAAATGTTCAATTTAATATGTGTTGTCTCCCTTTGCCTAATTAAGAATTTCTATCCGTCTACAATATAGTTCAACATTAGGATCGATTGCATCCTTCTCAATTAAATCAGACCAAACTAATACGCCGCTGTGCGTATATACAACTGTGTGCTACCAGGGGCGTAGCTTTGCAATAATCAATGTGTAGGCCGTGTCGTGAGAAATCCAACAGTGTGGACTCTGCGTAATGTATCGACCCGGATCAGCCTAAGTATACCACGCAGGCTTACCCGGATAGACAGTTTTTCCTACTCTATACATCTATCCCCCAAAGACGGAATTAGTCGGCCGGATCAGTCTGCGCGTTCATCGCAGGCTGATCTGGTCGATACATTACGCAGATGTCTATCGCCGCAGCTGCATTTTGGGACATTTTGATAAAAAATGTGTAGGCACGTCCTTACAGTGCCTTAAGGGAGCTACGCCCCTGGCTACTACTGCGAAGTTTATATCAGGTTAAAACGAGATGGCATCCTATAAACGCGCATGTGACAGTTCAACTGCGGCTGTGTGCACATATTGAATGCCTTGTACGTTGTCTGATAATATGTTGTTCTTATTCCACACTTCGTTAATTGTCTATGCTCCATTGCTGGGACGGAAAGGTCAACATGCATTTCTCCTTTGGCTCACCACTGTCTGCTTATTAAAACTGTTATAATCGATAAGGAATTCCAAATAAGTATATTCCAGATAATATAGATCTACATCATCTATTGTACTCAAAAGTGTTAATCAAGATGAATGGGTAATGGATACAGATATATGACATGGCAGCCATTAATATCAAACCTGGTTATTTTAAAAGCATCCAAAACATATTTACTTCTAACAAATAAGATAAATTAATATCGGGACTTCTTCGAGCTGATTTGGCGAGTCTTAGGTTTGACATAGTACTGGGCATACGCCATAATTTCAACAAATAAGGCATAACAGTCTTAAAGAAAGTTTATGTTATGCTTCAGATAGTTATTACCATGACAAATTTACTATGAAGATTTTTATGTTAAAAATAAAGTGTTGATGCTTATCATCGCAAATATTAATTTTGAAAAAAAAAATAATTAATGTTGAATTAGTGAAGTGAAATTATTTAAAGAATGTTTAGTTATTTAACAGAGTTGTAAACATTGTATAAAAGAGAGGAAATGTCTTATTTACGATAATTGTATTCTTGGCTGAAAGGTTTTCAAAAGTCGTCTGCTGTTGCTGTATCAAATTGTGTCGTGATAACAAGGGAAATGATTGTCCTTTTCCACATACAACCAATCTGTAGCACACTACTTTTAAAACATGTCTGGGAAATCTCTTTACAAGAGAAAATAATTATTGAACAAGTTGAACCGTTCCACTAGAAAACCAACAGTGTGGACTCTGCGTAAAGTATCGACCCGGATCAGCCTAAGCATGCCGCGCAGGTTAACCCGGACAGACACTGTTCGCATCCTGTGGATGTTCTGTTTCAGGAATCATTAATCTATACCTCTTTCCCCCTGAGATGGAATGTGTCGGCCGGGATTAGCATTCGCGGAATGCGCAGGCTGATCTGGGTCAATACATTCCGCAAAGTCCATAATGTTGGTTTTCTCGTGGAACGGCTCATATACCCAAAAGGGGAATATATGTAAGGTGGATGTACAGATTGCTCTGTTCATCTTTTGTCGTTTATTCAACCATTTGATCGGTGTTTTTATGGTAAAATCAGGGACGTAGATAAGATTCTTATCTACATCCCTGGTAAAATAAAAAACATGTAGCAATATGCGTTTCTGTATAACCGAAACTTCCAGTTATTGCTGTACTAAATGACAGTATGTTAATGGGGTTAAAAGAACCGTACTTTGATTAATGATTATTCAATTTTAATACCACACAATTTTATATTATTCTTTGGTTTTCGAATCTGTTTTTTTTATTTTTTTTATAAATTGATCGATCTTACTTTTGCGAATCAAAATTTGAAATTGTATCTGAACTACCTGACAGACTTCTTTCAGCTTTGTTTCCGACGCATGGATAGGGGAACTGGCCGTTGTGATATGACTGGAAAATTATTTAAACCGATGTTAAGTTCTATTAATCAATTAATTGAAACTAAGTGTTGCTCTGATTCCGACTACGAAGCAAAGTTGGCAAAGTGCAGATATATATCCTACAGACAGGACTGAATTATGTAACTACGACAAAAAGGGTCTGTTCGTTTTAGTGGCTAAGAAAGATAACTTTTGATCGATTTAACAACCCTTTCATTTAATGTCGGAGTGACTACCCCTTTGCGTCATTGGCAGCCGGCGGACTATTTTTAACACTCTAGCGCACCTGTCGAAGAAAATAGTTCTTATTTCTAATCTGAAAACAGTTTCATTTCGCTAGTTTTGTTAATTCTTTGATATGATTTTAAAATGATAAGATAATACCAAATGTGTAAATTTATTTTTCACCGAACTTAATCCATATTGGCGTACCAGATTTTCCGCGGATTTAGTGTCATTCAAAGTTCAGAGGTCACGTTTAATTGTAACCAGTGAAGCGTGAACATAGAACGCACGACGAAATTGGTCCCAATCAATTGGATTACAATAGGTTTCAATCAAAGTTTGGAACATGTAGCTATTTTAGTGTCACTCCAGGAAAGTTGGATATCGTATTATCTATGTTAGCAGTTATAGTTAAACAAGTGCCATATATTTGTCTGGAGGATATGTTATTGAGTTTAGTTATGAATTAGTTTACCTTCTTATCGCATGTGGATTTACCGATATTTATTGACCTTTTTGAAAAAAGTTTTGGTTTGGAAGTTTTAAATGTTGATTAAATTGTAAATAGGGCGACATAATGGCTTCAGAGCCGAACTATATGGATTGTCCGCTCGTTGTTTGGGTACGTATGAGGTGTATTTATATCGTATTATTGACAAGTAATGCATTATCATTCAATCACGCTGATAACTAGAGTCGACAAGTAGTAACAAAACATGCCTGGTTCTTAAATGACTAATTTTATCCAAATAAAATTCCAATGTGTATGTGTATTCAAACGGTGTGGTATTGGGCAAAGATGTGTATTCACCCTTAGTCAGATGTACCTGATATGTTACTCTAGTGTCTGCTTTGAAAACATCGAAGGAAAAGGTGTAGCTGTAGGCAATTAAAAGTACTGTACAATTTATAAAATATTTGAAAACGACGTCAAATTTGTTATTGCCTGTTTTTAGCAATTTTACCTTGCCCCTCCATTCTTTCAATAGTATTTTGCTATAGACATACATTGAAAAGGTTAACCCTTTCCCTCATACGACAATTCTGCAGCAGACGACTGAATGTATTTTGTCAAAAAATAGAAAATCTCCATAATTGAATGGATTACCTATGACAAAAAGTGGAAAACATTGTGGCAAAAGGAGAAATTCTTGTATGAAAAATTTGATAACATAGGCCAGCAAAGAAGACTAGATATGCCGAACTGTTCTGTTTCTTTAACCCTTTCCCACATGTTGACGCTTTCTGTTATTTCATAAAATGATTTGACTCCTTTGACAACTTTTAATGACTTTAACAACTTTTAATGACTTTAACAACTTGTTTTGATGTGAGCATGCAACTTCTCTTCTTCCAACATTATTTTATTAAAAGTTCAGCTACTTATCAAGATACTGCCAATTTTGAATGGATGATGCCTGTAGAGACCCGTAACCCTTTCTCTCATATAGATGCTTTCTGACGCCTCTGCAGCAGACAGCTTTTTGAAATTTCTTCTTTTGTCACTATGTTTTCAAAAAGCTGTCTGCTGCAGAGGCGTCAGAAAGCATCTATATGAGAGAAAGGGTTACGGGTCTCTACAGGCATCATCCATTCAAAATTGGCAGTATCTTGATAAGTAGCTGAACTTTTAATAAAATAATGTTGGAAGAAGAGAAGTTGCATGCTCACATCAAAACAAGTTGTTAAAGTCTTTAAAAGTTGTCAAAGGAGTCAAATCATTTTATGAAATAACAGAAAGCGTCAACATGTGGGAAAGGGTTAAAGAAACAGAACAGTTCGGCATATCTAGTCTCCTTTGCTGGCCTATGTTATCAAATTTTTCATACAAGAATATTCATTCAAACAATCACAAGAAAGAGAGATAAAATATATTTATATTAAATTTATTATAATGAAAATTGATAAAATTTGTTAAAACGCACATGAACAGTTACTATGTGATAAGGTGGAAGATTATTGACATATTGATACATGTATAATTATGTTTTCAGAAGTTGTCTGCTTCAGAGGCATCAAAAGTTGTTTGTATGAGGTAAAGGGTTAGGTGGATTATATTCCATGTGTTGTAGTACACGTCTCTCGGTTCTATATGACACAGGACGACAGATGCTCAGCTGGACATGGTGACACAGCCGAGGTTCTAGCATGAATAATTACATGCCTTGAACATGTCAATAATTGACCACTACTAGTTTCATCCAAACCTCAAATCCTTTACCAATATTGAGATTTTAACCCTTTCCCACAGACAACAAATCTGCATCAGATGACTTGAAAGCATCTAGCTAATATATTGAAAATCTCTATAATGAAAGTATAGTTATTGAATAGAGTTGAAACCATTATGAGCAATTTCTCCTTTTATTAATATTGCAATGTTGTGTTTTCAAAAGTCGTCTGCTTCAAAGGTGTCGGAAAGTTTCTGTATGTGGGGAACAGGGGAAGGGTTAACCTTATCTGACCTGCAGACGACTTTTGAAAACATTACAAGTAGCAAAATATAAAATTGCTCAGGTCATGATGAGCAATTTCTCCTTCTGTGTCACAATATTTTCACCTGTTTGAAAAAAAATCCATTTTGAATTATTTTAATTGTCCATATTTTTGCCTAGATGTTTTCAAAGTCATCTGCTGTAGATTAGTCGCATGTTGAAAAAGATGAAATGGCATTTCTGGCCACTCAAAATATCTGTAGAAATGTCAATGGAGCTCTAGTTCAAGTAGTTGGAATTGAATTACTCTGTTATTATATTTCATTGTGTCTTTATTTCAGATTGAGACTTTCAGTAAGCCTGGTTGGGCCAAGTTATTGTATCATTTTGTCACTTTGCTATTATAGTGACTTTTTGTGTCACCCTGCGTAGCATGGTAGGCACTTAGGGATTACTTTTTTTTTTGTCTGGCATCTGTCCGTCACACTTTCAATGAGCAGGTGCAGGTGACACACGTGCTCCGCGGAGCACTCCATTCTAGTTATACATGTATTATTATACTGTGTCTGTATTTCAGATTGAGACTTTCCGTAAGCCTGGTTCTGCCAAGCTGACTTACAGTAATCTCTGTGATGGAGTGTTTCTGTGTGATGTCATGCAGGATATGTAAGTTATTTAAGATCACTTTCTTTAACCCTTTCCCTCATACGACAATTCTGCAGCAGACGACTTTGAACGCATTTTGTCAAAAAATAGAAAATCTCCATAATTGAATGGATAACCTATGACAAAAAGTGGAAAACATTGTGGCAAAAGAAGAAATTGCACGTTTTGTGCAATTTCTTCTTTTGTCACTATGTTTTCAAAAAGCCTTCTGCTGCAGAGGCGTCAGAAAGCGTCTATATGAGGAAAGGGTTAAGATCACTTTCTTTAATCCCATGTAAATCAAAGCTCCAAAAGGAATATAGGATTGTAAATAATGTGGTAAAAGCAGAAATTGCTCATGAGCAATTATAATTTCTCCTTACCTCTGCATGTGGAACAAGATTAACCCTTTTTCTAGATACATATGTCTCTGGCTCGCTGCAGCAGGTGACTTTTTGAAAACATTGTGGCAAAGAGATATATCTTATAATGAGCAGTTTCTCCTTTTGCCACATTTCTTTTCACTTTTGTCTCTATTTTGTAGTTGAACATTAATAGAGATTTTCCATATATTTTTGTCTAAATAACTTCAAAATCATCTTCTGCAGATTTGTTGTACAATTTATGTGGTAAAGGATATTGGAGACTTATAAGCATAAATTCCATATTGTGCAGTACTCTTTATTTACAAATCGTTTCTTTTCCTTTTGTTATCTTTCACACAAGGGGAAATATGCATTACTCAGTGATAGTCTGTGTCAATGACAAATGATTTATCACCAAGATAGGAAGCATATTCCCTTAGCTTAAATTGTAAAACTTTCAGAAAGTATTTTAAAGACTAAAGAGGGCTCAATATTTAAAAATAATGCAAGTGTTAATTAAACTTTAAACTAAATTTAAATCTTTGTTGTTAGGTTTGTTGTTGTAACAATTATTTATAATTATCTTGGTAGTATAAAGCATGGTCATGCAATCAAGTATGAAAATGGGGAAGGGGTGAAAGAGTGGTAATGATCATAGAGTTCTGTCCTCTTGTATTTGGTTTGAAACTTGATGATGCCTAGGGATTTATAATTGTATTAGGAGAGACCTCATTGACAATAACTAGGGATTTTATTATGAGAGCTATTTTTTTTAGCTCACTTTAGACTATGACAATACTTTACTTCTAGCCAAAAAGTCGTAATTTTTGAACTTGTCTTAACCCTTTCCCCCATACGACAATTCTGAAGCAGACGACTTTAAACATAATTTGTTATATAATAGAAAATCTCTTTAATTGAATGGATAACCTATGACTCAAAAAGACGTCTGCTGCAGAGGCGTCAGAAAGCGTCTATATGAGGGAAAGGGTTAAACATGAAGTTTTTTTTTTTCGCTGATGCTTTAACTTTTTCTGAAAAAATTATAATATAAAGGTAAAGAACTGAGAACGGTGGTTAAACGTTTCCCTCAACAAAATTGGTTGGAAGATAAATTTGAAGCTAAAATGTGGACAATATCAGCTTATGAAATAATTCAGGTATACATTGTAATATTGTGGCAAACGTCTGCTGCCGACCCATATAATTGTCAGAATAAGTAAAAGGAGATGATGCCTCTTTTTAACTATTTCTCTTTTTTTCCCACAATGTTTTCAAAGTCAGCTGTCTATCGTAAATTGTGTAACCTGTTCCCTCATACAATAAATCTGCAGCAGACATCATTGAAAACCTCCTGACAAAAATATTGGAAATCTCTATAAATTATATATTGTATAATTAATAAATAGTGTTGAAAATATTGTGGCAAAAGTTATAAGCAATTACACCTTGTCACAATCATTTTTTCAAAAGTCATCTGCTGTTGAAGCGTCAAGATGTGTCTGTATGAGGGAAATGGTTAAATGTTCAGTAAGACTCGACACAGCATTCTTTCCAAGCCACTGTCTACTTTTTATCCATTGGTTGTTTTCATGACAAATGTTGTTATGGTTACAATCAATTGTTTTTCGTCAAAAAGAATGTTTACCAAAGCAAAGACAAGATTCAAGCTCATGACCCCTCTAATTACAAGCAATATTTCATTGGCCGACAATGGTATCACATTTCTTCTGCTGCAGATGCACCAAGACATGAAGAGTGGATAGAAAACCATTAATGGACACAGTCAGTTGATTTCTGATGTGAGATGGTTTTAATCCTTTATCAAATACAACAAATCTGTAACACAGATCGTAACTAACATAATTATCATCTAAACAACAATTATACAAATTCCCTTTAAATTAAAGTACATGACTAATTGACAATTATGAGAATTACTGAAAAATGTTGAAAAAATTCTGGCAAAAGGAGAAGTTGCTTGTTATGAGCAATTCTTCCTTTTGCCACAATATCTTTAAAAGTTGTCTTTACAAGATGCTTCAAAATGCGTTTGCATTGGGAAAGGTGAACCCTTACCGTGATACTGATGCCTCTGCAGCAGACGGCTATTTGAAAACATAGTGACAAAAGAAGAAATTGCTCAAAACAAGCAATTTCTCCTTTTGCAACAATGTTATCCATTCAGTTATAGAGATTTTCTATTTTTTGACAAAATATAATCAAAGTCGTCTGCTACAGAATTGTGGTATGAGGAAAAGGGTTTATAGGATACCTTCCTTTTCAAAATGTTACTATTTTGTGTTTTACTAGGATGTTTTCAAAGGGGATGATTCTGAAATTGTTGTATCAGGTAAACATTTAATAATGGGCCGATATTGGATAGTTTGAAGCTGTATGGTTTGTTTATGACTTTGAAAGGTCGGTAATAAAATTTAAGTATGGGGATATATTAAGCATCTAATCACCCTCATTAAAGCTTTTTATATATCACCCTTAGTTGACAGGATAGTTCAACATCAGGGAACATAAAATAGTGTGCAATGTTATAATACAGAACAAAAGGCAGGAAATAAATATTCATTGTGGGTGAAAGAGAAATTGTTAAGCGATTTATTCTTTTTCTCACAGTGTTTGCATTAGTTGTTTACATAAACCATCAGAAGAAGGAAAGGATTTATCTTTTCCCACATCTATACAACAATTCTGCAGCTGGCAACTTTGAAAATCACAAAGCAAAAATTAGAACAATTTCTCTTTTTGTCACAACATTTTCAAAAGTTGTATTTTGCAGTTGCATCAAATTGTGCATGAAAGGGGAAAGAGTTGAACTCTGTTTTCCCTCTTTTTATTTAGCCGATTGGGTGATGTTCAAATAAGATCAGATTATCATTGAAATTACTCTTTGTTTGATATGATAGACTTGTCTGGATTCTATTCCCAAGAGTGTTTTTTCACTGGAAACAGTCCAATCATTCATAGAGTTGACAGATACATGCAGAGGTCCAGATATGGAGGGGTATTCTGCTCCTTTTCCCACAATTTCTCTCTTATTATAAAAGCAAACCCTATTTTGTGTCTACTCTAAAGAATTGTTGTTTTTTTAGTCAACACAACATATGGTTAGAGTGTCAAATAAGGATTTTAGAGCATGAAAGAGATCTAGGGATCTGTATAACATGTATTCTCAATTTCCCACATACAACACAATGTAATCTGCAATGAACAACTTAGAAAATATGAAGGCAAATATGAAGGCAAAAATAGTGGGTCTCTGCAAATGAAAGTATAATAATTGAATAAAATTGAAAACATTCCTTTGTTGTGTCACCTTTTCTTTTGTCCGGCGTCTGTCTGTCTGTCCGTCACACTTTTTCATCTCACTTTCGATGAGCAGGTGCAGGTGACACACGTGCTCCGCGGAGCACTCCATTCTAGTTATAATTTTAAAATCCGTCTCCTGCAGATCTGTCTGTAAGCAGGAAGAAAGTGTTAACATTTTATATAATCTACCAAAACTCATGATATCTCTCTGAACCTGCTGGGATAAATGTTGATGTATTGATGGAAAGCTCAACTATGCATGAGAGATCGAAGCAATTCAATGATACAATTTAACTTTAGAAATTGATTCTAGTCTAGGGATCAATAGTAAAGTGCTGTGTGAACACTTTGAAGCTTTGATCATTTTATCTTTTTATGCCCCCGGAATCTCCGATTCGGTGGGCATCTAGTTTTTGGCCTGTCTGCACGTCTGTCTGTCTGCACGAAAAAAACTTTAACCTTGACCACTACTTTTGAACCATAACAGGTACGGCTACCATATTTCACATGTGTATTCCTTGTGACATGACCTTTCTGTCAGTACCAACATTTTTGACCTTGCGACCTTGACCTTTGACCTAGATGTTGCCATTCTCGGAAAAAACTTTAACCTTGGCCATTACTTTTGAACCATAACAGGTACGGCTACCATATTTCACATGTGTATTCCTTGTGACATGACCTTTCTGTCAGTACCAACATTTTTGACCTTGCGACCTTGACCTTTGACCTAGATGTTGCCATTCTCGAAAAAAACTTTAACCTTGGCCATTTCTTTTGAACCATAACAGGTACGGCTACCATATTTCACATGTGTATTCCTTGTGACATGACCTTTCTGTCAGTACCAACATTTTTGACCTTGCGACCTTGACCTTTGACCTAGATGTTGCCATTCTCGAAAAAAACTTTAACCTTGGCCATTACTTTTGAACCATAACAGGTACGGCTACCATATTTCACATGTGTATTCCTTGTGACATGACCTTTCTGTCAGTACCAATATTTTTGACCTTGCGACCTTGACCTTTGACCTAGATGTTGCCATTCTCAAAAAAAACTAACCTTCACCACTACTTTTGAACCATAACAGGTAAGGCTACCATATTTCACATGTTAATACCTTGTGACATGACCTTTCTGTCAGTACCAAATTTTTCACCTTGCGACCTTGACCTTTGACCTAGATGTTGTCATTGGGGGGCATCAGTGTTTCACAAACACATCTTGTTTAGTTTTATTTCTAAGTCAAAAAGATGTTCTTTCTATTGGTTTCGACGACATGATTTTGTAATAAATAAATACCAGAAACATTTCCTTCTATCCTGACTATTTTAAGCTTCAAGTGTGGACGTTTCCAATAATTCTTTGACATGTGTTATAAATCTCATGGATGAACAAACAATATAAAAATGTTCAAATTCAAAGAAAATTAAAGATTTGTAAATACTTTTCTTGCCATACTGCACCAGCATTAACCCTTTCCCTCATAAGACAATTCTGCAGCGGACGACTCTGAACATTTTTTGTCAAAAAATAGAAAATCTCTATAATTGAATGGATAACCTATGCCTAAAAGTGGAAAACATTGTGGCAAAAGGAGAAATTGCTCGTTTTGAGCAATTTCTTCTTCTGTCACTTTGTTTTCCAAAAGCCTTCTGCTGCAGAGGCGTCAGAAAGCGTTTATATGAGGGAAAGGGTTAACTGTTTGATTTAACCGTTTCCTGCATACAACAAATCTACAGCAGACAACTTCAAAAACTTTTAGGCAAAAATATAAAACAAATCTCTATTTACTTAATAGTTTAATTATTGAACATAGGCATAAACATAAATGTTGAGAAGAAGAAAGTGCTCATCATGAGTAATTTCTCCTTTTGCATGCATCAATATTTGTCTCCAGGTGGGAAAGGGTTAACATCAAAAGACGAAACATAAAAACATCAACAAATACCAGTGAAGGTTGACTGGCATCTGTTTTACACTACATTTACATTGCCCTTTCCCACATAGAGACTCAATCATTATGGCGCCTATGCAGCATACGACTTCTGAAAACATTGTGACAAAAGAAGAAATTGCTCATAATGAGCAATTTCTGCTTTGATTACAACGTTTTCAACTCTTTTCAATAATTTCAGTTTCCCTATAAGAGTGTTTCCATGAATTCACCTGTTGTTTTTAGTTGTCTGCTGCAGATTTGTTTTGTGTGGGAAAGGGTTAACTTTTCACACTGATAATGATGTAATAGTTTAGCTGTTTAATCTTGATAGGATATGTGTTAACCCTTTCCCACATGCAGGGGCTTTCCCGCGACACCATTCAGGCTTTTCATTAAACAACAGCAGGTGTCCAATAACTGGTTGGCACATATCTGTTCAGATTAAGATATTTGCTTTGAAATAATTTGACAGAAACAGTTTTAAAGAGAGCAGATTACTACGACGATCCTGTGTTAAGCAAGTCTTTGCCCAAACATTCTGCCTCTATCACAATTTAGACTTCTACTCAATTTCTTAATAAAAACCCTGCCTATTGAAAACATTCTTTATGGCGAAACATCATATGAGTAATTTCTCTTTTTGTCACAATGTTTTCAATTCTATTCAATAATTATACTTTCATCCGTATATATTTTCTATTTTTAGCTCGACTTTTGAAAAAAACGAGAGCTATTTTTCATGACCCGAATGTCGTCGTCTTATTTTTTTTTTCTCCCTATCAGTCGAGCGTCTGTGCCGTACGCAGTGCTCTTGTTTTGCTTAGACGTTAATAATATTTAAAGTCGTCTGCTGCAAGTTTGTTGTAATTTTTGTGTGAAAAGGCGTATTTTTATGTTCTCCCATGTCACTTTCACAATTTCAAGGCAGAAATATAGAATAATCTCTATAAAGTTAACCCTTTCCCTCATATAGACACTTTCTGACGCCTCTGCAGCAGACGGCTTTTTGAAAACATAGTGACAAAAGAAGAAATTGCACAAAACGTGCAATTTCTCTTGCCACAATGTTTTCCACTTTTTGTCATAGGTTATCAATTCAATTATGGAGATTTTTCTATTTTTTGACAAAATACGTTCAAAGTCGTCTGCTGCAGAATTGCTGTATGAGGGAAAGGGTTAAGTAGAATTATTGAATAATGTTGAAAACAATATGGACAATGGAAAAATTGCTGGTAATGTAAGCGATACTCCATTTGCCAAATTGCTTTCAAAAGTCATCTTCTGCAGATACCTCAAAGTAGTTGGCATATTAGAAAGGGTTAGTCATCAAAGATGAAAGGTGAACATTACTTCATTACATTGTCTAAATTTATCATCTTGAAACTGATCTCAGAAGACTGGTTAGCACTGTATCTGATTACTTTTTGGCACATATCTCTTTCTTCTGTCAGTTCATGCATGGTCCTAATGGTCTGTCCATCACAATTTCCCATTAACTGACTTATTGTCAAGCAACACTTCTATGTAATCCTTTAAATACTCTTCCTGTTATTTACAAAATGTTTTAACCCTTTCCCTAATGTATGCACTATCTGATGCCTCTGCAGCAGACAAGTTTTGAAAACTTTGAGGCAAAAGGAGAAATTGCTCAATTTCATTAATTATACCTTAATTTTTTGAGATTTTTCATATTCCCCCCTTGTTTTAAAAGTCCTCTGCTGCAGTTTGTCGAATGTGGGAAAGGGTTCAATTCACAGTCTGTAGTAGCTAGGTCAGCATAGTCCTCAGAATTTGGCATGTAGTCATAATAACTCCATTTTGTGTACCCAATTTGATTTTATTCCAACTTAAATTCCATTCCTTCATTGATCAACTTGTTTTTCAACTTTCATCCTGCTAATCAATAAGTGGTTTTTTTTATTAAACCCTATCCATGTGCAGATTCATTTTTACACACCTGAAGCAGATGACATTTGTTAACAGTGTGGTAAATGCAGAAATAAATCATCATAATTTGTTCAACTACATTTATAGAGCTTCTCTATAATATTATGCATGCTTGCCTTAACATTGACTGTCAATGTGTTGTTAATATGAGAATAGGGTTAATATGTGTTTATGGCTGACTTTTGTTTATATTTCTAATAAAAATGCATGAATGAGTATCAGAGTGTCTTGTCTCAACTCATCTCGCAAGCATGCAATCATGCATAGTATGGCCAAAATTGAGTGCTCTCTATCACTTCCCCCAGCTTGGTCAGTCAACCATGGACAACTGATAAGTGACGATATTACAATGAAATATTGTTAAAAAGGATGAAAATCTCCATTACCCAAACAAAACTCAGGTAACTGTGATCTATGGAGTTTGCTCCATTACAGACTTGAGGATTTTAAGATTTGGCAGATTTCATATGTAAAAACGTTGACCGTATTAGGGAAAGGCTTAACCTTTTCCCTCATACAAACACATTTTGACAGCTTTACAGCAAACAACTTTTAAAACATTGGGTCAAAAGGAGGTATTGCTGATAATAAGCAATTTCTCCTTTTGCCACAATGCCTTCAGCTCTATTCATGCAATTATTATACTTTCATTTCTTGGGATTTTTCATATTTTTCTAAGAATGTTTTAATGCCATCTGCTGCAGATTTGCTTGTCAGGGAAAGGATTAATAGAGTTTATCAATGTACATGTATATCTTAATATGATATAATTATGCAGTAATGCTCTGTAATCTGCTATTTTATTGGTAGACTTGCGCATGCGCAGAGGCTGGCATAGTCATAGTGAGTTTGAAGTCACGTGATGTATATGCCCTTCACCACCAACAATTAAGTGCAATTTTTGGTTTGACTAATTTACGAATGCTCACAAAAGCAAACATAGAGTAACGAAAAAAAATCCGATTATTCAAGCTTATAATAGAAAATAACAAGTCTTGTAAGTGTAAATATCATATTTAAAGTGTACACAATTATTTAGATATCACTACGCCAATATAGCACTGCACCGCGCAATTACCCTTTGTAAATTGTAACCCTTTTTTCCCTCTCGGCAGAGATGTAAACATCCACTCGCCCGCTAGCATAAGCGAGTGGAATGAAGGAACGGCTAGTACGAAATTCTAGGCGCTAGTCCATACATATTCGTTCATTTCCTTATTCATAAAGATAGTATGCAATGCTAAGCCTTTTCTTTCTCTTTCTCTCAGGAGGTCACGGGTTCGATACCCGGTTGCGGCGACATTCTTTCGGGCGATGTTTTCCATTGCCTCTCACCTCTGATCTATGTGAGAAAGTAGTCAGTGGCTTCGAAAGAATGTTGTGTAAGTACTGGTGTGGGAAAGCCAGGAAAACATGGGTAGGTGCACTGACCGCCGTGATATGACCAAAGCTGTTGAAAGCGGCGTTAAACTCCAAACAAACAAACAAATCTTTCTCTCAGTCCATCTATTCCTTCGACAACGATTAACGATGACTTGCATTTTGGATAGGTGCTTTCGACAAGGTCCGCGTCTAAAGAAACAAATTTCATCAAATGATTTGAGCGCTTTAAATCACTTGTTTATAAAGCGTTTAGAATACTTTGATTATAATAGGCAGAACGAATAACGATAAATCTTGCAAGAAATCGATCATTTCTTTCGGCCAAAATCAGGTAAATGACCCGCGGATATTGGTTGTTACAACATAACTGATTCATCCTTTTATTCTAAATTTGTATTACACAGTTCAAAATTAGATTTTGACAGTTTGTTCGTGATGATTTTGACGCGATTCAAGATTTTACGCGAGCAAAGATACAGAAAATCACATTTATTGGAAGTGTAATCATTGAATATAGTTGAAAACATTGTTGCAAAAGGAGAAAGCTTGTTATGAGCAATTTCTTCTTCTGCATCAATGTTTTCAAAAGTCGTCGGCTGCAATTACGTATGCAAGTGGGAAAGGTTTAAATAAGAAACACTTTTTCAAATGATAGTCAGTTGGCTATTCTAGTATATAATGTCCGTCTTAAATAATAATGACAAAACTTTCAAAAAACAAGAAAAAGATTTTTTACAATTTAATTGAAAACATATTTAATCAAAGTTGGGAAAATTGTCCCTTTCCGTGCTTGTTTTATGAGAGTTCAAATCACAAGCAAAACTTATGGGACAGAGTTGACAAATAACACATTGACACAATTTCAGATTTAGGCTTTGTTTCTGTCAAACCATTGAAGAAGACAACACTGAGACACACATTTTGATTAAAAGTTTATTTAAAAAAAGGAATAATTTTATTTATGATAAACAACATTACAATGATGGTGTAGAAAATACATGTCAACAATACATTTTTCAATTTGTACATTCATTGCACAGACCAAATATTAGCAAGTTTGAAATTATGGACCTCTCAGCACATTTTTTTCTCAATTCATTACTTCTTGGCAGGATTTTACTGTTAACATTGATGATTTTTTTTATTTTTGGCCGGATTGCTCTAGCAATTCCGGTCTATAGATTGGCGATGTCTGTCTCTCCGTCTGTCTGTTCGTCAACATTTTGTAAAATAAATATTCATATATATGCACTTTTGTATCTCTTCTTAAACGATCGCAATTCTACCTTCAGTACTTCAGTACTTTGATAATTAATATGCATAGGCCTAGTTCCATGTGATTATGCTTTAACTCTTTCCCACCTGCAGACGCATTTTGACGCAATAGCAGCAGACAATTTTGAAAACAAATTTATTGTATGTGGGAAAGGGTTAAGTTGCCTTGTGTATAGGTCATCAAAGAACCAAAAGGTAGAAATAGTGCACAGTCAATGATTTCAAACAACGGGTCTTTCCGAAAAACATTAATTATTATTTAGATTTATTTGAATTTCAATGGTTGTTATAGTTATTTCATAATGAGGTAGACCAAATATGGTAGTAATCATGGCTTTCCTTTCTCGGTGCTCAGCATTGTGGGGTACGCATAACGACTGGCTTGCTTGAGCTTGGATAAATTTACCAGTAATGTACTGGTAACACACCCAGGAAATGCTGTGATATAAATGAAAAATTGTTGTAAGCGGCTTTAATTACAGTGCGTACCAAACAAATTGTTTGAATGACAGAAACATTATGGTTTCATTTGATTAATGTTTTAACCCTTTCCCTCATACGACAATTCTGCAGAAGTGGAAAAAATTGTGTCAAAAGGAGAAATTGCACGTTTTGTGCAATTTCTTCTTTTGTCACTATGTTTTAAAAAAGCACTGCTGCAGAGGCATCAGAAAGCGTCTATATGAGGGAAAGGGTTAAGAGTCGTGACAGTCATGATCGAGTGTCCTTGGACAAGGCACATTTCCTAGCCTTATACTCCGGTTTGTTTACCCAGGGATCATGGATAAGTGATTTACTGTCACCGTGATACAACACTGAAATAAAGTTGAAAACTTCGTAAAAAGCCCAATAAACCCAATAAATCGTAATAAAAAAAGTTATAAGGATTAAAAGACAACAAACAATTATTTCTCACAGCTTGACAGAAAGCATGACTACATTTTGTCAATATGACCTATAGCCAATGACAAACATTATGGAAAACTTTGCATTGTAAGGAATTTAAAGCTGTGAGAAATGTAGTGCACACTCTAATCAGTTTATCCCTTTCAGCCATTGATAAATTCAGAACCTATATAATTTTCCTTAGGAATAGATCAGTCTTTGCCCCTCAATATCTCCTGTCATGACTGGATTTACCCCTATGTAGTGGTACTCAAAAGACTTATCATTTTGAGTAGGTTACTTGCAGCATGATTGTGTCTAGAGCTCAATGATCAAATAATGATTTAACCCTTTCCCTCACATAGACGCTTTCCTACGCCTCTGCAGCAGACGGATTTTTGAAAACATAGTGACAAAAGAAGAAATTGCACAAAATGTGCAATTTCTCTTTTGCCACAATGTTTTCCACTTTTTGTCATAGGTTATCCATTCAATTATGGAGATTTTCCATCCTTTGACAAAATACGTTCAAAGTCGTCTGCTGCAGAATTGTCGTATGAGGGAAAGGGTTTAGTCATCTTCTACAGATTTGTTGTATGTGGGAAAGGGTTATGGGGCAGGGTTGGACAAATCCCCCCAGATTAGTTATAAATAGAGGTTTATTGGAAGCCGCCTCCTGGCGGCTTCCTGTAGTAATGCTTTGAAATTTAGCACAAGGAGATAAATTAGACATGCCACAATGTATCGTGAATTTCCTTTGTTTATTAAGTATATTATAGAAGCTAAAGCAGCTGTTTTACACTTTAATTGTATGTAACAGTTTTTCAAGTTCAAAAACAAAGTTTAAAAAATACCATGGACGGTTAATTATTTCTATGAGTGTATTTTAAGTTCAACGAAATTCATTCTGTGTCTATTCTAACAGTACGGCTTACGCTTTATTCTTATAAGCATGGACAAAATGTATAATCATAGAACCATTCGATTGAAAATGGCTACCTGCTTCATACATTTTACGATAAAACCGGGAACCAAAGAAAGCGCGCTCTTTCTGAGCCAATGAAAATCTCTCTTATTAAACGTCTATGGACATACTATGGTTATCTGCTAACCCTTTCTCACAAATATACCCTTACGTCTTTTAAAATCGTTTTGTCAAACGTTTAAATTGTTCATATTGAGTTTAATTTGCTCAATAAACGGTTTTAACCATTTCCCATACGAGTTTATAACCTTACTGTAACCTTTTAAAATCATTGTGGCAAAAGATGAAATTGCTCATCATAAACTATTCTGTTTCTCCATTTACGGTTTTAACCATTTCCCAGGAGTATAAACCCTTTCTGAGCATCTGCAGCAGACGACGTTTGAAATCATTGAGGCAAAAGGTTAAATTGCTCAATATGAGATAGATTTTCTCTAATTACGGTTTTAACCCTTTCCCACATACGAGAATGTACCTTTTATGAGCGTCTGCAACGGACAACTTTTGAAATCATTGTGGCAAAAGGTGAAATTAGTCACAATGAGTTTAATTTTGTCCATTTACGGTTTTAACATACGAGTTTATAGCATTTCTGAGCCTTTGCAGCATGCGACTTTGAAATGTGAAATTGCTTATAATGAGCAATTGCTTCATTTGCCACAAAGAGTTTTCTCCAATTACTGTTTTAACCCTTTCCCACATGCGAGAATGTACCTTTTATGAGCGTCTGCAACGGACAACTTTTGAGATCATTGTGGCAAAAGGTGAAATTAGTCATAATGAATTTAATTTTTTCCATTTACGGTTTTAACATACGAGTTTATAGCATTTCTGAGCCTTTGCAGCATGCGACTTTGAAATGTGAAATTGCTTATAATGAGCAATTGCTTCATTTGCCACAAAGAGTTAAACTCTAGTCTTTTCAATTGTCTTACTATAACTTATAGAGATTATCATGATTATTTCAAAGTATGTCCGGTTAAACATATGCATTTACCACAATAATTTTGAACACTTTTCAAATATCATACTATCATTTTATAGATATTTTATTTGTGTACATTTTATTTTCAAATTCGTCTGCTGCAAATTTGTTTTATGTTTGAAGTGATTTCTCAATAAACGGTTTTAACCCTTCTTCGCATACGAGGATATACCCTTACTGTAACCTTATAAAATCATTGTGGCAAAAGATGAAATTGCTCATCATAAGCTGATTTTGTCTCCATTAACGGTTTTAACCCTTCCCACATACCAGTATAAACCTGGTCTGAGCCTCTGCAGCAGACGACGTTTGAAATCATTTAGGCAAAAGGTTAAATTGCTCAAAGATGAGATAGATTTTCTCCAATTACGGTTTTAACCCTTTCCAACGTACGAGTATATACCCTTTATGAGCCTCTGCAACAGACATCTTTTGAAATCATTGTGGCAAAAGGTGAAATTAGTCATAATGAGCTTAAGTTTCTCAATTTACGGTTTTAACATACGAGTATATAGCATTTCTGAGCCTCTGAAGCATGCGACTTTGAAATGTGGAAATTACTTATAATGAGCAATCGATTGCTCCATTTGCCACACAGAGTTAAACTCTTTTCAATTATCTTACTATCATTTATAGAGATAATCTTTGTTTTGTACTTGATTATTTCAAAGTATGTCAGGTTAAACATCATTGAAATCATTGTGGCAAAAGGAGAGATTGTTCATAATGAGCAATCATGATATGCATTTACCACAATCATTTTGAACACTTTTCAATTATCATACTATCATTTTATAGATATCTTATATTGTGTACTTGATCATTTCAAAGTCGTCTGCTGCACATTTGTTTTATGTTGGAAGTGGTTATAGCGTTATCATTTATCAGTATTTACCAATACAAAACAAAAACAGATGTTCTGTGTGTCTGCATTAATTGACAAAACAATATCATATCATTGCTTGTGTTCAATCCAAATAGTTGATTATCTTCGGTACAAATTGAAATTTATCATAACCTCATGTCCAATTATTTTTAAGTATTCGTCTAGTTTGTCACTGTTCATGATCAGTTTAACTTTAAATCATCTAATTCGCTTAAAACACAGACCAGCCAGGTTAAATATCCTTCATAAAAATATATCTTCAAATACCGATATCAGCGTCCTGACTACAGTTTTAATTTTTTCTAAATTTTGTGGATTTAAATGTTCTGTTTTCTTATTTCTACATGTGCAACGAAATATTGCGGCTTCACTTTGACGCTTTGCGTCAAACATTCGTCTTGTAGAATAAATTGATCAATTTCTTTCTCTGACTGTGTCTCAACACTTTCCCACATACAGATGCATTTTGACACATCTGCAGAAGAAAACTTTTGAAACAATATGTCAATTCGTTGTATTTGAGAAAGAAATTAGTATTGATCATAAATTATAACAATCTCTTCTTTTGCTAAAATATTTTTTAACTCTATCCAGTCATTGTACATGTACCTACAGAGATTAACCATAGTTTTACAAGATGTTTTAATGTCAATTAACTGCTGCAGATTTGTTGTCTGTGGAAAGGGGTTTTGATTTTACATAAACCCTAATTTCTTTTGCTTGATCAAATCTGCAGCTGCCAACTTCTGCAGAGATTGTGTGAAACTACGAAAATATTTATTTTGATCTGATGATAAGTATTAACCCTTTCCCACATACAAGAAATCTGCAACAGACGACTTTGAACATATTTTAATTGTCAAAAAATGGAAAATCTCTATAATTGAATGGATAATCAATGAAAATAAGTGGAAAACATTGTGGCAAAACGAGAAAATTGCTCATCATGAGTAATTTCTTCTTTTGCCACAATGTTTTCAAAAGTTGTCTGCTTCAGAGGCATCAGAAAGCATCTGTATGAGGGAAAGGGTTAAAATAGCATAAGAGGTAATGGATGACATTTTGGCCATTGTAAAAAATATGTAACACGTACCTGTAATATTGTTTGTAACATTTACCCCTAAAGAGAAGCTTCAACCAATAGAACAAGGCTTTCACCTTTATCCTGCTGTTTACACCTGACTGGCTCAGGTGTCTGGATAAATGGACCAGTAGTACTTGTAAGTGGTAACTTACCCAGGAAACCTGTGACATAACTGAAAAATTGTTGAAAGCGGCGTAAAATATCAAACAAACAATCGATTATTCTGCCGTTTACAAAATATTATAAAGAAGTCATATTCTTTGTGAACATCTTTTAAAACAAAGGTTAAGCATTTCCCACATACAACAAATCTGCACCAGATGACATCGAAAACTGTCAGCTTGAAATATGGAAACTCTCTAAAAATGAGATTTATTTCAATTATTGAATGAAATAAATGTAAAAACATTTAGGCAAACAGAGGTGTTGCTCATCATGATTAATTTGAATTCAGAAACATTGGTACTTCTTGTATCTTAGTGTGAGGAATCTGCCGTGGTCTAGTGGTTAGCGTCAGGGATTTGAAACCAAGTGTCCCGAGTTGGATCCCCAGTTGCGACACAGCTGTCATGGTGGAGTGCCCTTTGACTTAGGCACATTTCCTTAGCCTAGTACTGGTTTGTTTACCCAGGGATCATGAATAATTGAACTATCACAGGGATATAAATACTTAATATAATAACTGTATTAATTTACTTTCATTGATGGACTAAACGTAACTATAACTTGACTTTCATAATCATTGGCATATAAATGTAAACTTTTCATGAATTTATTTGTTTAACAAAAATGATAGCGCTCCGTAAGCCTTTGAAGGCTGGCTATTATATATTATTGAATTGTATTGTATTGTGTTGTGATGTATAGGTTGCACTTTAAATATTAAAATATCTATCTATCTATAACTAAAATAATCTTGAAGGTGTAAAACCCAAATAAAACTGTCTTAGTGTCAACTAAAGCTCATGCCCGGCCGGGTAGCTCAATTGGTAGCGTATCTGACTCGCGATCTGGAGGTCACGGGTTCGATACCCGGTTGCGGCGACATTCTTTCGGGCGATTTTTCCATCGCCTCTCACCTCTGATCTATGTGAGAAAGTAGGCATGCAGTGGCTTCAAAAGAATGTTGTGTAAGTACTGGTGTAGGAAAGCCAGGAAAACATGGGTAGGTGCACTGACCGCCGTGATATGACCAAAGCTGTTGAAAGCGGCGTTAAACTCCAAACAAACAAACAAACTAAAGCTCATTTAATATGATTACGGATTTGATCTCCATTTGAAATCCACCAGAACAAACCAATACTGTTATTACCATGAATTTAGTCTGAAATATGACAGCATTATAATGATTCATGAGCAAATGCCCCTATTCCATCAATGTTTTGATAGTTCAACTGCACAATGTTCTCAAAATTTGTCTGCAATTGGGAAATGGTTAGTTTAAACTCATTTCATAATAATTACATCAATTCTGAGAAACAAGCTTTCAGCTTATTAATCACGTTTTATGTCTGCTTTCTCGAATCCTAACCATTGCTCACGCTGTTTCATGGCATTGATATTTAAATAGAAACCTTAATAAGAATCCCTGTCAAAAAGATTGGCAGCCACAATGTGCACGCGCCTTGCTTGAACTGACATTAGAGCCGGCTAAATTTTTGAGGGTCTGAATCAATGGAATCAATGCACCTTATAATTGAGCTGCAGTAGATGTGGTGGTAAACTTCAAGTCTTGGTTTCCTACCTTATATATTGTTATCTCAATGTAAATATAAGGTGTGGGACTAAATTATCATCCTTCCAGTCCAGCGTGATATGATCTTAGCTGTTGAAAACGGTGTATTACTCAAAGCAAACAAATGCAACCTATCTAGAGATTTTGAATTGTCTTCTTACATTGTTGTACCTTAAATTTGCGATCAATGTTGCGACTGAATCATCTTTGTTAGGATATATTCACTGGAAAATGACGCAGGAAACGACATGATATCATTGAAATACTGTTGAAATGGCGTTAAACCAAATTCAAACAAAAAAACCACACATTGTTGTAAACAAGAACTCGTCAGAAGTCAAGAATTATAATGAGACAGATTTCAGGAATTCAGCACATTAACAGTGTGATATGGCCACATTAAACTGTTATCAGCATACAAATATTCGTAAATCCCCTGTTTTGTTGTGGTAGATATGTGATTGACGTGTGTTAGCATTTATTGAAAACTTGAAAATCCTTGAATAATAGGTTTTGGGTCACCCTTAAGATCAATAAGGGTGGGGTTACAATAAGCGGGACTCATTTTATTGACATGCACTGTGTATATATCAGGGTATGTACTTACCTGTTCAAAATTAATCAATGAAATAATGTCAGTTGGATGAATTAATGGTGTTTAATGTTTATGTCATATAGCAGATTTCCAAAAATACATTTAAATATATATATGATACACTTTTTGAAATTGCTATAAGGATATATTTTAACCCTTACCAACATAAAACAAATCTGCTGAAGTCAGGACTTTTATTAAATCTCGGTAAAATTATGGAAAATCTGTCTAATAATATGATTTAACTACTTATCAAATGGAATATATAATTGTATGGCAAAAAGAAAAAAATGCTCATGATGAGAAATTTCAACTTTTGCCACAATGTTTTAAAAGGTCATGTTCTGCAGATCGATGCATAACAATTCATTTGTATATATATATCTATCTATGGGAAAGACAGTAAAAGTGCTGTTATTATATTGAATCTGAAAGAGTTTTCCCTTAAGGGGTTATATAGTGTAACACTTGCATACTTGCATAGGTTAACACTTGCATAATCTCACTTATTTGTTATTTTCACACTCAATCTTTCAATTTAAAATCCAGTGTATAGTTTGAACCCAGTAGTGACTTTGAACGCAGTTTGGCAAACATATGTTAACTTCCTATTAATGATAGTCAGTTATTGAAGTATTGAATAGATTTGAAAACAATATTGTAAAGTAGAATTTGCTCATAATGATCAATTTCATGTTTTCCACAATGTTGTCAAAACCCGTCTTCTGCAGGTGTGTCAAAACTATCAGCTAATATGGGAAAGGCTGAAAAGTAAGACTTTAACCCTTTCCCTCATATAGACGCTTTCTGACGCCTCTGCAGCAGAAGGCTTTTTGAAAACATAGTGACAAAAGAAGAAATTGCACAAAACGTGCAATTTCTCCTTTTGCCTCTATGTTTCCCACTTTTAGTCATAGCTAGGTTACCCATTCAATTATAGAGATTTTCTATGTTTTGACAAAATACGTTCAAGTCGTCTGTTGCAGAATTGTCCTATGAGGTAAAGGGTTAGGACATGATGATAAGAAGTAGTTAAGCATTTTATTTTTATGTCAAAAATACATTACCAGTCATTTAATACCTGATATATAATCTCTACACCCTTAATTCATCCAGAAAAAGAACTCGCCTTGCGTATTCCTCACGTATATGTGATATACACGGTTGCCCGTAAGAGCGGGAAAGCACGTGATATCTTGCCACTTTCATTTCTGGATCCACCAGCTAGACAGCTAAGAATTTACACATTATTTTCTAATTATTCTTTTCTTGGCTTTTTAAGGCCTATTGCCTTATTTAGTTGTTCATTCAGTTATATAACTGCATTAACAGATTTTCAACTGCATTTAAATGTTTAAATTATTGTTGTAATTGCTTGTTTTTGTAGGCGACAGCTAGCTGAAAAGCACGAGGTGGTTACCCCACCCACTATTTTCAGTTAATGTCTTCGGGTGCGGAACGTAATTGAGTTCAAGACTTAAGTTAACGATGAGTTTCCAATCCCGTTATAGATGATACTTATGATGTTGTTGTATTTACATGTAATTATAACATAGACAAAAATTTATAAATTTTGTTTATAGATTATATACGTTCCGGGTTGTCACTCGGGTAGAAAAATAAAAAGTAGAAAAAAATTTGAGAAATTTTTTTTTTTGTGTTATTTTGTGTTCTTTTCGTATATATTTGAATCATAAATATGTCACAAAAAGGTGATCGGAGGCGTGGCTCGTGTGGTCATGCTGTGGACACATGGGACACGCATCCGGACTGTGTGTATTGCGCTAAATGCACACAACTGTCACCATGCGAGTACTGCTCTTCGTGGTCGGTTTCTACGTGGAAACTGGTCAAGAAGGGTAAGACTAGCAGAAGCAGAAAGGGTAAGAGTGCCCCTAAAAAGGTTTCTCTAGTATCCTCGAGTGAAGCGGAGTTCGAGGGGTTTTCTCAATCGGACTCCGCGACTGTGTTAAGTGGCTTAAAGGTTAAGGCTGTACCTACTCCACTTAACACAAACGCACCTCCAAGTCTAGCTAGAGACAAGGAGGAGCGTGTTAAGGTAGCTTTGGATGCGCGTTGTTCGGTCGGGGAACTAAAGCCTTCGGGCCTGAAACCGTACCGAAACAAGGTAGAGAGTGCTCAAGAGCTGGAGTCACCTCACCTTGAACCGCATTATCTGTCGCCTGGTGTTGGGGCTCAACCAACACCACATCCTGAGCTACAGCAGTCTTCGGACTGCTGCAGGGTGCCGGATTACGATGTCTGCGGACAGAGTTTTCCGGAGACTCTTGATAGAACAGATTCACTACTGCCTATCACTGGTCAACCGGGTTTTGCTGGAGCTGGAAAGCAAGACCCAAATGCCGTGGCGCGACAGGTCCCCGGGCAACCGGGGCGTCATCTAGCGATGACGCGACCTGTCACCGATCAGTCATTTAGTTATGACACGACCGGGCCAGTCAGTCAATTTGCCATGACTAGACAAGGTAGTCATTCACTTAGCGGTGAAATGACAGGGCTGCAGTCGAATAGCTACGACGCGGCCAGGCAGACGGTCACTCATTTAAATATGACGCGACCAGGCAGACACTCATTTTACGATGAAGTGGCTAGCCAATCAGTCAAGCATGTAGCCATGCCTAGACAAGGTTCGGATCAATCATTTAATTATGAGACGACCAACCTACCGGTCACGCAGGTGAACATGACGCGGCAGGGAGTTAGTCAGTCATTTGGTAATGACGGGGCTAGACTACCTGTTGGTTATGAAAACATCTCACGACCAGACAGTCGCTCATTTGTTAATGACGCAACTAGTCAGCCAATTGCTTATGCAAACATGGCGCGTCCAGGCACGAGCTCTGTACTGAGTGACCGGATTGATACAAATTATCATTCCATAGCGGGTCAACAACAGAGTGCGTGCACGAATAATCAGAGTATAGGTTACGGACCGACCTCTATTATTCACCCGTCTGGCTCCGGGTATGGGAACTCTTGTACAGAGAGATCTTTTCAATCCCCAAAGGGAACTGTGTACATCGTTAAAGATAACACTTTTCCCCAATACCTTCCACCGGTCCAGTCAATGGAACCGGTCGGAAATAGACGGGAGTTCCAAGCCTACCGAGAGCATCAAAACCCAACGTATTTTGGGATGTCGAGGCATTCGGAGGGACATCTATTTAATAGACAGTCCTTGGAAAGGCAACCCCTGAAACAGAATACGTTAGCGCATTCTGATAAAGGGAGGGCTAAACCGTCCCATACGGTTAGTTATGCCCAGACAGTTGATCGAACACGACCGCTCTCGGCTGCGGAGAGAGGGTCCGTTCCGTTTGATCTCCAACAGAACATGGTGTCTTCGGAAAGTTCCATGTCTGAGTCCGACGTTGATCAGCCGGTTGCAAGACCAGTTAGACGACGTCGAAATCGGATTCAGAGGACTAGGTACTCCCCAAGCTCTTCGTGTAACGAAGATGAGGAAAGCCAGTCATCTGCAGATAATGAGCCGACTGAAGAGCGTTGGTCTCTTCAACAGGCCATTAGCGAAGTATTTCGGGTAGTACCGGATACTTTGTGCCCGAAGGTTGACGCTCCCCCTCGTCGGAAAAACCTTTCTAGCTTAGAGGAACTGAATGCGGAGATCACTACTCCTTCACAGTTACTACCTCAAGCTAACAATTTGGGCAGAATGGTGGAACAGCTTCAGTCAACCAGGTCTCTTGACTCAGTGGCTGCAGGCTGGTTCGTCCCAGGATCCATCTCGAAAGAATGGGTCTCTCCTAAGACGTATGTCACATCTAAGGAGTTCTTCCTGGTCAAGGTACCAACCTTGGACGGGGAAGCAGCTACACTTGGACTAGCTACGCCCGCCCATGTTTTAGTGAGTTCTAAATCATTAGAGAGGTGGGAGGCCAGAGCACGGCTAGGAGTAATGGTGGCATCTCACGATGACCATTTCGCGGTGGCTCTGTCCCTCTTAATGAAAGAGGAAAATGTCTCTAGCAAAGGCGCTAGTAGAATTTTAGAGGCCTTGGATACGGGCAACAGGCATCTGATGGCTCTGCAGTTGCAGAATGCCACAGAGTTAATGTCCACGAGGAGGGATGCAGTTTTGCATGCCCCTTCCTCATTGCTACAAATTAGCAAGGACCGCCTGAGAGCCGCGCCATTGGACTCCAAATTACTCCTGGGTGGAAGAGTAGCTGCGGTGACTGTGTCTGATGCGTCAGAGCAGGCTAGACGCCTTTCGGCGAGCGCAGTTAGTGCTTTTGCTCAGGGTCAAAAACGCTCGGCAACGTCGACGTTTAAGAGCAAGCCTAAGAAGCCTCTTCAGGCAAAGAAGCATAAACGGGATCCTAAGGCGTTTGGGCCTAGGCAATCCACTTCCACGGGTACTAAGTCGGCTAAACCGAAGGCTCCTTTTAAAACAGGGTCTAAGAATCGGCAGCCTTCAAAGTACAGCGCAGCCCCTAGGCCACAGCCCTAGGGATACGCACCTCTCTATGGTTATCCCAAGGCCGGAGATTGCAGTCGGGGGCCGCCTGTCAGGGTTTATAGAGGAATGGGAAAGTATCACAGAGGATCGTTGGATCTTATCTGTGATACAGGAAGGTTATCTAATTCCCTTCCTTTCTCCTCCTCCACTGACAAGCGTGCCTATCGACATGTCGTCAAGACATCCGGCCATGTCAGAAGTGATATCATCACTTCTGAAAAAGAACGCCATAGAGAGGGTTCTCAACCCCAATTCTCGGGGTTTCTACAGCTGTCTTTTCCTCGTTCCGAAGAAAGACGGACGGTGGAGGCCGGTAATAGATTTGTCAGCGTTAAATCTATTGATACCGGTCGAGAAGTTCAAAATGGAATCGACCCGCTCCATCCGAATAGCTATTCGGGAAGGCGACTGGGCGGTCTCGCTGGACCTCACAGACGCCTATTACTACATTCCGATCGCTTCCTCGTCGAGGAAGTACCTTCGTTTTGTGGTAAATGGGGAAGTGTACCAATTCAGGGCACTTCCCTTCGGCCTCAAGTCCGCTCCTCGAGTCTTTACGAAGATAATCAATGCTGTGTGAGCCTTTCTTCGCATGAAAGGACCCCAGCTTCTTCAGTATTTCGACGATTGGCTACTCCACAGAACAGATCGTTTACTTCTCATTTACGATCTGTCTCTAGCCTGGCGGACCATTCTGCGTTTGGGTCTAATACCCAACACGCAGAAGTCGGAATTAGTTCCGTCAAGGAGGTTCACGTTCGTGGGTATGACGTTTCTCACCGACTTAGCGGTAATTCGAGTACCTACGGACAGAGTCGATTCTCTTATCCGGAAGATCGAGCTCACACTGGAGCGGACTACGGTAACAGCCCGCTCCATGCTGTCACTTCTGGGTTCCCTGAGTGCAGCAGCCGACCTAGTCAGTCTAGGCAGGCTTCACATGCGACCCCTTCAGTATCTTTTCCTGTCCCGGTGGCGTCCATCGGTGGACTCACTGGAACAGGAGATAGCACTGACGGATTTCTTCAAGTCACACCTTCGGTGGTGGCTGGATCCGTTAATCTATCCACAAGGGGTGCCCTTGCTCACACCACCTCCGGATCTGTACCTCTTTACAGATGCCAGTGCTGCGGGTTGGGGAGCTCATTTAGAGCCACAGGGCTTTACAGCCCAGGGCATGTGGACAGCGGAGGAACGTTGTTTGCACATAAACAACTTAGAGTTGAAGGCAGTCCTGCTAGCCCTCAATCAGTTCTCTGCCTCCGTTGCGAACAGAACTGTTTTATTGTCGACGGACAATACTACTGTTGTGTCCTACATTCGCAGGCAAGGAGGAACGCACTCCCATCTTCTCTTTCTAGAGACTTGGAAGTTACTCCTTTGGTGCCAGGCGACGTCACTAGTACTTGTAGTGAAACACGTCCCCGGCCGTTTGAATGTCTTAGCAGACAGTCTGTCCCGCCAAAACAAAATTCTTCCGGCGGAGTGGACATTGAACCAGAGTGTAGTAAACTCGGTGTTCATGCGGATCGGGACACCCCTGGTGGATCTTTTCGCCACCAGAGTCAATCATCGGCTACCACTCTATGTGTCACCGATGTACGATCCTGCAGCGTGGGCAGTGGACGCACTGACCCTCGATTGGAACCGCCTGTTCGGGTACGCGTTTCCCCCGTTCATTCTAGTTCCAATCGTGCTTCAAAAGGTTCTTCGCTGTCAGGAGTGCAGAATACTTTTGATAGCACCGTTTTGGCCCCAGAGGTCGTGGTTCAACGACCTCCTGGCCTGCCTCTCGGCAGATCCAATACGTCTTCCGCTTCGAGAAGACGTACTGTTTCAGCAACCAGGTCGGCGTCTTCATCCCAACCTGGCAATGCTACATCTTCACGCTTGGACATTATCAAGCGTGCTATCCGAGAGAGAAGCTTTTCTCAGAAAGTTGCCTCTCGCATCGCAGAGTCGAGAAGACGATCCACTAGAATCGTCTATGATTCCAAGTGGAAAATCTTCTCAGATTGGTGTGGTGCAAGGTCGGTCAATCCGGAGTGTCCCTCTGTAACTCGAATTGCCGATTTCCTTCTTTTTCTTTTTGAAGAAAAACACCTAGCAGTTAGTACGGTAAAAGGTTACCGATCTATGTTATCGAATACGCTTAAGTTCAAAGGGGGAGAGAGCATTGGTTCTAATCCATTTCTCTCTGAACTTATGCGGTCTTTCGAATTAGAGAAACCCGTTTTTAGGAGTTTAACTCCAAAATGGGATTTGTCTTGTGTCCTGTGGTCACTTACAAGAGCGCCTTACGAGCCTCTTGAATCGACGTCTTTGAAGTTATTGACTTATAAAACCGTCTTTCTGTTAGCTTTCGCTACAGCTCGCCGTAGGAGCGAATTGCATGCTCTTTCTGTAGAGACGGGGCACATCAGATTCAATGAGTCTGATGGCTCTTTTACTCTACTGTGTCAACCAGGGTTCCTGGCCAAGAATCAATTACCGTCGGTAATTCCGGAGCCAATTACAGTTCCTAGTCTATCTGCGAGCTGTGGGCCTTCGGATACCGACAGATCCCTTTGTCCTGTCAGAGCTCTTAAGTTCTATCTTAAGAGAGTTGAGGGGAATAGGGGTCGGAGAAAGAGACTATTTCTCCCTCTCATAGGTCGTAACGATATATCGGCAGCATCTATTTCTCGCTGGATATCTAATACGATCAAGTTAGCGTACATAGGTTTATCGAGTCGAGATCTTTCATTTCTGCGGATTCGGCCGCATGAAGTAAGAGCACTGTCCACTAGTTGGGCTTTCTCGAACAATATTCCCCTTGAAGAGATCCTTCGCGCGGCAACTTGGAAAACTCAGTCGACCTTTTCTTCGTTTTACTTACGTTCCATGTCTGGTCAGACAGAAAACTTGTACTCTCTGGGCCCCTTGGTGCCCCTGTGAAATGAATAATTACTGTTCATGAACAGTTCTTGTATAATTCATGCAAAGTTCAGGTACCTGGTTCATGAACAGTTCATGGGATGTATATGAAGATAAAATGGCACAAATTCTTAAAAAGTTCTTAAATATGTAGTTCTTGAACAGGTCATGAACAGTTCATGACACATTCAGGAAACATTGTCATTAAAAAGTTCATGAATTGTTCAAGAACTGAAAATTCATGAAATATTCTTGATTTTCTTTTTAAACATGAACTGTTCAAGAACTTTTTCCAGTACAAATTCATTGTGCCATTTTCTCTTCATGGATTGTTCATGAACGGTTCAAGAACTATCGCCCATGAACAGTTCTAGAACTACAGTTCATGAACTATTGTTCATGAACCGTTCATGTTCAATTGGTTGGTAACCAGTGTATGAAATAGTCTGGGTGGACCTAAGAACCAGATTTTGTACAGAAGAAATTACAGAAAGCCTGTCCAGATTATGTACAGAAAATATTCTGTTTCATTGAAACATAGTTGAACCAGAATTCAATACAAATATTTTTTATATGAAGACAATTGGCTTCTTTCACATGTGGCAATGTGATACTTAAATAAATCACCAATATAAACTTATTGTTTATGACATAGCATAATACAATTTGCTAATTTAATAAACAATGTAACATTTAAGACATTTACCAAATGTGCCCATCAAGTTGTTCATAAGAAATTACAAAAAACTTCTCTGTGCCTTTGAAACACAACATATTTCTCCCACCAAAAAACGTAAAGGAAGTAGTAAACATTACTAACTTCTTTTTGAAGAGTTCCTGTGTTTTATGCTTGAGTTAACTCCCTTGGTATATTTCAAATTCAAGTTCAGTTCCAGTGGTATTTTTGGTTATTCTACTGGTATTCCAGTAACATAGCAGGTAACAATGAAATTTCACTGGAATTGCATTAATGTTTTTCACTAGGGCCTTTACTTTTGACAAGAAGATTTCAAAAGTTTTCACTATAATACATTTATAAGAACTTCTTTGGTTCTAGAAGTATTCTAGAAGTGTTCTAGAAGTGATCTATAAATGTCCTTATTTCTCTATTCAGAATGGTAGTTTAAGAGATTCACACTGAGTTAAAAAGTCATTGTAATTTAATTAAATATCATTTTAAAATCAGTGATATATTAAACTTACTATTCAAGAACAGAATAAGAACTTATAGGGTTCATTAAAAGTACTTGAATTACACTTGACAGATGTTTATGAACTTGTTAAGAATTTGCCATGTTCTTCTTCAGTTCTTGAACAGTTCACGAACAAGTTTGTCTTACTGTTCATGAACTAAATTTCTTGAACTGTGATTAAGAACTATTAAATGGCAGTTCATGAACAGTTCATAAGTGGCATGAAAAGTTCATAATTTCAAGAACAACATTTCACAGGGGTGGCGTCTCAGCGAGTTGTCCGCTAAATATTACACCCAACATAACTTTGAAGTAAACACTGATTGTTCGTCATCAATCCAATCTTTTACTTCCGCTGTTGGGTTCAAGTACTTTGTAAATGAAATTAGAAAATAATACTACTACAAGGTGCTGCTACCTGGAAAGACAGTAAGTATTGGTCGAACCTCCCGTCCGATGCTTCAAAGTCATCAGGTATTAAATGACTGGTAATGTATTTTTGACATAAAAATGAAGTTTTTCAAGTAAAACATATTTTTATTAGAAAATACTTACCAGTCATTTATAGAGTCCCGCCTCCCATCCCCGCGTCGTCACCCAACACTTAATGTTGAAATAAAAGTGGCAAGATATCACGTGCTTTCCCGCTCTTACGGGCAACCGTGTATATCACATATACGTGAGGAATACGCAAGGCGAGTTCTTTTTCTGGATGAATTAAGGGTGTAGAGATTATATATCAGGTATTAAATGACTGGTAAGTATTTTCTAATAAAAATATGTTTTACTTGAAAAACTTCATTTTAAAAGTAAGACTTTAAGACATGATGATAAGAAGTAGTTAAGCATTTTATTTTAGGTCATCATTTATTTTTGCCAATATCACCAAGTGGAAAAACAAGAGTCCATAAACTTCCATGATATATGTACACTAATAGAGAGTCTATATAAGTACATAAATGGGGACACCCTTGTCATTTAGATACATTTTCGGTCTCAATTGAGTTGGTTATCGTAAGCCTCGGTATTTTTGATCTGTGAGTAGTTACACAAGAACTAATTGTGATGATACCATGTTACACGCTAAATGATCAGATTATGTAACGAGATCAGGACACTGATATCTATCAGATATTGATCCATTGTGATGCCTCATTCTTTTAGTAATTTCCTGTTTTATTTTGGCAACATAACGGACCAGAGGACCTAAGATAAGAATGAGTAAACTGGTCTTATTCAAACAATATCTCTCTTTAATATTGACTACATTAAACCCTATGCTGTGTGTACTCAAAAGAATCATCTCACTGAGACGATTCTTTTGAGGTAACTCACAACATAGTTTGGTGGTCAAATAAGTATTTAAGGGTGTGAAAGATTTATCTTATCTAGAGCTCTGTAACTCGATCTACACCAAATAGGTAAATTAGAAATAGAAATATTACAGAGCTGAAAAATAATTGCAAAAGTAGAAATTACTCTAGAAATCCTTTTTCTTACTGTTTCTTCCGTTGCAAAGACAGGGGAATTCAGGTAAAATGTATGTTCTACCAGATACACATGGTGTTGCATCATCAGATACTGTAAGATTCTGTAATCTCTTATTTATCATGTATGGTAATACACAGAGACTGGTAAAATTTCAATTTGATGACATTGCTTTGAGAAAATTGGTATTTAATTTAGATTACGTAAACTAAGGACAGATTCCATGTATTTATGCTACTGATGTTTCATTAAGTTAGACCTTTTACCCATTCAAACACATTGTGATGCATTTGCAACTGCGATAAATGGAGTTACAATAGCAAATAAAGGTCTTTTATACTCAGAATCTCTGTTATTGACAAACCCAACCACATGTTTTAGGTACCCAAAATATAAGTTATCTTAACCCTTTCCCTCTTACGACAATTCTGATGCAGACGACTTTGAACATATTTTGTCAAAACATAGAAAATCTCCATGACAAAAAGGAGAAATTGCATGTTTTGTGCAATTTCTTCTTTTGTCACTATGTTTTCAAAAAGCCGTCTGCTGCAGAGGCGTCAGAAAGCGTCTATATGAGGGAAAGGGTTAATCAAGTTAATGGTGAGACGATTATTATATTACAACATAGTGTTTTAAGAGTCAAACATTGAAGAATACTATAATATATATATATATATATATATGTATCTGATAAGGCTGAATAAACTCCGACTCACTGAGTTCTGATTATCAATTAATTCCATGATCTGCTGTAGTTTGATGTTGAGTTAATTCCATGAACTGCTGTAGTCTGTAGACAAACTGGTAATTAATTAATTATAAGCATCACTTAATCATAGGTAGGGACACCTGTTTGATGTCTTGTTGGTTAAACCCTTTCCCAATTAGACAACAAATCTGCAGTATACAAGTTGGCAAAAATCGAGACAAAAAGATGGAAAATATCTTTAAATCAAATTGGGATTATATTCAAACTAGGTGAGAGCATGGTGGCATAACTGAACAGTTCTTCTTTTGCTCCAATATTTTCAATAGTCTAATTATTCTGCTGCAGAAGGATCCAAGTGCATCTGGGTGATGGAAAGAGTTGCACTTAAATAAATCAACTCTTTAGAACTTCATGTCTCCATCTTCCAAATAGGGTGTGTATCAAAAATAAAATTATGCTGATCAAATGGTGATATAAATAGCAGTCATGAGGCTTAAACTGTACATTGAGGGCTCCTGCAGTCTATACATTGGACGCTACCGCTCCTCCTTACAGTCTGTTCATAGTCTACCCAGCTGCCGTTTGTCATGTCCTCACATAATATTAGTTCTCCTGATAATTTCATGAAAAAAATAAATTGCTAATAATGAATTACGCAAATGTGCCGTAAGGCTTGTTAATACTTCTTGTTTGTATTTTGATCTAAATTATGATTAAATCAAAAAGCTTTAAAGGTAAGACTATTTTCGTGAACATAATTACATGTACAAGTTGGCTTATTTATTCACACAAACCCATGCACAACCTTTGGTTTTGCAGAGAACTTAGAGATCATGAGTTCATGATGCAAGTTCAAATATTTTGCTACGTTTACTGTAGACCGGCACATACCAAAGTTTGTTTATATAGGATTGTAATCTTTTATTCTATTCAGCAAAAAATAAATACTATTGAGTATAGATTTTGACTTAAATACATTCCTTGCATTTTTCAACAGAATTAAGTTACATTCTGGTATTGTGAAATGTTATACTTATGTTTTACTCAGTCAAGTAGTACACCATAATGTAAAGATCCATTAAATTGTTTATGTTTTTCTTCATTTTGTTGAGTCCAGCTGTTTGTCTTTTTAAAAAACTTTACCCTTCATTGTAGCTACTCAAAAGAATGAGGTCTGAGTTAATAGTCAATTATTTATTAATATGACATTATGAGAGTTTTCAGAATATAGAATATGCCCCTTGTCTAGAACCTAAGAACCCAAGACATTTGATTTAGGATAATTAACCCTTCCCCACATGTTCAAGACGCTTTCTGATGTCTCGAACTGACCAGCAGCCGACTTTTGAAAAAGTTGTGGCACAAGACAACATTTCTCATAATGGCTATTTCTTTTATTGCCTTGAAAGTCTTTTCATACCTTTTCTGTAATATATAACTCTTTCATTTCTAGAGGTTTTCCATATTTTTGCCGAGATCTATTTAAAAGTCTTTAAAAATCTCTATAATTGAACGGATAACCTATGTCTGAAAGTGGAAAACATTGTGGCAAAAGGAGAAATTGCTTGTTTTGAGCAATTTCTTCTTTTGTCACTATGTTTACAAAAAGCTGTCTGCTGTAGAGGCGTCAGAAAGCATCTATAGGAGGGAAATGGTTAATTGTTACCTTCTATTTAGTATGGCCAATACGCTGTTATATAGGTAAGGAAGACAAAAAGAAATGATTTGACACTTGTGACTATTTTGAACTCTTTAGAAATATTGAAGAAAGAAATTGTATTCAGTGGATTTTACATAATTATGTTGTGGAAAAGTGTTTTCTGTCACAAACACAATGCTGAAACATTTAGCTTACAGTTATCAGGGACCCTTCCCCTCAAAAGTTAGTATGGGCAACTTTCCAAAGCATATTTCATGAAAAAGATATTTTCACCTTGTCATTCACTGGATTCATGATTGTACATCTTAAAATTTCAAAATTATGTTTCTACATTGTACATTTTATTGGTCGGATTGCTCTAGCAATTCTGGTCTATAGATTGGCGATGCCTGTCCGTCAGTCCTTCTGTCTGTCTGTCTGTCCGTCAACATTTTGGTCAAAGTTTCAGGTTGAGGCAAAATCTCAGCACTGGAAAGGGTTACATTTAACTTGAAACTTTGCCTGAAGGTAACCAGTAACAAGTTCTATTGATTTCTATGGTTACTTTGAACTTGACCTTGGTTTGTCGATCTTCAAGGTCAAATTGCCGGCTTTATATACCGTCTTCAGCGGTTTCTTGTTAGACATGATTTTCAAAAAAGCAACTCTACATGTATAATATCAGGTAACGACCCTAGATTTCAGCTTTCTCACTCTCAAAGAATTTGAGATTTTAGCCAGATGCCTAGATAATGATAAGGTCAACAAAACACATGTCTTTATCTGAGAATAATCTCTCCTAATATGAAGCAATTCAATCCTATGTGAGATAATGGTGTTATGGTAGAGGGTCAGTCTTGTACCAAAGGGATTCAATCTCATGATGAACAGGTTCTGCCTTTGGGTTTTCCAATCAAATAATATTTATGTCTCCATAAAGCAGACATTGAATGAGCCTTTAATATATTGGTAAACTGCAAGCTTCAACTAACAGTTTTGGAATCAATAAGTTTAATTCTGTATATTGTTCTTGCTCAAAAGAATCATCCCAGTGTGACAATTATTTCGCATACTAACAAGATAGGTTATGGGTATTAGAAAAAGATTTCACAACATGAAATAGTTCTAAGTGAATAAGTTCTAACCATTAATTGTTGTGAGTTTGCACAGACTGGCACATTTTTCACATTGCATTGATTTGATAATTGGCTGTTCTGTTGAAAATTACAGGAATTAATTCCGACAGGGTCAGCAATTGAACATGCAGTTATAAACACCATAATTACTTAGTTCCTGGAGACTGTTCTGTTTTAACCCTTTCCCACTTGCAGATGCATTCTGACACATCTGCAGCAGATGATTTTTAGCTCCACTGGCGCTTATGTCATGGCGAATTGTCCGTCGTGCGTGCGTGCGTTAACTTTTTCCTTTAAACGACTTCTTCTCCCTAACCACTTGGCCAATTTGGTTGAAACTTCATGGGATCCATTTGAAATTCTGGTTTCCATGGTAACCGAAAGAAAAAAATAGTGAGAACTTAAAATATCTTCTTCTTGTCTGGCCGATTTTCAAATAATTTTGTAGAAATGTTCCTTGGGTGACTCTTTTTTAGATTCCTTCAAGAAATGTTGATTGGTTGAAAAACATGGCCACCAGGGGGGCGGGGCTATTTTGCCTTATATTGCAATAGTGAAAACTTAAAAAATCTTCTTCTCCAAAAGTGTTCAGCAGATTTTCAAAAAAAATTGTAGAAATGTTCCATGGGTGACCCTCTATCAGATGCCTTCAAGCCATGTTGATTGGTAAAAAAACATGGCCGTCACAGGGCGGGGCTATTTTGGCTATATGGCTAAAGAGAAAACTTAAAAAATCTTCTCCTCCAAAAGTGTCAGGCTGATTTTCAAATAATTTTGTAGAAATGTTCCTTGGGTGACCCTTTATTAGATTCCTTCAAGAAATGTTGATTGGTTGAAAAACATGGCCGCCATGGGGCGGGGCTATTTTGCCTTATATAGCTATAGTGAAAACTTAAAAAATCTTCTTCTCCGAAAGTGTTCAGCCGATTTTCAAATAGTTTTGTAGAAATGTTCATTGGGTGACCCTCTATCAGATTCCTTCAAGCCATGTTGATTGGTCGAAAAACATGGCAGCGAGAGGGCGGGGCTATTTTGCCTTATATGACCATAGTGAAAACTTAAAAAATCTTCTCCTCCGAAAGTGTTTGGCTGATATTCAAATAATTTTGTAGAAATGTTTCTAGGCTTACCCTCTATCAGATTCCTTCAAGCCATGTTGATTGGTTGAAAAATATGGCTGCCAGGGGGTGGGGCTATTTTGCCTTATATGGCTATAGTGAAAACTTAAAATATCCTCTCCTCCGAAACTGTCAGGCCGATTTTCAAATAATTTTGCAGAAACATTCCTTTAAGCCATGGTGGTTGGTAAAAAAAATAGCCACCAGGGGGCAGGGCTGTTTGGAGATTTGATTTTGCCTTATGGCCGTGGAGCGATACTGGCCCTCTTGGGCCTCTTGTATAAAACATTGTGGCCAAAGGAGAAATTGCTCATAATGAGCAATTTCTGCCTCAGCCACAATTTTTTAAACCCTTATTTGTGGAGATTTTTAAATCGTCTGCTGCAAATTTGTTCTATGTGGGACAAATTATGTGTATCTTTGGGTTTGGGCTTAATTTTTCCTAGAGTTCAAGTAGTCTCTTACGAATTGCGAACATGATAAAAAATGATAAAATCAATGGACAATTATTTATTATTTTGACTTTTATAATAATTTATGGAGAAAACAATGCTAAAGTATAGAAAATATTATTATTCTCAGCAAATTGTCAGAATACATGCAGTTTCCAATGTATCAAGTGTCCAATTTAATTTAGCAGTCGACTTTGGAAAATGTTGTGGCAAAAGAAGAAATTGCAATCTTTCCTTTTGCCATAATGTTTTGTTTTCAACACTTCAATAATAAGCTTTCACTGATAGAGATTTTCCATATTTTGCTTAAGCCACCCTGACACTGGCACGAATTTTGTCACCGCAATGACATGTATGCAATGTGTAACGTGCCAATGATTAAAGTCTTCGTCTTCAGTGAGGAGTGGGTGAAGGGTGCGGGGGTGCGTACCATGTTGTAGAGAAAATTTCAAGAATTTGGCACGTGTCAATTTTCATACATATGCGTGCCACTCACGTGAACCATGCGTGAACACTGCGCGAACTCTGCCGACGGTGTGTGTCAATGTGTGCCATGGGAATCCACTACACGCCATGCCAAGCATTGTTCACAAACTGTTCACATTGTGGGCGCGCAAGTTTGCGACGCGTTCACACATTTGAGTGTGTCGCGGAGTGGTCGTGTGGTGGTTAGGGTGTTGTAATGGGTTGTTCATGTGATCATGGCACGCCCAGTTCACCCATAGTTTGTGCATGTCACAAACCATTTGCACATAGCATGAACTGCTCATGAAGTGTTTATGCATTGTTCAAGCAAAGTTCAAGACCAATGACAGACGACGACGCTCACGTCAGTGCATATACAAGTGGGCCCATGGCAAATAATGGCCACAACGCAGGCAGTCCAGCTCTGTTCTCTTATACAGCATCATGCAAGGTACAGTTCTTCCATGTTCCTCTATCTGAGGCATCACCCTCTGCCCCAACATCAATATACAAGAACTTATACCCATCATCTGCCATGAGTACAATGCTGTTGAAGCCCTTGTAATTTTAATAGAACAAGCCTACTTTTGCTGGCTTCTTCATAGCAACGTGATTGCCGTCCAGTGCCCCCAGACAATTGTGGTAGTTCCATCTGGAGCTGACACTTCTCAGCAACCTCCTTCCACTCCTCTTCAGTTTTGGGGCAGCTGAGTACTGCATCCTTGTAGACCTTAATGATGGCTTTGAACAACTCTGGTAAGAACTTGCAGATTGTACTTGCTTCAACTCTGAAGCTGTTTTGTAGACTTGCATAGGAATTTCCAGTGGCTAGGTAGCGGAGGTTGGCAGCCAGCTTGAGTCCAAATTCAAGCGGTTGTCTCATGAATGTGGTCTGTTTCTGAAGGTGAGGGGTTAACTTCTCCACCATCTCTTGGAACAGGTCAGGTGTAATTCTCAGGTCATTCCTGTAGCCTATGGGATCTTCCTTGTTGACTTCTATTAATAGCTGATCATAATGTCCGAAATCATGTCTTCTAGCCAGCCATTCCCTAACCCGAACTGTCCTTGCTTTCCTTGTTCTAGTTGGGTTTGTCTCTTCTTCTTTATCATGCTCTTCCTCTTGCTGCCTTTTCTCCAGGTCTTCAAGAAGTACCAGTCTTGCAGCTGCCAGACATAGGCACTTTCTCTGTTCTACAATAGCAGTGTCTCTGGTAATTTCTGCATCATGTATCGTCCACAGCTGGTCGAGGAATGAAGTTAGGTGTGAATTTACACGCTATATATATATGGTGTACCGCCAAGCAGGACCAAGCCTGACCAAATATTGCCCCGACGACTTCATGCATGCGCGAAGTCGTCGGGGCAATGCATTGCGATGCAGAAAGACAGCGGAAACTTATAATGCCTGACACTGCGGGACAATGTGGTACGGTAGACGTAAACAAAGCGCAATACTTAACCTATGTGCCATTGCGTGTCAATGTTTGCAAATGTTGCCCATTTTTGGCCGCGCATTGTGTAGACAGTGAATAACTTATGCGTATACAGTGCACGTTTAGGCCGCAAACACGGCTTCACGCTCCGCTGCGTAGCAACGAAATGGCATGCCTTGCCACAACGCATTGTGTGGAATTGTGGGGACAAAATTCGTGCCAGTGTCAGGGTGGCTTTAGATGATTTTAAAAACTTCTGTTGCAGATTTTTTGTATCTGGTAAAAGGTTTAAACCTTTCCCTTATGCGGCAATTCTGCAGCAGACGACTTTGAACATATTTTGTCAAAAAATAGAAAATCTTTATAATTGAATGGATAACCTTGTGGCAAAAGGAGAATTTGCTTGTTTGGAGCTATTTCTTCTTTTGTCACTATGTTTTCAAAAAGCTGTCTGCTGCAGAGGCGTCAGAAAGCGTCTATATGAGGTAAAGGGTTTAAAAAGCAGGTTAACAGATTACATTGGTTGCCTATATTTTAGACAATTGTTGAAAAGGAGACCTTTTTCTCTCAATGTACTTATATTTCTCAGAATTTCTTCAGAATCTGATCTGATGTATGCAATCAAGTCTGTGAGGTAAACGAATAAAAATGTAGAGATATTTCCGTAAACCCTCACTTTAAGTTTTGTTTGTTTGTTTTATTTTTACAAATTTTACGCCACTTTCAACATTATTTCAGTTATATCACGTGATACTAGTTCACTTATTCATGATTCCTCTGGGAAAACAAACTAAGTACTAGGCTAGAAAACGTGCCTTGCCCAAGGGCACTTCACCATGACCGTCGTGCCCCTCTTTATGAAAGAGCCTCATTAAATGAGAGATGTTGGAAATTTAAAACCTTTTCCACATACAACAAATCAGCAGCAAAATACTGAAATACCTCGGCAAAACTATGGAACATCTCCATAAATGATGGTATAATTTAATCAAATAGAATTGAAAACAAAAGGAGAACTTGCCACACAGTGTTAAAATCTTGTGTGTGGTGCACCTTTGATTGAATATGGACTGCAAACAGGAAAGGGTCAAACAATTTAATAACTGATAAGCTATTAGAGGTTCAAAAATTTACTTATAACTTCAAATAACATTCTTATCTCTAAACTGCCATAATTAATGTACAATTTACAAAAGGTATAAAATTTGTCAACAAATCCACCTAAATGTGTTGCCATTTCAATTTGGTTGTAAAATAATGCAAATATAAACTGCGTATTTTATCACTCTTCATTTTGGTTTTATTGCAAATTCCCACACTGTACCTAGCAATTATCTCTACTCTTTTTGTTTGATTTATTGACTTTATGACAAGAAATCTATAGATACATTTCAGTTTGAGTTCAGACTCAACTTTTATCAGTGACATTCCCTTATTTCAAAATTCACTGTTTAACAAATAAATCATTGTTTATGACTGTTCTCTGTTGAAATGATATAATGCACTCAAAGTTCAATAACAATTCTTGAACCACTGCATGAATATTAAACATATCTTCTGTTCATGAACATTCAAAGCTCATTTACTCTAGAATGTCATAAGCAGTTTGGTTCACACATAACTATGAAGGAAAAGTGGAGGAGATCGTGGGCCAATCGTGGGAGGATCTCCGTGGTCGGCTAGCTCCACGCTTTCTCCACAGTTTCTCTATGTTTTTACCACGCTTATTTTGAACGTGCACAAAATAATCGTATCCAGGGCCATGGCCAACAAAGATTGGGGCAGAGTCTTATAAAGAACGTAGTGGGAATGCCATTATCGTACAAGCAGTGTGGTAGCATTGTGGTGTGGTCGAAATAAAACTGCAGCACCCTCGGCAACTATTTCGAGGTATCTTTCAGACACTGCATCAGCTCAGATTCATTGAATATTTGAGCATCAGACATGGAGCAAAGGTCACCACAGTCAATCGAGAGGACCTTGTTATCAGCATCAGCCACTATTCAGAGGACATCTGATGGCCACATGCTTGTGGCACATTCAATCTGTTCTTTAATTCCTCTGCTATGTGGCTTCATTTATATGGCCTAGCTTGACATTTGATCACCTCATCCTCATTGTGACTCCTCAATAAGGGCCTGGCAAACCTTAGGTATGGGTAAGGTGATTGCACTCTTGGCTACTCTGAAGTTATAATACATAAACAAGTGATAGTGCTTCGTAAGCCTTTGAAGGCTGGCTATTATATATTATTGAATTGTATTGTATTGTGTTGTATATACAGGTTGCACTTTAAATAATAAAATATCTATCTACATTAAGCTAGGGTACTTGTCTCCTGAAGCAAAATGTCTGATGGTGTTATACGTTTTGTGCAATTTCTTCCTTTGTCACTATGTTTTCAAAAAGCCGTCTGCTGCAGAGGCGTCAGAAAGCGTCTTTATGAGGGAAAGGGTTAAATGTAGCATAAAGGGATGCTTCAATTTGACTTTAGGACTTTTCAAGATGATTACCTGCCATAAATTGACCATTAAGATTTATTTCACCTTTCCTCTCTCAGATCTTATAAAGACTCTTCCATATTTAATGTTGAGACTCATCCCAGTTTAGTGTTATAGCTTTTGTGTTATTATAAGCCTTGCATAGAGATAAAACATAATGTTGGAAAGAAAGCCATTGCTTAATTTTGTCACAATGGATTATTTCTTGCAATCATTTGACTTTGTCAGCTTGGCAGCAGAGGCGGGGACGATGGGAGATTGATTATGGGTTAAAGGGTCTGTCTTGTTTTATGATGGCTATGGTATGTGGGATATGGGTTGTACAAACTTATTTACCTCAAAATGTTATTTACATTGGCTTTATTTGATTATTAAAAGTCTGAACATTGTAGGTTAACCCTTGTCATGTTATTTGTGACCTGATGTAAAGTCAGATAAGGCAAAAATGACTGCATGTACACATAGACCTTAGTAATAATAATCTTGGTCTTCAACCCTTTCACACATACAACAAATATGCAGCAGACATCGTTGAAAACATTTTAGCCATTTAGTCAAAACTAGGGAAATTTTTCATAAAAGAAAGGACAATTATTAAATATGTTTTAAAACATTGTGGCAAAAGGAGTAATTGGTCATTACGAGCAAATTCTCCTTTTATCACAATGTTTTCAAATGTTGTCTGCTGTAGAAGCGTCAGAAGGTGTCTGTACGTTAGAAGGAGTTAAAGTTCACTTATTCCTCATTCACAACATTTAAGGGTGGTGCATTTTGACAATATAATTAGCAAAATATTTAAATACTTGCACAAATGGAAGTAACATTTTATTATAAAGTAGAAATTGCTGTATTTGAGCGATTTATTTTTTCCCTGTAAAGCTTGAAAGGTGAATGCTGCTGAGGCAGGCATGTAAAGCTGTCTATTCGTGAAAAAAAGGCCAGTTAACGAAATCATTTCAGAATATAAATAAATCCAAAAATTACACCTCCATGATCTCATTTCAAAACCATTACATATATCACAAAACTTGTTCACCAGATTTATTTTATTGTCAAGCGCTAAAAAAGTTGAGGGTGCCGTCTTACTTAAAGCTTTCGAATATTCAAGATTTCAGAAGCTGGTATGGCTGTTACTGCAAATTAAATTAAAGCCAAATAAACTGTATCATTCATTTCTGCAGAAATGCAGTGTTCTCATTCACAAAGAAATAGAAGCGAGCATAATGCAATTTAGAGTAGATAATTTGCAATTGCACTTATTTAATTAGACTGCAAACTAGATTCTTCATGAATATACAAACCCATTGGAATATTCAACTCAAAGTATTGAGAAGATCTTTATGTTTGTCAAGCAGCAAGATTTTCTTAACAATTGCCACCTCTTCGCGTTCAGCGCTTTGATTGAAATCGAAGAATATTTTCAAAATGTTTCCATGTATGACATTAATCAAGGTCTAAATTACATATCAATTAAATAAAAAATAGCTGTTGATAAAATAATTTCATATATTTCCTGTGTTGTTTTTTTCCAGTGACCCAAGGCCTGCATATCAAGATGTAGTTCGGACAGTACGCGATCACAACATACGACTCCAAAACTTGGACATATTTCTGAGAAATATCAAGGCCTACTACTCTGTAAGTTTGTTCTTTCTCTTTTATTTAGAGTAAAATTTAACCCTGCCTCACATGCAGCCACATTTTGACCATCTACATCAGAAAACTTTTGGAAAGAAAACATTGTGATGAAAAGAGTAATTGCTCTTAATTTCATTTATAATTAGTAGTCCTAGATCTTCGACTGGCAACAAATCATATTTCCTGAAACCATAGTTCTTAAACCTGTAGTTCCTGAAAAGAATATAAATTCTTGAACTTTTCAGTTCTAGTCTTTAAGAACTCGATCCCACCTCATATTCAAGAGCAGGGGACTCATTCTGAGCAGTTTATCCTGATGGCACAATGTTTTCAACTCTTAGAATTCAATAATAACTCTTTTCATTTAAAGAGAGATTTCTGATTTCCTACCTAACAAAATTCTGCTGCAGACGAATTTGAAAATCTCTATAAAAGGAAAGGATCATTACTGGATAAATTTGAAAATATTGAGACTAAAAGGAGATATTGCTCATGTTCGGCAATGTCTACAAAAGCTGTCTGTTACAGATGTTTCAGATTCATAATACAGTGTATAGCCCTTATCTCATATATACGCTTTTTGACGCCTCTGCAGCAGACAGCTTTTTGTAAACATAGTGATAAAAGTAGAAATTGCTCAAAACGAGCAATTTCTCCTTTTGCCACAATGTTTTTCACTTTTAGTCATAGGTTATCCATTCAATTATAGAGATTTTCTATTTTTCTGGTAGGACAAGGTTGAACTTGTTAGTCTAATTGATTTTTGAGGTCCTTTTATGTTTACATGTGTTCTTATTGATTAACAGATTGGACAGTCTAGATGGATTCAGAGATATACACTTAATTGTCATTCAATTTGAAGTTTTGAACAGGTTAATTAGATGTTAATTGTCTGTCATTGAAATAATTAGGCAGTGTATTGTCCAGTTGTTTAACTCATTTGTATTGGGTCATTGCTGCTGCAGGACCAGTAACTTGAGACAATTGGGACGAATAATACCCAAACCCTGTTCATGCTCGTAGGCCTATGTGCTGTCATGTCGGTCGCTTCCTGTTCAACATTCAATAATTCAGTGTATACTTAGTCATCTCTCATTAGAGTTATAGTTTACATTTCATTTTTAGGTCAACTTTTGAAAAAACAAGAGCTATTGTCATGACCCTGGCGTCGTCGGCGGCGGCTTCCAGTTAAGGTTTTTTGTAGGCGACGGTGGTCGTCCGGTTAAGGTTTTTTGTTCAGCTCAGCTTTTTTTTTTTTCTGTTTTCTCCCTATCGGTCGAGCATCTGTGACGTACGCGGTGCTCTTGTTATGTATCATGACTGATCCTGGAGATGTGACATTACTAATTATTTAACTGATGGTTGTGCCTGGAATCTTTGAAATTGACCCACCCTTGTGATTGGAGTCGGAACATATTCAGCCCGACAGTCTAGTCTGTAACGTTTTGCTGCTGGTCTTTTATTTAAGGATCTGATCTCAGTTTAAAAGGACAATGTGAGTGAATTTGGTACAGAGATGCTTTCAGCAAAAGAAAAGAGTTGTCTATAACCTTCAAACTTTGTTATATGCCCCCTTCTAAGAAGAGGGGTATATTGCTTTGCACATGTTGGTATGTCAGTCGGTCCGCCGTTAGACCAAAGCTTGTGGAGGCTGGGGGTCACCAGAAGATGACCCCTATTGATTTTGAGGTCAAGGTTACAGTGACCTTGAATGTAAAAAGATTGTCCAAGTGATAACTCAACATTGCCTGCACCCATGGTCCTCAAACTAGACTTGCAGGTTGGGCGTGACCAGTAGATAACCCCTATTTATTTTGAGGTCATCTGGTCAAAGGTCAAGGTCACAGTTAACTTGTACTTGAAAAGCTTGTCCGAGTGACATTTCGGTCCATGTGTATTTTATTCAATTGTCCAAATATTCCTGACAATAATGGCGCTCAGGTGGGCATAATGTTTGACAAACATCTCTTGTTTGTTAAAAGTTTCATCATGCTATGATGGATAGTTGAAGTCTTTGCCATATTAGATTGCTGAAAAAATAAAAATAAAAAAATTGCTTGACCTTGTAATCTCGAAGTGTTACACATTATGTCTTAAAACAAAAACTGTTGTATTACACCTGTGCTTACTCATTGTCATTGGCCAAGATTGATCTTCAATTGTTTTGAAACCCTTTACTATAACCATATCAATTATAGCAATGCATACAGGAGTTAACTTGAAACTGTGAATTTATACTTATTATACAAATTGAGCTATGATATTGTGAACACTAACCTGAGTGAATACATGACATCTGTCCACACATCCACTTTAAATGATCCAAGTATGCACAGAAGCTTCTTGAATACTGCTCAGTTTGATTGATGAATAGTGCAATCTTAGGTATCATTCTAAACAATTACATTATACTGCTCCCTTTGATTTCCACATTTGATTTGAATGTGGACAGTAACACCTGCAAAAAGACTGTATATACTACTTGAGTGTGATAGCTCAAGTTCGAGCTTCACTGATTGCTAGACCATTTCCCACATACATTTAATGTACTGTAGACTACATTTAATACAAAATATGGAAACCAAAAATGCAAGGATAATTATTAAATAAAATTGAAAACATATTGGCAAAAGGAGAAATTTCTCATTATGAGCAATTTATTCCCCAAGAACCACTCTGTTTTCAAAAGTGTTCTACTTTGAAAGCGCCAGAAAGTATCTGCATGTGGGAAAGGGTTTGACTCTTGTCAGGTGAAGGGTCCTGATTGTAATTCTATAACATGTAATTGACATAGGGACAAACTGCCAGAAATGTGGGGTATTTATTTTAGAGTTATCAGCGTTCAAAATCATGCAATCATCTGATCAACATAAAAACAAAACACTCGATAGGCAGTATCTGTGATTAGTGCCAATTTAGGGCAAATTTGATTTAACATAATTCAGTCAACCTTTATATTTCTTGAACACTTCTGGCTGCATGAAAGGTAGTGTTATTTTATCTTCCTTGACGTTGCAGTTATTAGAGCATCCACCTCAAAGAGGGACACCAGGGTGCGATCCCTAGATAGTAATCATATCTTGCAAAAGACTTTTAAAAAAAGAGCCGAGCCCCGGTAGCGACGCGGGCTGTCAATCCAGGGGTTGTGAGTTCGAATCCTGACTCTGCCAACTTTCTTTCCGGCGATTGACAAAAGTCATTGCGACATACGTCATTCGTCTTCCATCAATGGGCTAAGTCTATGTGGAAAAGCAGCCAGTTGCTTGGGAAGATTGTTGTGTGGAGTACTGGTGTGAGAAAACCAGGAAATGCATGAGTAGGTGAACTGGCTGCCGTGATATAACTGAGAAATTGTTAAAAAACGGCGTTAAACCCCAATCAATCAATTTAAAAAAGAAATAATGGTAGTAATAGCTTCCCGTCTTGGCGTTCTGAGTGTTACAATTAAAAGATTAAGACTGATGAACTGGTGTCAGGATAATTCTATCATCAATACCAGGAAATGGTGTAATATTACTGAAATATTGTTGAAAGTAGAGTAAAACAACATTATTACTAACAATAAATCAGCAATTTCTTTCACAACTGCTTTCATTGGGTCAGATGATTCCTCATAACTTTTCCTGATATCAAAATGAGGTTTCTCAATATAATCGTTTGATTACCTTCCAGCTTGAACAAGTTCATGCAACGGGTTAAAGCAACGTATACAACATAATGGGTTAAATAAAATTAAATTGATTTTTTTATCAATACCATTAAGTACAGACAAACAAGTGTATTGAGTTAGTTGCAAAGTTTCTAAAAGATCAATAGGAAATAACCACATAAACATATATGGTAATCCAGTCTTAACCCTTTTCCACCTGCAGGCGCATTTTGACGCATCTGCAGCAGACGACTTTTGAAAACATTGTGGCCAAAGGTATTGCTCATGATGAGCAATTTCTCCATTTGCCACAATGTTTTCAATTATTTCATTAATTGTACTTTTATTTACAGAGATTTGCCATGATTTTGCCAATATGTTTTCAAAGTCGTCTGCTGCAGCTTCGTTTGCTGTTTGTAGGAAAGGGTTAACAAAAGGAAGAACAATTGTATAGACTTGCAGAAGGTTGTAAAGCTTTTCCCACTTACAAACAATCTGCAGCAGAAACTTTGAAAACATATTGGCAAAATCATGGCAAATCTCTATAAATAAAAATTTCATATTGAAGTTACGAGAGAGGAGCAATTTCCTCTCGTCATGTTTTAGTTTAAACTTATTTATTTTACAACAATTGCGAAACAAGCTTCCAGCTTATATTAATCACGCTCGATGTCAGTGCTTCCTGGAAACTTAAAACCAGTATGCATGCTGTTTGTGTTGAAAAAACCCGAAGTAAGAACCAACTCATCATTAGACTCGAACCCGGGACCGTTGGTCATGTTTTCAAATGTCACTGCAGAGGTAGCAAAATCTGTCTGCATGTGAGAGAGTAGTTTAACCCTTTCCCACATATAGACACAGTTGGATGCTTCTGCAGCAGACGACTTTTGAAGAAATTGCTCTAGACAAGCAATTTCTCCATTTGCCACAATGTTTTCAACATTTTGCAGTAATTAAACCTTCAATTCTAGAGTTTCCGTATTTTGAGTAGATATTTTCAAGTCTTCTGCTGCAGGTTTGCTGTATGTGGGAATATATGCAGAGTAAAACCTTTCTTCTTTTGCCACACTATTTTCAAGGGTGTCTGCTGCAGATGTGTATGTATGTGGGAAAGGGTTAAATGGAAATAGCAGTTATACTCATTGAAAGGTTAAAAGGTGTTTAACATGAATGCAACATGATGAAACTTGATAAGTTTGATTAAAATAAACAAAATAAATCAATATGCTCTTTATTCGATGTATAGTAAAAGGGTCATGTCAGAATGGGTCCTTATACAAAATAAATGTCATGATTTTGTCTGGATAGACATACATGCATACAGGAATTTGTTAAAGCTCTGTAATTGGCCTCTTTTGTTTTGGTTTTTTAATACATGCACATAAAAAGGTTGATCATAGCTTAACCCATTCCTACATGCATCAATTAAATCTGAACTTTGAAATTATTAACCTTTTCCCTCATACAACAATTCTGCAGCAGACGTCTTTGACATATTTTGTCAAAAAAAATAATCCCTGGAATTGAATGGATAACCTATGACTAAAAGTGGAAAACATTGTGGCAAAAGGAGTAATTGCTTGTTTTGAGCAATTTCTTCCTTTGTCACTGTTTTCAAAAAGCCATCTGCTGCAGAGGCGTCAGAAAGTGTCTATATGAGGGAAAGGGTTAAGGCAGAAATATGGCAAAAATCTCTGTAAATGAAAGAATTATCATTTGATGAAGTAGAAAACATTGAGGCAAAAAGAGAAATTGCTCATTTTGAACAACTGATGCCATTTTATAAACTTCTCTAAAGACTTTCTTTTTTTAAAGTTGTAGATTTGTTGTAATATATGTGGGGAAGGGTAATATTGACTCAGTGAGTAAAATGTGTCAGATTTGTACACTTTGATTCTGAATGTTCATGCAGAGACGTAGTTTTCATGGTCTTCGGTTGTTACTGCAATTTAATCAGCTCCTTTTCCTGTTTTGTTAAAAAATAGAATTCTGACAATATTACGGTCATATGTTAATTCTTTTTAAATACAAATAGTGTCAAAGAAAATATTAAAGATTATTTGGTATTTGGGAGACTTCAAACAATTTAAAAGCTGGAAAATGCTTATTTTTTGGGGGGCATCTAGTGTCTGCTGGCTTGGAAATATAAACAACTATATATATATATATGTATATATATATATATATATATATAACTTAAAGTATTTAGTTCTCTGGTAAAAAGCGTTTATAGTATTTTAACCATATTTCCCAAACACTGGATGCAGCATGAGACTTTTGAATACATTATGACTAAAGGAGATATTGCTCATAATGAGCAGTTTCCTCTCTTGTCACAATGTTTTCAACTTCCTTCATTAATAATTTACTTTCATATATAAATTTGCCATATAGTTTTGCTGGGATGCATCAATAAATATATTTGCATTAGCTGTCAGACAGAGTGTAAGGTTTATTGGTCATGCCAATCAAACTTATTAACCCTTAAACCCACATACAATAAATCAGCAGCAGACGACTTTGTAAACTACTAGGCAAAAACACAAAAAAGCTCTATAGATGTTGGTATAATTTAATTCTGAAAAGAGTTAAAATCTGTTAACATATTGTGGCAAAAGAAGAAATTGCTGGTTTTTAGCATTTTCTACTTTTGTCACAAAGTTTTCAAAAGTCGATTGCTGCAGAGGTGTCAGAAAGCGTCTATATGTGGGAAAGGGTTAAACACCAGTAGGTAAACACCCTTTTCATGCTCCCTATATCTAACAACCCAATACAAATTTATGGTTGAATAATTAAATGCATTTTATAACCCCAAGTAATTTATAAAGACATCCCATCCCGTGTGATAGATTTGTTTTCTTTGGACTTATAATACAACTGTATTTTGAAACAAAAAATGCTTATAATTAGGATATACCTTTTGTTTTATAGTGGTTGACTATATATCTTTTCCCACATACAACAAAACTGCAGCAGACAACAGAAAATATCTAGGCACAAATAAGAAAATTCTCTTTAAATGAAAGCGAAATTATTGAGTAGTGTAAAACATTGTGACAAATGGAAGAATTGCTTGTCAAAAGGTGTTTACAAGTGGGAAAAAGGTAAAGAGAAAACTTCTGATAATTCAATAGTTCTGTCTTCCATGCTGTTTCTCTTCATAAAACAATTACTGAGCCATTTGTAAAAAAAAATAACATATTTGATCTCTGGTTCATACTAATACTATATACCTTAACCCTTTCCCTCATACGACAATTCTGCAGCAGACGACTTTGAATGTATTTTGTCAAATAATGGAAAATTTCTATAATTGAATGGATAACCTATGACTAAAAGTAGAAAACATTGTGACAAAAGGAGAAATTGCACATTTTGTGCAATTTCTTCTTTTGTCACTGTTTTCAAAAAAGCTGTCTGCTGTAGAGGCGTCAGAAAGCGTATATATGAGGGAAAGGGTTAATCCTCACCATCACCATGACATTCACAGTAGTAGCATATTCTATACATAAGAAATTACCTGCATTTCCTTGACCACTGGACCAATATGAAGGTGTTAATAACTGACCACATGCTATAACCATTATGAGGGCAGCTGTGTTTAATTTAGCACCCCATTGCCTTTTTAGCTCGACTATTCGAAGAATATGAGAGCTATACTACTCACCCTGGCGTCGGCGTCGGCGTCGGCGTCGCCGTCGGCGTCCACGTCACACTTTGGTTAAGGTTTTGCATGCAAGTTCTTAAATACTACATGTATTGCATTGAAACTTTCTACAACCCTACCAAACTATCACACCAATGTAGATTATCAAGTTAGATAACTCTATCCTGCATTTTATGCAAGTTATGGCCCTTTTTTACTTAGAAATTCTGGTTAAAGTTTTGCGTGCAACTAAAGTAAGAGTCCATATCTCAGTATTTAATTGATGCATTGCATTGAAACTTTATACAGCACTACCCAACTATCACACCTATGTAGATTATCAAGTTAGATAACTCTATCCTGCATTTTATGCAAGTTATGGCCCTTTTTTTACTTAGAAATTCTGGTTAAAGTTTTGCGTGCAACTAAATTAAGAGTCCATATCTCAGTATTTACTTGATGCATTGCATTGAAACTTTCTACAACCCTACCCAACTATCACACCTGTGTAGATTATCATCTAAGATAACTCTATCCTGCATTTTATGCAAGTTATGGCCCTTTTTTTACTTAGAAATTCTGGTTAAAGTTTTGCATGCAACTAAATTAAGAGTCCATATCTCAGTATATACTTGATGCATTGCATTGAACCTTTATACAACCCTACCCAACTATTACACCTATGTAGATTAACAAGTTAGATAACTCTATCCTGCATTTTAGGCAAGTTATGGCACTTTTTTTACTTAGAAATTCTGGTTAAAGTTTTGCGTGCTACTAAATTAAGAGTCCATATCTCAGTATTTACTTGCTGCATTGCATTGAAACTTTCTACAACCCTACCCAACTATTACACCTGTGTAGATTATCAAGTATGATAGCTCTATTCTGCATTTTATGCAAGTTATGGCCCTTTTTTTACTTAGAAATACTGGTTAAAGTTTTGCGTGCAACTAAATTAAGAGTCCACGTCTCAGTATATACTTGATGCATTGCATTGAACCTTTATACAACCCTACCCAACTATCACACCTATGTAGATTATCAAGTATGATAACTCTATCCTGCATTTTATGCAAGTTATGGCCTTTTTGGACTTATAAATTCTGGTTAAAGTTTTGCATGCAACTACATAAAGAGACCATCTCTTAGTAACTACTTGATGCATTGCATTGAAACGTTATACAGCCCTTACCAACCAGCATTTTATGCAAGTTATGGACCTTTTTGGACTTAGAAATTCTGGTTAAAGTTTTGCAACTACATTTAGAGTGTAATCTCAGTAACAACTTGAACAATTGTATTGAAACTTTATACAACCTTTCCCAATTGTACAACTATAAACACAACCAATTAAGATAACTCTATCCTGTATATGGTGCAAATTGTTGCCCTTTTTTTACTTAGAAATTATGGTTAAAGGTTTGCGTGCAACTACATTAAGAGTCCATATCTTAGTAACTACTTGATGCATTCCATTGAAAGGTTATACAACCCTATCTAACCATCAAACCTATGAAAATAATCATGTTAAATAACACTATCCTGCATATAATGCAAATTATCACCCACTAAGAAATTGTGGTTAATGTTTTGCATGCAACTACATTAGAGTCCATTATCTCGGTAACTTAAATAAGCGGTGGAATAGTCGAGCGCGCTGTCCTCCGACAGCTCTTGTTATTCATGCCTCCATGAACTTTGTTGCCACATCTGATTAACTAAACAGTTATATGATTCTCCTCCCTCCCTTCCTTTTCGACAGTGACCATTGAAGATTCTCAACAAATGTGGACATTGAGAAACTGGAGTTTAATGATGATATACTTCTAGCTTCTTTACAGTCACCAATCTTAACCCTACTAAAAATGGATAATGTCTTCATTGAAATAAGATCTCCGGTACCAAAAGCAGCCAAAACCATGACATAATGACCCTGAACATTTGGCAAAATTTTGGTAACCCTTTCATACATATCACAATTCTACAGCAGAGTCGGCTTCTAAAACATATATTTGAATATCTCCCTAAATGAAAGTTTAATTATTAAATAGAGTTGAAAACATTGTTGCAAAATTCATTTTGTCCCAAGGTTTTCAACTCTTCAAGACTGTAGATTTTCCGTGAGCTTTCAGATATGTTTTAAAAAATTTCTGCTGCAGAGGAAAGTGTTTATTAATTATTACCAGAGATTCTTGTATTTTGGAGTTGAGTTCTTTAGGTTTACAGATATTTAGATCTAAGGTATGGTCAAAGCTGTTGAATTAATTGGTAAAATCTTTGACCTGGACTAGTGGTATGTATTTTTAGTTTCCATACATAAACAGATGGAACATCAAAGGTCCAAGGGAAATTCAGGCTTATTTACCGCATTACCTACCTATTTCTAGCATAATTAACACTTTCTCACATACAATAAATATGCAGTATTTCAATCAGGAACTTGTCATTCATTCAAGGAGCATTTATAATGTCTGTCTCCGGAGAGTCTGCAGAAGTAATTTAATATTAATATTGATTATAAGTCAACATGCCGGAACAGCTTTCCACTTTTTATTGAAAATCTATCAATTTGACCCTTGTTAACCATTCACTCTTCTCCACTTACATCATGCAGTTTTGACATTTCTGGAGATAGATCCTCTTAACCATTATGGCAAAAGGAGAAATTTCTAAACATGAACAATTTCTTCTTTTACCACCATGTTTACAATTTTTATTAAATAATTATACTTTTATTCATCTTGATGATTTCAAAGTTGTCAACTGTGATTTAGATTTGTTGTTTGTAGTAAAGGGTTGACCACTTAAGCTTGTAACTTCTCGGAGTTATGTAATAAACCATGAATAGTCCTTCTGTAAAATTTTAATGAATAGTGGTCACTATAAGCCCTTACCCATATATATATAGATGATGCATTCTGACACAATTGCAGGCCAGCAGGTTTTTAGTTCGACCATTCAAAGAATATGAGAGCTATTACACTCACTTGTGCTTCGGTGTCGGTGTTGCAACTTAGGTTAAAGTTTTGCATGAAAGGCTTCAATTCACACACTTATTGGACATCATCAAATGACCATGCAGGACAAGTCCCAAATTTCTTAATCAGATTTTGACACAAATTCAATTATGCCCCTTTTTAGACTTAGAAATTTTGGTTAAAGTTTGGCATGCAAGGCTTTTTTCTCACAAACCACAGATGCTATTCCTTTGAAACATCACACACTTATTGGACATCATCAAATGACCATGCAGGACAAGTCCCAAAACTCTATATCAGATTTTGACACAATTATGCCCCTTTTTAGACTTAGAAATGTTGGTTAAAGTTGTGCATGCAAGGCTTTTTCTCACAAACCACAGATGCTTTTGCTTTGAAACTTAAAACACTTATTGGACATCATCAAATGACCTTGCACGACAAGTCCCATTACTCTATATCAGATTTTGACACAATTATGCCCCTTTTTGAACTTGGATTTTGGTTAAAGTTTTAAATGCAAGATATTATCATGGCCATATCTCAGTAACCACTATAAATGATATTGACTTGAAACTTCATTCATTTCTTCAGGGGTGTCTGACAGTCGTAACCACTAATGATATTGACTTGAAACTTCATTCATTTCTTCAGGGGTGTCTGACAGTCGAGTTAGATAACTTTTGTATGAATTGAGTACAAATTATGGCCCTTGTTTGACTTTCACAATTTGGTTAAAGTTTGGCATGCATTAGGTACTATCATGAACATATCTCATTAACCATGCAATGTTTACTATATAATCAAATGGCAAATAGTCGAGCATGCTGTCTTTATATGGACAGCTCTTGTTTGAAAACATCGTGACTTTTTTTCAGTAATTATACCTACAATTATAGAGATTTTCCTTATTTTTGAGTAGACAGTTTCAAAGGCGTCTGCTACATATATGCTGTAACACTGAAAAAATAATATTCCTTTTGATTGTAGAGATTTTTCCTTTTTAGCTTGACTATTGTCATGACCCTGGCGGCAGCGGCATGGTCGTCCGGTTAAAGTTTTTTGTTTAGCTCAGCTTTTTTTCTGTTTTCTATCAGTTGAGCGTCTGTGCCGTACACGGTGCTCTTGTTTATACCTGGGTGTTTTCAAAGTCATATGATGCGTTTTTGCCGTATGTGGGAAAGGGTTAATTGCCCTGACTCAGATCATCCTTGTGATAGGGTGTTCGCCTCGGGTGCAGGACATTGCATGTTTGATCCCCGGTCAGGTCATGCCAAGCTCGTACAGCAGACATTGTACATTGTTACCTTCCTGCACACAACTAGATAAAGGAGGAGTAAACAGGTCTTTCTTTCATTTACATAAAAGAAACATTTCACTGAGAAATATTCCACTTTTCCAACATTGATATTGTTTAAGGCTGTCTCTTTCAGCGGTTTCAAAGATATTGGAAAGGGTTAATTAGGTTTATCTGGTTTACTTCAGCTTGTAAATTTGTAGTACAAATTCAGGGCCTTTTATTGTCAAATTCTGTGAAATGATGATCCCCCCAAACTTTAAAATTTGTCAGATGCAATTGATAACGTTTAATTTGAGTACAAAACCTTTTATGTCCTGTGCGAAAACTTGAAAGTCTCACTGCAATTTTCCTCTCGTTTTTGTACAAAATTATCTTCATGAAAATTACAGTGCATTATGGGACACTTTAATGTGGTAACCCGAATACAAGCTCCTTAAGTTAATTGTCTTCACTCTATTGGACTGACGAAACCAATCGTAGTTCCTTATGCAGAACATCAAGTGATTTTGAATTATAAGCATCAAATTGATTGTAGAGAAAATTAATAAATGAAACAATTGATATTTGTCAATTATCTGAGTTCACTCAATGACACTTTGTTCCTGTCATTTCCAGAAAAGACAAACATGTGCAGAATTTAAACACTCATGAAAAGTGTGAAGTGTTGTGAATCCTTTAATTCTCAAATACAGCAATTCTGCAGCAGAGGACTCTTAACCCTTTCCCTCATTCAGCAAATATGCAGCAGATGACTTTGAAAACATTTAGTCATAAATATGAAAAGTCTCTATAAACGAAAGAACATTATCTCTTTCCCTCATATAGACGCTTTCTGACACCTCTGCAGCAGACAGCTTTTTGAAAACATAGTAACAAAAAAAGAAATTGCACAAAATGTGCAATTTCTCCTTTTGCCACAATGTTTTCCACTTTTTGTCATACTGGTTATCCATTCAACTATGGAGATTTTCTATGTTTTGACAAAAAAAGTTCAAAGTCGTCTGCTGCAGAATTGTCGTATGAGGGAAAGGGTTAATTGAATGAAGTTGACAACATTGTGGCAAAAGGAACAATGTTTTCAAAAGTGATATGATCCAGAGCGGCAGAAAGCATATGTATGTGGAAAAGGGATAAATAAAAGGACATGCATTAGTATTGAAAACAGTTTAACAAATTGCCACAAAAGGACATCTCCTTATTGCTGTCACGTTGTCTTTGAAAAGGCATCTGCAACAGTTGGATCCAAATGTGTTCGGAAAGCTTTAACCCTTTCCCTCATACGACAATTCTGCAGCAGACGACTTTAAACGTTTTTTGTCAAAACATAGAAAATCTCCATAATTCAATGGATAACAATGACAAAAAGTGGAAAACATTGTGGCAAAAGGAGAAATTGCACGTTTTGTGCAATTTCTTCTTTTGTCACTATGTTTTCAAAAAGCAGTCTGCTGCAGAGGCGTCAGAAAGCGTCTATATGAGGGAAAGGGTTAATTTAGTACCTATTGTAAAACCTAATCAAATCAAACCAAAGCTTTTCAAAAACTGTAGATCAAGATCAGTATGTATTATCCTTACATTTAGATCATTTTCTTCCACATTTGACCTTGAAATAGAGACAATTTATAACCTTTTCGCTCATACGACACTTCTGTAGCAGACGACTTTGAACATATTTTGTCAGAAAATCTCTATAATTGAATCTACGACCAAAAATGGAAAACATTGTGGCAAAAGGATAAATTGCTCGTTTTGAGCAATTTCTTCTTTTGTCATTATGTTTTCAAAAAGCTGTCTGCTGCAGAGGTGTCAAAAAGCGTCTTCATGAGGGAAAGGGTTAAAAAGAAAATGCCATTGGTAGATCAGTGATTGCACAACTGGAAAACTGTTATAAAGCAAGAATATTTTTAACAGTTACAATGATTTTCAAATACTGGGACCACCTCAGTCACCCAGGTGTAGTGGTAGTGTGTTCGCCTCGGGAGTAATAGGTTACAGGTTTTAATCCCTGGCCGGGTCAAATCAAAGACTTTTAAAATGGTAGTTACTAGTAGTATAAGTGGCTGCCCTCCTAGGCGCTCAGGATTTGCCGAGTTAGCATTACGACTGACTGACTGGTGTCAGGATTAAAGGATCAGTAGTACTGGTAACTTAGCCATGATATAACTGACTTTTGAAAGTGGCGTAAAACACTAAACAATTAATCGATTGTCACCCAGGGATCTTGAAGCTTTAAGCTTTAATTACTGTGATATAACTGAAAAATGTTGAAAACGGTGTAGAATTCAAATAATTATAATTCTCCCAATAAGCATTCGATCATTAAGAAACAAATAATCAGAAACACAGTTGTATTGAAGCCTGGCATAAGCTTAGTGCAGAGCACATAATATGAGAACACACTTACAAGTTGAATTATTTTAGTTGTCTACATAATGTATTGTTGACAGACACAATTTGAATATTTATTATATATTTTGAAAAGGATACCCACAAAAAGCTACACATAAACAATTCTATGGTATACGATAACAGTTTTACAAAAATACACTGCTGTAATAATCGATCTGTTTAACAGATTTCTAGATAAGATGGATTAGGACATTTTTTGTTATCATCCCATACAAACATAATGGTTGCCTGATCTTGATCTCTGCTTGGCAACCCACCAGTTTCCAAGTGATCAGTCCGAAATTGGTTGTATCATACAAAAAGGAGGACATATCATAAGTTAGCAATGAACTGTAAAGAATTACAGGAAAGAGTAGAAATAAGTATTTTCTAATTTTCACGCATTGTTTTCAACTCTGTATTTGCAGGGTTATGCCAGTTGTCCAAATATCTAATCAGATGTTTTTAACCCTTTCCCACATACAATCAATCTGCAGCAGACGACTTCGTAAATGTCTTCTCAAAAATATGAAAAATCTCTATAATTGTACGTAGGTATAATTACTGAAAAAGGTTGAAAGCTCGTTTTTATCAATTTCTCCTTTTGTCACAATGTATTCAAAAGTCATCTTCTGCAGATAAGTCAAAATGGGTCTGCAATTGGGAAAGGGTTAGTTAAAGGAAATGACCTTTGTGGCAAAAGTTGAAAATACTAGCTTAGAAGAGCAATTTTTGCTTTTGGTCTATTTAATAAACATTTCATTCAGAGATTTTTTCATGTTTTTAAAGCTGTATGATGCAGATTGTTCTTTCCGACGTTTGACAAATGTCAATGCCAAATTAATAACTTCATTCGTCTATGTTGAAAAGCAGTCAGTTGCTTGGAAAGACTGTTGTGTGGAGTACTTGTGTGAGAAAGCCAGGAAAGACATGGGAAAGTGAACTGGCCTTGTGATATGACTGTAAATTTGTTGAAAATGTCGTTAAACATCAATCATTCAAAGCTGTCTGCTGTAGATTGTTGTGTGCGAGAAAGGGTTAATTATTGAATTGCAAGTGTTTCAACTAATAACAAAATATACTATCAACATGTCAAACAACAGATTGTTCTCAGGAAGGATCTATATGGAAATATATGGAGATTTTATGTGCAGCAACAGCTTGCAGGATGTTACATTTGCAAGCAACACTTTTCTTTCATTCAGTTGACCTAATTTATTGCCTCGGAATCTGTATCCATATGATCATTTAAAAACATATTTTGGGGGTAAAAGAAACATTATTCTTTGTAATGAGAACTTCCTTCATTTTCCCTGCCCTGAAAGGATTGATTGATTGGGGTTTAACGCCGTTTTTAACAATTTCTCAGTCATATCACGGCGGCCAGTTCACCTACTCATGTGTTTCCTGGTTTTCTCACACCAGTACTCCACACAACAATCCTCCAAAGCAACTGGCTGCTTTCCCACATAGACTTAGCCCATTGGTGGAAGACGAATGACGCATGTCGCAATGACTTTTGTCAAACGTCGGAAAGAAAGTTGTCCGAGCCGGGATTCGAACTCACAACCCCTGGATTGACAGCCCGCGTCGTTACTGGCCTGAAAGGAAGATGTGAAATTTGTTGTCTTCCATTCGAAGCCATATCTGGCATGATTAGATAGATTTAATAAAAACTGTTGAAATGATGATACATGCTTTTACATTGAAAAGGTGGTGTATGAAGTGGTAGACCGTCCACATCAAATAGGGGAAAGTCGCAAGTTTGATCCCCAGCCAGGTCATACCAAAAACTTTAAGAATGGTATTAATGGCCCGCCTTGGTGATCAGGGTTGTTGGGTTAGCACATGCTGATGTAAAGATATATAGACCAGTAGTACTGATAACTTACCCAGGAAACGCTGTGATATAACTTGATATAAAAATTGTTGAAAGCGGCGTTAAACACCATAAAAACAAATCATTGAAAAAGTTTATTAGAAAAACTGCTTAATTTGATTGTTTCGAGTGATTGTCTTAAAACATTTTAAAACACTTAACCCTTTCCCACATACAACAAATCTGCAGCAGATCTCGACGACTTTCAAAACATGGTGACTAAAAACCTGAAAAATCTCCATAAAAGATCGCTTAATAAAAAATTGTTAGATAAAGTTGAAAACATTGTGGCCAAAGGGGAAATTGCTCATATTTTCAAAAGTCATCTCCTGCTATTGCAACAAAATGCATCTGCAGGTTGGAAAGGGTTAAAAAAGCATGAATGATTAAATACAAGTAGAATAAACTTTTAGGCTCTGTTTGAATAATAAAGCTCATATTGATTTATTTTCCAAAGTCTATAACATTATTAGACAATTAGGTGACTCGTCAATCATATTGAATGCCACAATGCATCTTTTCATGCATGGTGATAATTGTGCACTCTAAAATGTGTATATTGATCTGCATGCATGGTAATAAATGAGAAACGAATGTTTATGTGTTTTTCACATCTCTAGACCCAGGCGCCCATGCAAATTTAGAACCGCATAATTAATTGCTTATTATTTCAGGCCTTATCCCTTTCCCCCCCATACGACAATTCTGCAGCAGATGACTATGAACATATTTTGAATGGATAACCTATGACAAAAAGTGGAAAACATTGTGGCAAAAGGAGAAATTGCTTATTTTGAGCAATTTCTTCTTTAGTCACTATGTTTTCAAAAAGCCGTCTGCTGCAGAGGCGTCAGAAAGTGTCTACATGATTGAAAGGGTTATGAGATGTGGCACAGGAAAACTAACCTGAGAGTATTTGTGAAAAGTGTAGATGTAGATCAGCATTCCTGCTCCCGGATCAATATGTACACTGTTGAGGATTTTCTTAACACTTTCTTACCTGCAGACTGAAGCATTTTGATGTTTTTGCATCAGATTACTTTTGAAAAGTTGTAGCAAATGGAGAAATTGCTTTAAAATTTACCACTGAGTTTTCTACTGTTTTCAACAATTGTACAATTAAGAACACTTCCACATTTTGACAAGATGTTTTCTTTGATCTGCTGCAGGTTTATTGTAAGTAGGAAAGATTGAGGACATCAATGGCAGTTATAATGTCTTGATTAAGACTGGTTGCAAATGTCTCTAACTCTTTGCCACAACTTTTGAAGGAGCAATTTGGCCTTCTTTTCCTGGAATGCAGCTCATAGTATTGTCTTGAAAAAAATAATAATTGAGAAGAAAGAAGAAACGACGGAGGTCATTTATATACGCTTCAAGTGATGATGTAGAGAAGGAAGACACGACGGAGGTCATTTATATACGCTTCAAGTGATGATGTAGAGAAGGAAGACACGACGGAGGTCATTTATATACGCTTCAAGTGATGATGTAGAGAAAGAAGACACGACGGAGGTCATTTATATACGCTTCAAGTGATGATGTAGAGAAAGAAGACACGACGGAGGTCATTTATATACGCTTCAAGTGATGATGTAGAGAAGGAAGACACGACGGAGGTCATTTATATACGCTTCAAGTGATGATGTAGAGAAGGAAGACACGACGGAGGTCATTTATATACGCTTCAAGTGATGATGTAGAGAAAGAAGACACGACGGAGGTCATTTATATACGCTTCAAGTGATGATGTAGAGAAAGAAGACACGACGGAGGTCATTTATATACGCTTCAAGTGATGATGTAGAGAAAGAAGACACGACGGAGGTCATTTATATACGCTTCAAGTGATGATGTAGAGAAGGAAGACACGACGGAGGTCATTTATATACGCTTCAAGTGATGATGTAGAGAAAGAAGACACGACGGAGGTCATTTATATACGCTTCAAGTGATGATGTAGAGAAAGAAGACACGACGGAGGTCATTTATATACGCTTCAAGTGATGATGTAGAGAAAGAAGACACGACGGAGGTCATTTATATACGCTTCAAGTGATGATGTAGAGAAGGAAGACACGACGGAGGTCATTTATATACGCTTCAAGTGATGATGTAGAGAAAGAAGACATGACGGAGGTCATTTATATACGCTTCAAGTGATGATGTAGAGAAGGAAGACACGACGGAGGTCATTTATATACGCTTCAAGTGATGATGTAGAGAGGGAAGACACGACGGAGGTCATTTATATACGCTTCAAGTGATGATGTAGAGAAGGAAGACATGACGGAGGTCATTTATATACGCTTCAAGTGATGATGTAGAGAAAGAAGACATGACGGAGGTCATTTATATACGCTTCAAGTGATGATGTAGAGAAAGAAGACATGACGGAGGTCATTTATATACGCTTCAAGTGATGATGTAGAGAAAGAAGACATGACGGAGGTCATTTATATACGCTTCAAGTGATGATGTAGAGAAGGAAGACACGACGGAGGTCATTTATATACGCTTCAAGTGATGATGTAGAGAAGGAAGACACGACGGAGGTCATTTATATACGCTTCAAGTGATGATGTAGAGAAAGAAGACAGGACGGAGGTCATTTATATACGCTTCAAGTGATGATGTAGAGAAGGAAGACACGACGGAGGTCATTTATATACACTTCAAGTGATGATGTAGAGAAGGAAGACACGACGGAGGTCATTTATATACGCTTCAAGTGATGATGTAGAGAAAGAAGACACGACGGAGGTCATTTATATACGCTTCCAAGTGATGATGTAGAGAAGGAAGACATGACGGAGGTCATTTATATACGCTTCAAGTGATGATGTAGAGAAAGAAGACACGACTGAGGTCATTTATATACGCTTCAAGTGATGATGTAGAGAAGGAAGACATGACGGAGGTCATTTATATACGCTTCCAAGTGATGATGTAGAGAAGGAAGACATGACGGAGGTAATTTATAAACGCTTCAAGTGATGATGTAGAGAAAGAAGACACGACGGAGGTCATTTATATACGCTTCAAGTGATGATGTAGAGAAAGAAGACACGACGGAGGTCATTTATATACGCTTCAAGTGATGATGTAGAGAAGGAAGACATGACGGAGGTCATTTATAAACGCTTCAAGTGATGATGTAGAGAAGGAAGACATGACGGAGGTCATTTATATACGCTTCAAGTGATGATGTAGAGAAGGAAGACACGACGGAGGTCATTTATATACGCTTCAAGTGATGATGTAGAGAAAGAAGACATGACGGAGGTCATTTATATACGCTTCAAGTGATGATGTAGAGAAAGAAGACACGACGGAGGTCATTTATATACGCTTCAAGTGATGATGTAGAGAAGGAAGACATGACGGAGGTCATTTATATACGCTTCAAGTGATGATGTAGAGAAAGAAGACATGACGGAGGTCATTTATATACGCTTCAAGTGATGATGTAGAGAAGGAAGACATGACGGAGGTCATTTATATACGCTTCAAGTGATGATGTAGAGAAGGAAGACATGACGGAGGTCATTTATATACGCTTCAAGTGATGATGTAGAGAAGGAAGACATGACGGAGGTCATTTATATACGCTTCAAGTGATGATGTAGAGAAGGAAGACATGACGGAGGTCATTTATATACGCTTCAAGTGATGATGTAGAGAAGGAAGACACGACGGAGGTCATTTATATACGCTTCAAGTGATGATGTAGAGAAGGAAGACACGACGGAGGTCATTTATATACGCTTCAAGTGATGATGTAGAGAAAGAAGACATGACGGAGGTCATTTATATACGCTTCAAGTGATGATGTAGAGAAGGAAGACATGACGGAGGTCATTTATATACGCTTCAAGTGATGATGTAGAGAAGGAAGACATGACGGAGGTCATTTATATACGCTTCAAGTGATGATGTAGAGAAAGAAGACATGACGGAGGTCATTTATATACGCTTCAAGTGATGATGTAGAGAAGGAAGACACGACGGAGGTCATTTATATACGCTTCAAGTGATGATGTAGAGAAAGAAGACACGACGGAGGTCATTTATATACGCTTCAAGTGATGATGTAGAGAAGGATGATATAGTATATATATTGGTTTTGAGATTTTGGCAATGAATTAGGGAAATCATGAATATGAATTAATTGTTACAAAATTAATTTGAATAAAATTAATTTCCACACATCTGCAGCAGATGACATTTAACCCTTTCCCTCATACGACAATTTTGCAGCAGACGACTTTAAACGTATTTCGTCAAAACATAGAAAATCTCCATAATTGAATGGATAACCTATGACAAAAAGGAGAAAACATTGTGGCAAAAGGAGAAATTGCAAGTTTTGTGTAATTCCTTCTTTTGTCACTATGTTTTCAAAAAGCCATCTGCTGCAGAGGCGTCAGAAAGCGTCTATATGAGGGAAAGGGTTAAGAAGGTCTTTAACCCTTTCCCTCATTCAACAAATCTGCTTTACTATCTTAAAACTCTGAACACAATCAGGCAAAAACATGGTTAAACTTTTCAAATTATTTAACTATGACTCAGACTGTTTAATGGATTTTAAAACACAGGCAAATGTCACCTGCTGCAGGTGTGTCATAAATGGAGGGAAAGTGTTAATCTACACATTTTCACATCTCAGTAATGTATTCAGGTGTCCACGGTCAATTATTATATACACCCATGAAAGTCATTTCTCCCTTTCCAACATTTTGTTAAGCTATGTTTTCAGCTCTATTTAATTTATAAAGGTGTTGACATATTTACCAGGATGTTTTCAAAGTCTGCGTCTGCTGATTTTTTACACTGTGGGAAAGGGTTTAAAATTGTCATAACAGGTAAACAAATAGTCAATTTTGAATATGTCAGTTACCTTTAAAGTAAAAGTAATAATTATAGGATCATATTTGTGTGCATTGAATATGATCATATTAACTTTTCAGAATTTCACATTGTTTAAAATACCAGGTTAAAGAACATGTTGCATTAATAGGTTTTTTGTTGTATTTAAAAAAAAAAAATCAAAGCACTAAAAGTGTTGAGAGCAAGGGGCTCACTGCAGAGAACCGATGACACTCTGGTCACAGTTGAGGTCAGACCATTTTATTGCAGGATTGACAAGTTATGTCTACAGATGACTGATTTATGGTTGTTTTAAATCTCACAGTCTTCATAATTAACGCTTTGTTTGGTGACGCGATAAATGGAATTGTCTAAATGATAATTCTCATTTCCCGAAAAAGAGAAACAACCATTGATATGATCTTTCTTTGGTATTGGAGACAGAAATAAGGGATCATCTGCGACCTTTTGTCATCTGTTTGTTTAAAGTGCAGACTGCCGATCTCGTAGCACACAAGTGGCTGCAACCTTTTGTCAACTGTTTGTTTATAGTGCAGACTGACGATCTCATGGCACATAATTGGCTGGGACCTTTCTTCATCTGTTTGCTTAAAGTGCAGACTGACGATCTTAAGGCACATAATTGGGTGGGAACTTTTGTCATCTGTTTGTTAAAAGTGCAGACTGACGATCTCAAGGCACATAATTTGCTGGGACCTTTTGTCATCTGTTTATTTAAAGTGCAGACTGATGATCTCAAGGCACACAAGTGGCTGCAATCTTTTGTCAACTGTTTGTTTATGGTGCAGACTGACGATCTCAAGGCAGACAAGTGGCTGCAACCTTTTGTCATCTGTTGTTTAAAGTACAGACTGATGATCTCAAGACAACTATTAAGTCAACTATGAAACAGAGAAAAGGACATTTTTCCTTATTTAAAGCTCTACTGAACACTGGTGATCTATTATGGTCACCCTGTGTCCATCGTACATCATCAACAATAATTTATTTAAACAACATCTACTCTAAAGCCCCTGGGTTCATTGCAGCCATACTTCACAGGAATGTTCCTTTGGTTGTCCTCTTTAAGATTAATATGTTCAATTCATAAATTTGGTCACTAAGTCATCATAAAGGAGAGTAAACGCCAATACTTTAAAAACATTTTGTCTAAAAGTACTGGCCTGATTTTTAAATAAATAGGAACGAAGGTTTCCTGTCAAAAGCAATTTGTTATAAAAGGTGACTTGCATCACCTTGCTCAGGGTGTAAAAAATCACTTGGAAACGTGTTATAAAATTGTCATAAAAATGTAATAAATCTTAAGTAATTACACTGTAATATGACAAAATGACCCACAGAAATGAAATTGCTGTTAGATCCAATTCTGACATTTGAAAAGTTCCCTGTAGATTTCAAATCCAGTCCTTCTTTTAGCCATTAAACTAAAAACATCATAAATACGGCCTTGATGGTGTAGTGGTTAGAGAGTCCACCTCAATTAAGACATTAACAATGGTAGATGTGGCTTCCCTCTTTGGCGCTCAGGGTTGCGGGGATTATAATTGAGCATCAGAGCTCTAGATAAGGGGCGTTTCGCATGTTCTAAAATCCTTATTTGACCTTCTAACCCTATGTTGTGGGTACTCAAAAGAATCGTCTCAGTGAGACGATACTTTTGAGTACCCACAACATACACTGCACTGCACGAAAATTGGGATTCAATTTAGAAGTAAATTTCCTTAAATTTCCTTAAATTCCGAAATTTATTTCGGAATTTAAGGAAATTTAAGGAAATTTACTTATAAATTAAATCCCAATTTTCGTGCAGTGATATGGTTTGCTTTGATGATAAGAGAGAAATTGTGGGAAAAAGAGCTGATTATACCCCTCCTTATCTGGACCTCTGGAGCATTATGTCCTAATGGATTTGTGAATGAGAATTAGCTTACCAGCAGGATTGGTAATTATCCCAGGAAATGCTGTATTATGACTGAAATACTATTGAAAGCAGTGTAAAACACATAGACAAAACATAAACATCATAAGTGCATATATATGACCACAAATACAGAATTGCATTTTGTCCTTATTATTGAATTAAATATCAAATTGATCTGATTTCAAAAGGAAAATATTACACTATGTAAACTATTGATAGCAGTTGTAAAAAGAATGTGATGTTTGTGGAACTAGTTAAGACTTGCAGGGTTTTATCATTTTGTTAAACATCATGTTGTGGTTTGTAAACTGTAGTAAGTATTGAATCGTATCAGGTACACATAGATCTTTATATGAAGTCAAAATGGTCTTTTTTTTGCCTCTCTAAAGTGGTTGTCTTTTTAAACTACTAGATATGCTTAAGGTACTTAACCCTTTCCCACGTACAGACGGTTTCTGATTTCACTGCAGCAGCCAACTTCAGAAAACATTGTAGACAAGAAGAAATTGCTCAAAATTAGCAATTTCTGCATTTACCAGACTGTTTTCAATGCTAGTTAATAAATAAACATTCATTTATAGAGATTGTCCATGTTTTTGCCTTGTTAATTCCAAAGTCGTCTGATGTAGATTTAGTTATATGTGGGAAATGGTTAATACAGGTGTAAAAGTGATTATATTTGCAAAACATCATGTTTGAACATAAAAATGCAGCCATATTATGGAGAGCATCAACTGACATCATGTTATTTTAGTAAACTATTTTACCTGGTAGACTTTCCACAAGTTGGGTCTTAGTTCTACAAAATGAGCAATCCATACAAGTACGTTTATATAAATTGAAATGATTAATGGAGCACTAAAACATTCTATGTATTTGTTGCAAAGTGATGTAATGTAAAGTGTTCATGTTAAATGTATTGGAAGAAACTGGTCAGAAATCACCATCAAGATTCTGTAATATAAAACTGGGGAGTTTGAAAACCTTTATAGTCTAAAATACCCCCCTGCAATTACTAATCTCTTTTCCTGATTCTAAAATATCACAGCATGTAATGTGATGTTTGTCATGGGTTATTAGGTACTTAATGTTTCGATGCTTTACATGCAAGAAATAGGACCATGCAGTAGGTGTTGTTAATCATTTTTTATTGCAGCAAAACAAACAAATAAGCCTGATCATAAATAGGGGGCCCGGTCCACTCACTGATTATCAGTATTTTGTCAGGGTTCTATAAATTACAGAAAGTTGTTTCAAGGTAGTATACAAGCACCTTGATGATCCACAGATTCCATGTTTGAATCTGATTAGAAGCAAGATAAACCTTTTAGACTTTTTCCACACCCTATGAAATATATTAGTAACAATCCTTAGTTCTTTTTACCTCAATTATTCAGAGAGGGAGAAGGGCTATTATAATAAAGCCGCTTTTGCATCAGAATCGGTGTTGCTGCTTTGGTTTAAGTTTTGCATGCAAGGCATATTGTCAAAATTACAGATGCTATTGCTTAGAAACGTGACACACTTATTGGGTGTCATCAGGAAAATTCCCACAACTGTTAATTAGATTTTAACAGAGTTATGTCCCTTGGGACATAGAAAATGTGGCTAAAGATCTGCATGCAACACCTTTTCTCACAATCCACAGATGCTTTTGCTTTGAAACTTGACATACTTATTGGATGTCATCACATGACCTTAAGGGACCAATAATTCAAAGACAGAGTTTGGGTGAATTATGCCTCTTTTGGGACATAGAAATACCCTCACCTGTAAAGGATATGAACAGAGGTTACCAAGGACTCCGTGCATGCATGTTTGTCGACATTCACTGTTGTCTTGTTTAACATGCAGCACCCTTTGACACACCTGCAGCAGTCTGTTACACTTTCATTAATGGTTGAACTGGGTGACGGCAAGACATGATTTCTCTTATTTTGAAAATAATTAATAAACACAGACTAAGCATCTATTTTACCTGCTATATTCAGCTGTTATAAAGTTGTTTGTATTGTTACAATGTGTTATTTTCAAAAATTAGTAGGTTCTAAACTGATTGTGTCTGTGAATATTTTATTAAACATTTCCCCACTGTCAGAAACATGGCAAATGAAGAAATTTCTCCTCATGAGGAATTTCCTCCACTTGCTACACTGTTTCAATAAGAAAACTTCTCATTTACAGAGGTTTTCAATATTTTTGCCAATATGTTTTCAAAGTCATCTACCGCCACTTTGGGGTACTTGTAGAGCCTCTACCTTCTGGTGTTGGAGGTCGCGGGTGTTAACCCTTTCCCTCATATAGACGCTTTCTGAAGCCTCTGCAGCAGACAGCTTTTAAAACATGGTTACAAAAGAAGAAATTGCTCAAAACGAGCAATTTCTCCTTTTGCAACAATGTTTTCCACGTTTAGTCATAGGTATATCCGTTCAATTAAAGAGATTTTCTATTTTTTGACAAAATATGTTCAAAGTCGTCTGCTGCAGGATTGTCGTATGAGGGAAAGGGTTAAACCATAAAATACAGAAACTGTTGAACAACGGTACAAGAGAAAGTTGATGCAAGGCATCAATGTCGCCGGAAAAGACTGCATTGATTTATTTATGTATTCTTGACTTTCCTTAGTCTATTCAAACATTGGGAACGTAGTAATGAAAACATTTGCTTATAAATTTTATATACATACCTATACATTAGGGTATCTATAAAAAATTAACGAAATGTGTACACATTTATCTGGCTTAAATTTAATTTTGCTGTTGTTACTTATTTAAATAATAGTATTCATTCATATAATATTAATGTTTGTCAATCTTATTCGAATCACAAGGTAAATATCCTGGTATTGCTCTAAAGGGAGGTAATTTGAAGAAAACAAAAGTCTTCAAAAGGAGAAATATATCAGCATTACCGTCTACAGTTTAAATTGTTCTATTGTTTGTGGATTTAAAAATGTTCTTTTTTTCTTATTTCTACATGTACAACGAAATATTGCGGCTTCTCTTTGACGCTTTGCGTCAAACATTCGTCTTGTAGTCTAAAATAAAATAATATCACTCGCCTTTTCATATCGAAATGCGCATGCGCGAAAATCGATGTTAAAGGTCACGAAACTACACAACAGAATAGGGTCTATATTTAGCTTAGAAACAGTTCCTACTTTAGATATTCATGGATAACATTATTAAATGAATTCTACACAAATCAAGACATATCTCTTTGAACATGAAAACAACATTTAGTAAGTTAAAATTGCTATTAAAAGGAGAATCCGAAATTGACCTCAATGATGACAGATAAGAGTCTGCATTAGGGGGTGTTGGTTCACGTCTTGAAGGGACCACTTTTGTCTTCGTAAATAAGACAAAAAACTTAAATGCGAGTGAAATAAAAAAAACTGCAAACATTAAAAAATCGGAATATTTATTTCATTTTAGATGTGTCATTTATTAGTGTTCGTAAACAACCACAATTGTAATATGTTCAAATCATCTAGATTTGTTTCTTTCTAATAATAAGCCGCCCTCCCATGTGATTTCCGAAAAGCTATTAAAAATAGAAGTCGCGGGCTTCTGCCCGGCGACTAATGATTATTTTGTCCTATCTCTTTTGTTATGTTAATGTCCCCTCACAATTTCATTGAATAATTGGTATGCAAAATGTTGGCAATAGTTTGATATTGAAACTCTATTCAATGATTACTTATATCGTTTGTCCTACACGATACCGCCTTTGTGGTGTAGTGGTAGAGTGTCTACCTCAGGGGCGGGATGTCGTGGGTTTGATACCCGGTCATAACAAAAACTTTAGAAATTGAAGTAATTAATGGCTTCCCCCCCATGGCGCTCTGGGTTGTGGGGTAAGCATTTACAACTGACTTGCTGATTTCAGGATAAATGGACCAGTACTACTGGTAACTTACCTAGGAAATGCTCTGATATAATGCTGTGTAAAATAGTTAAAAGTAGCTTAAAACACCAATCAATCAATACTATTATATTAACCCTTTCCCTCATACGACAAATCTGCAGCAGACGACTTTGAACGTATTTTGTCAGATGGATAACCTATGACAAAAAGTGGAAAACATTGTGGCAAAAGGAGAAATTGCACGTTTTGTGCAATTTCTTCTTTTGTCACTATGTTTTCAAAAAGCTGTCTGCTGCAGAGGCGTCAGAAAGCGTTTATATGAGGGAAAGGGTTAATGCTCCTCAGCAAGGGACTTTCAAGATAAATTATGAAACTTTCTCCATTTGCCACAATGTTTCCTACTCTATTTAATAATTATTCTTTCTTTATAAAAGAGGTTTTAAATAATTGTATATAGATGCTTTCAAAGTCTCCCTCAGTTGTCTGAAAAGATTGAAAAGGCTAAATTGCCTATGTTTTAACCCTTTCCCACATACAACAAATCTCTAGCAGACAACTTTGAAAACAAACACAAAAATATTGAAAACACCTTTAAATGAAAGTACAAAAACAGAATAGAGTTGAAAACATGGTGACAAAAGGAGAAATTGCTTGTTTTGAGCAATTTCTTCGTTTGTCGTCATGTCTTCAAAAAGCTGTCTGCTGCAAAGGCGTCAGAAAGCGTCTGTATGAGGGAAAGGGTGTAACAATTTGGACCTTCTTTTCCCTCTATGGTTTCAAATGTCATCTGAAAATTTAGGTGTGACAAGTTGTCTGTATCAGCCAAGGGATTACATTCTTGTTACAGAACAAAATGGTTGTATTACACCTTTCCCTCATACGATAATTCTGCAGAAGACAACTTTGAACATATTTTTTCAAAAAAATAGAAAATCACTATAATTGAATGGATAACCTATGACTAAAAGTGGAAAACATAGTGTCAAAAGGAGAAATTGCTCGTTTTGAGCAATTTCTTCTTTTGTCACTTTGTTTTCAAAAAGCCATTTGCTGCAGAGGCATCAGAAAGTGTCTATATGAGGAAAAGGGTTAATTATGGAACATTATCTTTGGTGTGACTGTGTTCCTGTACATCAAGAGGTTTTCACAATGAGGTCATAATCTGGTAATTAAAACGTTGTTTAAAAATCTCAAGACTTGACTTATTAAAAGAAGTTCTATGCACCCATAGTTATGTAACTGGGCATTCTGTTTGATCCACCCTATGCTTGTTATTATTAAACGGAATCCGCTGTGGTCGAGTGGTTAGCGTCGGGGATTTCGAAACCGGGTGTCCCGGGTTCGACCCCCAGTCGCGGCACTACGGTCATGGTGGAGTGCCCTTGGGCAAGGCACATTTTCTAGCCTAGTACTGGTTAGTTTACCCAGGGATCATGAATAAGTGAACTGTCGCCGTGATATAACTGAAATATTGTTGAAAGCGGCGTAAAACCCGAATAAATAAATAAATAATTGTTATTATTAAATGAATAAGTACCTATCTTAAATAGAGTTGCAAGGAATTGAGAATTATAGTCTAGCTTTGAAAATATTTATCAGCTAAATAAACATGTTGATCCATTTCTTCAGACAGGGTAGAAAACGGTGGAAAAGGATTAGTTGTTCATAATAGACAGTCAGAAGAAAACATGTTAGAAACAGGGAAAGACTGCTTGAAAGTATAGCATTTTCTCCTTTCCTTACAATGTTTTCAAGAATACTGCTACATAATTATTTACTTTATGCAGGAATGGGATGTTCCAAGAATTGGGGTTTTCTTTATGACAAACTATTGGCTAAGATTGTTTGTAAGTAAATATGACATGTCAAGACGACAGTGATTCACATCCCTTTTACAGCAGGTATTGATAGATTATTTTGATGGATATTTCATGTGAAGGACCATTTCAATAGATAAGATGAGATAATTCCCCTCCCCTTTATCCGTCAGTCTGTCTTTCTATTATTTGCAATTTTCTTTGATCTACTTATCCCTTTTTCCACATGAAGATGCCTCTGCAGCAGACGAAATTGAAAACATTCGGGCCAAAGCAGAAATTGCCCACAATGAGTATTTAAATTCTCTTTTCGCCACAATTTCAATTGAAAAACAGTAATTTTTTATTTCATATTTTTGTGCGTGGATGTTTTTAAAGTTGTTTGCAAAATACTTGGTTGTATGTGGGAAAGGGTTATATTGAAAGATTTATCAAAGGTATTTCATCTATTTAAATTTTCATCTCTTCTTTAAGGCCTAAGTGAATTTTAGTCTTACAATGTTGCATTTCTATTAGCCCTTTCCAATAAACAACAAATTTGCAGTGGAAATAAAAAACATCTAGGCAAAATAAAAAAAAGTGGGGGGGGGGGGGGGGCAATATCTCAGATACCATTTAACTTGAGTTTCCAAATTTGGTGTGCACACACCTCTTTTGGAAAACGCAGTGTCGCGCATACCAAAATTGGTTTCCTTGACCTGGGAATCAAACCCCATTTGAGAAAAATCTTGCCAATTTTACATTGACCTGTCCATATCTCCCCATACCATTTCACTTAGTTACTAAATTTGGTATACACATGCAACTTTGAAAGATTGTCAGTAGAGTAGTATATTTGATAGGAACAATTGCATCTACGGAAGATGGTGTGTAGATTATCAAAATTGGTGAGAACATGCATCTTTGGAAGATGGTGTGTAGATTACCAAATAGGGTAACTATGACCTTGACTTTGATCTTACCCATTAAGCTTGTTTTGGCTATATCTTCCATGTTATCACTACTTGAGTCACCAAATTGTGTCTGAAAATGCATCTGTGGAAGAGCATGTGTCTTGTAACAAAATGTTGGTCACTTTATAACCCTATAAGCTCTGACCCCTAATTTAAAGAAAAATCTTTTCCAGCGCATATCTCCAACCAATGTAATCACACAATGTCATAGAGTTACCACATTATGTTTTAAGATGCGTCTTAGGCATTGGATGTTTCTTGTACCGAAATTGAGTCATTATGACCTTGACCTTTGACCCTAAGTAAAGAAAAAGTTTGTCAGGTGGTAATAATTATCCTCCCTACTGTTATGATGCCTTGAGTTTCCAAATTCTCTCAGAAGGTGCATCATGGGAAGAGGATAAGTCATGAGGCAAAATTGGGTCACTGCATCCTTGATCTCTGACCCTATTTAACCCTTTCCCACCTACAACAAATCTGCAGCAGACGACTTTGAACTAATCTAGGCAAAAAGGTGGTAATTATCTATACTAGAAAGTAAAATTTTCAAATTAAGTTGTAAACATTGTGGCGAATTTCAACTTTTGCTACAATGTTTTAAAAATCGTCTGCTCCTGTGTCAGGTATCAGAAAGCGTCTGTATCTGGTAAGGGTTAAAGAAACAGTTTGTCCTATGTTATCTTACGTGCTGCAGTTAACTTGGTCTGGAAATGCATGATAATCTGAAGAGTGTGTCACATACCTAAATTGGGTTACTGTGAGCCAATGACACTTAAAGCAAGGAAAGCGTAAGCTATCTTATGGTGATACATTACCATTCATTTCAAACCCACCAAACTCAGTTTGAGTGAAACATCGCTTAATTTTAATAAGCACTTTTGTTCTTAGAAATTTAGAAATAAATTCCGGTGACCTTGAGTGATGAAGTGATCAGAGTTATAAAAGGAATTTGTCATATTGTGCTATTTGTAAAGTTAACCATTTTTTTTTTTGAATTGATCAATACCTGTAATAGAAGCATGAATAGAATTGAGTCGAAACTTTTCAATAGATTGTTCATTGATAATCTTATCTACATCAATAAAACTGGTGACCTAGAACAGTATAGGACCTGGTTGAACTTGTCCTCATATTTTACATGGAGTTCATATTCTTAACCTTTTCCCACAAACAATAATTCTGTAGCAGACGACTTTGAAACATTTTGGCTAAAACGTGAAAAAAGATGATAACTTTTGTCAAAAGGAGAAAATTGCTCATTATGAGAAATTCCTTCTTTTGTCACAGTGTTTCCAAAGGTTGTCTAGTGAATTATATGTCTGAAAGTGTCTGTATGTGGGAAAGGGTTAACTCCTTGCCACTTTCAGATATATCTGCAGCATAACATGTGACAAAAGCTGAAATTGACCACAATAATATCTGGTAGACCCGGCCGGGTAGCTCAATTGGTAGCGTATCTGACTCGTGATTTGGAGGTCACGGGTTCGATACCCGGTTGCGGCGACATTCTTTCGGGCGATGTTTTCCATTGCCTCTCACCTCTGATCTATGTGAGAAAGTAGTCAGTGGCTTCGAAAGAATGTTGTGTAAGTACTGGTGTGGGAAAGCCAGGAAAACATGGGTAGGTGCAATGACCTCCGTGATATGACCAAAGCTGTTGAAAGCGGCGTTAAACTCCAAACAAACAAATCTGGTCATTTCTTACTTTGCTGCACTGTTCTCAACTCTTTTCTGTTTTATCTTCACATGTTGAGATTATTTTCAATCTGGAAGATGCTAAGGTTATGCCAGTTGTTGTTGTTGTTGTTTGGCGTTGTTTACCCTCGCGCTCGGCATTAATGCCATTTGGCGAGCAGCTATCGTTATGACTACTATTATTGTTTTCGGACTAGTGGTTTGCAGACTATCTAGTATATATATAGATATATACACATATATGTATATACCTATATATATATAAGTTGTTGTTGTTTTTTTTTTTTTTTTTTGGTTTTTGGTTCTACGGGTTAAGGGGGTTGAGGGGATTAGTGTTATAACTATTGTTTACTATATCATACATCATGCACATACCTATCGTTTATATATCTATTGTTTAATATATAGTACATTATGCACATTTCTATTGTTTATAAAACTATGTTTTAATCTATAATACAGCATGCACATATCTATTGTTTATTTGTCTAAAGATGTTAACTAATTTCCTTGAAATCATTATTATATTGTTGTTAAAATGTATTTCATTTCCGATTACCGAAAATAGAGTCTGTGCGCCCGACTAGGTCACGGGCCGTGAAAGACCCTACACAGAGCTCCACTTCTAGTTATCCCGTTATTTTATTGTTAAAAACACCGATGAAGAATGAAGCAACAAAAAACCGCCCACACACTAACGTACTCCCTATAAGATTGAAGTCAATCAAGCCAGCCGCCTAAAACAGTCCAGCTTGACGCCTCTTCTCTCTAGAAGACGGGAGAATGTGTGTCAGTCCATAGAATTGAGCTTGCGTTTATTTATTTTTAATATTTTTAAGGGCGCGGACGCGATAGCAGACACCCCCCAACAAACAATCTCGTTGAAAATGAATCAACATAAAACCCGCCCACACACCAACGTAATTCTTATAAGATTGAAGTCAATCAAGCCAGCCGCTTTAGCTAGTCCAGCTTGATGCTTCGTCTCTCTAGAAGACGGGAAAATGCGTGTCAGTTCTTTGAATTGAGCTTGCGTTGTTTAGACCTCCCTGTGTCTAATAAAAAATGTAAGAATGGAGACAACAGGCCGGCCGCTTCAGTCAGTCCAGCCAGTCGTTTCTTCTTTTGAAAACTGGAAAAGCAAAAGCCAAAGGGGTGTATTTGCTACAAGTCGCGGACGGGCGAATTGGGAGCCCTTTTTCCCATTTCCCCCTCTTGTACATCGGCCAGGGAAGAAGACAGCGCAACTTAAGAATAAAACATTACAAATTTCTACGTAGTTACAAGGGAATCTATGTTTTAGCACATCCTGTAATGATTTAAAGGTCCCCTTTGAATAAGGAAGTGTATTTATTTAGTCTAAATTTCTGTTGTTTTTAGAACTGTAGGATTATAGGGTATCCCCTATTGATTGAGATATATTTGCTTTCCGCCTATATTTGATTTATTTGACTTGTAGAATGCTTAAAACTGTAAAAGATTATCTCAGCGTGGTCCCGGTCGAAAGTCCCAGTCGTTAATTAATTAAGCAATGATTAAATATTTAAGGATGCGATCATAGGCACCCCAAAACAAATAACATTGGCGAAAAGGGAGCAAAATTCATAAATTGCACTGTATTCAACCAGTTAAAAATGAACAAAAAGGAGATTACTACTATTTAGATTTTGTCTGTCATCTGACAGTCAAGCAGGTAAGTCTCCAGGGCAAGAAATGTGGATGCTTGTAGAGCCTTCGACGGAAACAAAACGTTTTTCATCTCAAAGGCGACACCTATCCGTTGTAAAGCCCCAGAGAACTTAAATCTTGCCCTCCCATGAACGCTACAGTCCAGCAGATAATGTTCTGTTGTGTTTCGAACCTTACACTCTGGGCAAATGGGCGAGCCACCCAGAATGTGGTATCCCACGCTACCTGTCAATAGATTGTGTTTTAGCCTCAAACGCGTCACAGCCCTGTCCACCCGTCTCGAGGTGGAGTAGGTCCGTGGCGGTTTGAAACTTATTCCATTATGATTTATATACTGGCTGTGTTGGTATTTTGCCAGCATTTCTGCCCATTTGTTTTTCATTTTTACTTTTATAAGTGCATAGATTTCTGATTTTGACAGGGGAACGTTATCACATACAGAACTATTCAGTGCGCCCTTGGCCGCCATATCCGCTATTTCATTTCCCTGGAAGTTGACATGAGCTGGACACCAAACTAATGAAATTTTGATATTGTTAACATAGCACTGATCATGTAGGGATAGTATATTTTCTAAAATGTCAGGTCTAGAGTTACTATATCTATTTTGGATGGATTGTAGTGCCGAAAGTGAGTCAGACAGGATAGCAATTTGGTTTGGTCTGTTGTCTAGAGTCCAGTTAAGTGCATATCTTATGGCAGTGAGTTCTGCTGCATATATGGATAAGTGTTTGCTAAGTCTTTGAGCTATGGTGATGTTTCGCTCTGGAATAACCATTGCAGCAGAAACTGCATTTTCTGTATTTTTGCTACCATCTGTGAATATTTGAAGGTGCTCTGAATAGATCTCGTCTACATAGACTTTTGTTTTTTTCAAAATAATATTGGGATTGTCCTTTTTTGTAAATTGAGAACTTAGGGATATGTCGACTTTGGGAGTAGATAATAACCATGGGGCGTCCAGACGCGGTCTGAAGTCTGCTATACTGAATTCATCGATCTGGTATTCCACTGCCAGCTGATTTACGGCGGCACCAAATGGTAATTGTGGGGTTTTGATCCTTTGGTATCTGGCCTTAACATAGAACCCAGATCCGATGATTTCGTTTACGGGATTGCAAGGTCTGCTTGCAACCCTAGCCCAATATTTTAAACTAAGCGATTCGCGTCGCAGATCCAGAGGCTCAATCCCTGCTTCTTGTTCTAATAGGGCTGATGGGGAGGATCGGAGTGCACCTAGGGCAATGACTAGGGCCTTATGCTGGATAGTATTTAACATTTTAATCCCTGTTTTTGTCGCACAATTATATACTATGGCACCATAGTCTAATTTTGGACGTATTAAGGACTTGTAGAGAAGCAGGAGTGATTGTTTATTTGAACCAAATTTGGTACCCCTTAGCATTCTCATTATGTTCAAGTCCTTTTGACACCTGGCCGTTATTTCTTTTATATGCGGCTGAAAGTTGAATTTCTGATCAAGCGTCATACCTAAAAATTTGACTGTCTTCTGAAATTTTATTTTTGTGCCTCCTAAATTTACTTCTACTGGGTGCTGTTTTCTGTTTCCGAATAAAATCCCTACTGTTTTAGATTGTGAGATTTTGAAACCCCATTTCTGGGACCAGCGCCATATGCAGTCCAGCCCTACCTGAGCCTTTTTTTGTAGGGTTTTGACACGGACTCCCTTTAGCCATCCGCCCGAGTCATCGGCAAATTGACTAATTACCATCCCTGTCCCCTTTATTGCATCTGGGAGATCATTAATAAGAAGTGAAAAGAGTAAAGGGGATATTATGGCACCTTGTGGGGTGCCTCTTGATAGTGTTTCGCTGTCCGAGATAGCATCCCCGACTTTAACCCTTATCTTTCTATCCAGCAGAAAGGACTTTATATAACTAAAGCATCGCCCTGTGACTCCGTGTTTTTGTAATTTATATAAGATACCTGAGTGCCATGCTAAGTCGAATGCGGCCTCCAGGTCTAGGAAGATAGCTAGAACGTAATGACCCTTGTTTTTTGCACAAAGGACATCATGCTGTAGTCGAGCAAGCTGATCAAGTGTGCTGCGCCCCTTCCGAAAGCCGGATTGGAAGGGGTTTATTACTTTTTTTGATTCTAAATATGTTTCTAAACGTGTCTTCACCATCCCTTCAAGCAATTTCCCGGGGTGAGAGGTTAAACTAATAGGTCTATATGATTTAGGATCATTTGGGTCTTTGTCTTTTTTTGGTAAAGGTATAACGCAGGCGACTTTCCAATCCTTGGGATACTCCCCTTCCCGCCATACCTTATTGAAAAATGAAAGCCAGACTTGTAAGGCTGATTCAGGCATATGTTTGAACATTGTGTATGTAAGTTTGTCCATACCCGCGGCGGAATTTTTCCTGCTACTAATGCAATCTTTTAATTCTTGTAAAGTGAAGTCATGGTTGATTGGACTGTTCTCATTATCTAATGGAGGGGAGTTAATTTTTTTATGTTGAATTCGTTCAAAAGATTTTTGTCTGGCCAAAACTTCTGGGTCGATGTTATCTTCGCTGGAGACTTTGGCATAGTGTTTGACAAGTATGTTTGCTTTGTCAAGGGAGGTAATAGCGTCTTTGTTGTTTCCCTTTAGGATGGGAGTTGGTCTGATTGGATTACCCTTAATTCTGCGTATTTTGTTCCAAAATTCTAACGAATTTTTTGGGTCAATAATACAATTTTCGCAGAATTCATTCCAATTATCTGTTTTATTTTTAAGAATGACCTCTTTACAGAGATTAGAGGCCTCTTTGTATTTGACCAGGTTGACTTCACTTGGATGACGTTTAATGTTTATGAGGCATTTTTTTCTTTCCTTGATTGCATTTTCACATTCTTCATTCCACCACGGTACATTTTTCCTATTGTGTTTTACTGGTTTAGATGCAGGGATAGTCTCTATTGCGACCTTCAGAAATTGTTCCGTTATTTTTGTATTGTATATGTTTATATCATCATCATAGACTTCCGTAGTGGTGATTTCCTCACTTTTCATGTAGAAAGCATCCCAATCTGCTTTATTAAAGTTAAATCTCTCCTCCGTAACTTGATTTTCATTATTTGACTTGTTTATAGTTATTAGAATTGGGAAGTGATCCGTACCCCAGTTGTCTTGCAGGACTTGCCAAAAAATCTCACTTGAGATTTTGGGACTAGTAATAGTCAGATCGATGCAGGTGAGGTTCCCAGTGTGTGCATCGACCCTGGTTGGTGTCCCATCATTGTGCAGTACTAGGTTGTGTAAATCAATCCACTCCTCGACAGCACGCCCATGGTTATCTGTTTTGGCAGATCCCCATATAAGGTTATGTGCGTTGAAATCCCCAGTAATTACTACGTCTCCTTTTGGTAAGATATTTTCTAAGTGGCCTAAAGATGTAGGATCGCACCCCCTTGAGTATAAGTTAACCAGATAAAAGGGAGAGTGGCCAAAGAATACTTGAATAATTTGAACCTCAAGTTTTGTATCCCCTTTCTGATCCATAACGTTGTCTATGATGATGTTTTTGTAGTTTATGCCGTGTTTGATGTAAATGGCCAAACCGCCGCAGATTTGGTCATTTTTATTTTTGTAATTCTTAAACTCAACTTTGTATCCCGGGATATTTTTGGTTGATTTCTCCGATAATTTTGTTTCCTGAATACATATAATGTCGATATGATTGAGGTCCAGAAAGTGTTTAATTTCAGTATGTGTGTGAGCTGTGAGCCCACGCACATTTAGGTTCAGTATTTTCAAATTCTTGACTATATTGAAAATTATTTATTTATAGCCCATTATTTTGGAGCCTCTATTTTTCGTAGGTGTGCCCATGTTTAGCCGTTTGTATCCACTCGCAGTTTTGAGTGGGGACGTGAGACTTTTTAGCCTAGGCCCGTGAATGAATGAGCCGGTTTGACTTATTCTTGTGTTTGTCATTGTTAATGGGAGTAAAGGGGTTATTGATTGGGTATATGGATTCTGTGTAGGGCGAGTGACTGGGGTGCGGGTTGACTTTTTGGCAGTAACAGAGGACTTGGTTGTAGGTTTTAGCTGTTTTGCTCGAAGAATTTTAATGATAAATTCTTTTATTTTGTTTGCGTTGATGGTTCCTCCCATAATTTTTATTTCTAAAAAGTTAAGTATGATTGTGGAAAGTTCTATAAGAGTGAGTTTTTGGTCTTGATTTCCACAATCAAGGGTTATTATGTCTGAGACTGCATCAGTCTGTGTGTTTTGGGTGGAGAAGACTTTTTTTGTATATTGATTGGCTGCCTTCTTAGTTCCTTTAATATGCATAGGGGGGGTGGATTCCTCAGACGAGTCCATTTGGGATACATCAGTCAGGGAGGATTCCCCATTTTTAAATGTCGGGGACTTTCTTGGTGTAAAAGAATTTTGTTTTTTATCCCAATTGTCCTTTGTTGTGTTATTTGGGCTGTCTAATGTTGTGCATTGCGATGACCAACTGCAGGAAGAGGCGGGACTTGATCCTAAGCAGAATGAAGGGAAAGTGCTAGGTGAAGTGGCACTTTTGGGTGTATTCACGGCCATTGAGGAGGATGCAGGGGTCTTGTTGATTGAAGTAGCACATGTGGGTCGGGGTGATTTAACCTGTTTCTTTATGGGTGTGACCTTATTTGGGGTAATTTGGGAAGATAACAGGGGCTGGATTGGTGATACTTGAGGTGGATTGACCTGGGTCGTTTTATTTGTGACCTGTGTGGGTAAAGGGGTTGATCTAATTGGAGAGATTGGTGAAGCAGGGGGGGTTATGTTAATATGAGTTACCTCCCAGCGGGCAGCTGGTCTGGCGGAAACCCCCAGGGGAGATTGGAGGTCTGTGCAGACATTTGCAGCTGGTCTGGTAGAAACCCCCCGGTGAGATTGGAGGTCTGGGCGGAAATTTGCAGCTGGTCTGGTGGAAACCCCCCGGTGAGATTGGAGGTCTGGGCAGACATTTACAGATTGTCTTTGGAGCTGCCGGCAGATTTCTGCAGCCCGAGCCCAAGAGCAACCATTTTTGTTTTTGTATGATTGTATTCCGGAGGCTTTAACGTATTCAGGGCACAATCTGTAACGTGCAGTATGTGACCCTGTACAGTTTGGGAAGCGGATAGGGTGCTCACAATCCCCACTCCCGTGGTCCTCTGCACAACGGGCACATTTTACCGTACTTCTACATTTATGCGCCGTGTGGCCGAAACCCTGACAATGAAAACATCTTAGTGGCTGAACTTGATAAGATTCTATGGGGATAAAGACGTCTGAATTTTTTATCTTTATATGATTCGGCAATTTCTCTCCTTGAAATACTATTTTTGCTATCCCCGTAGCTTTGTTGTATCTGCTGACGATCCTAGATATATTTAAAATTGGGGCCTTATTTGCCCCTACTACCTCTAAGTGATCTACCCAATCTTCTATTTTTTCCCGGGGGTGTATGTGTATAACCCCTTCCACAGTTGAGCATTCCTCTGGTAAGAAAGATTTGCAAGAATTCTTACATATGATCAGAGGAGTGAGAGTTCTAACCTGGTTCAGGGTTTCGGCCGATTTGGGTTTCACCAGTAGTGTCCCGTTTTTAAGTGGAATAATGCAGTCCACCATCCCGGCCAAAGTTCTGTCTCGTGCGAGGGCTAAGGGAGAAACTCCCCCAAAGTCCCTCTCACCCACAGATTTGATATATAACTTAAACGGCCATGTATTTTTTTGGATAACATGCATTTGGCCGGGATTGATGGCCGCACCAAACCCTTCTAAATTTAATGACATGTTGATTGGTATAGTGAATAAGCCCAGAGAAAATGATATAAAACACACTATATACTACACTAGATAACTTAAAATTATTGTGCTGAGAGTCCAGTCTGTATTATTGAGCTAAAAAGAAAGACACAATTAAAATCTATACTACGCATACAATTTTCCTCTGAAATAAATAACAAATACTATGTATAAAATAAGTATATATATATATGTATAGGTGTATAATACACTGTGTAAAGAGCAATGTATTATAAGTTAGTTATTGGGTTGTGGAAAGGGAAAGGACGTTTTATATTCTACTTTGAGTTATTGCAGTTTGTTACACGACTTTTAAATTTACGTAAGATTTTTGAATATTGCAATAGTAGTAAAAAGATAGCTATTCGTCAGCGAGAGTATTTCTAATATGAACTTGAGGTTCATTTGTTGTTCGATTGTTGATGATGGTCCTCCTCTTCTGGAAACGTGTCGGGTTGGGTTCTAAAAAATAAATATTTTTTCTAAATACCGTGTTTACTTCATTGTCCAAAATAATCCAAAATTTTTCACTAATACCCACGTGGTCACAAAATCTAAAAATAGTTAAAGTAGTTCGAATCACTCATATTTCTAGGTATTTTAATTCACTGTGAGATTTATATGGAAGATGCTAAGGTTATGCCAGTTACAGCTTGTCTATACTTTAGAGGATATTTGACACCTTTGCATTGGAGGATTTTTTAAAAACATTGGAAAAACAGTGTTAATTTAGCATTCCGCATTTCTCCACAATATTTTCTACACTGAATTGAAAATCAAACTTCCTCTTTTCAAGAAAAAGTATTTTCATAGCAGAACACCATTGAAATATCATAAGAAGTAAATTGGTATGTAATTCTATCTCACATACAACATATAAACTGCAAATGACTTCAATAACTTCTTGGCAAAGTTATGGAAAATCTAATATAAATGAAAGTACAAATGTATTATACCATGTATAATGAATAGAGTTCAAAACATGGTGGCAAAAGAGGAAATAGTTGCTCCATATTAAGAATTTCTTGTTTGGTCAGCTTTGTTCGAAAGTTTTCTGCTGCAGATGCAACAGGTTAACCCCTTTCCCACCTGCAGACGCATTTTGATAGCAGCAGATGACTCTCGAAAACATATCATGATGAGCAATTTCTCCTTTGGCCACAATGTTTTCAACTTTATTTAGTATTTAAACTATCTTTAATGGAGATTTTTCAGGTTTTTGTCAGGTTTTTGTCACTATGATAACAAAGTCGTCTGCTGCAGATTTGTTGTATGTGGGAAAAGATTAAGCTATGATTCACAATTATTCAATTAATGTGGGATTATGAATCAGCATACTATTGAAAGGTCTAAAAACACTCTAATCCAAATGATTTGTGTGGGTATACTACATTTAATTTCTGCCCCACCCAACTGCCTCTTGACTAAGATCATGTTTAATAGAATAAATATGTTTGAAGGTCAGAGACTTCATATTGTTGCATATGGTTAAATCCACTTATATTCTACTTGAAATTAACCATTGTTTGATTAAAAGTTTTAAAGTCACACCTTGTTAACCCTGAACACAACTACTGTAGAATGATGTCAGATTTATAATTTTTATAAATTTTTGGTTCCTTTTGAAAACCAGCCAGATGTGCCCTAGCTTGCATGACTAGATTATGGCCCTTGAAGTTGTCAAAATTGCTATAATACAGCTTGTGAACGCGATAAAAGTCTTCAGTTTTGATTGTATCTCCATCAAACTTATACAGTAGTTAGTTATCGTGAGAGCTCAGTTCCTTTCGCTAACCAGCCAGATCCGCCCATGCAAGACTGGATTATGGCCCTTGAATTTGCCAAAATTGTTATAATAGTGCTTGTGAATACAATATAGATCTGATCTTCACCAAACTTAGATCGTAGTTAAATATTGATGAGAGCTCAGTCCCTTTTGAAAACCAGCCAGATGTGCCCTTGCATGACTGGATTAGGGCCCTTGAAATTGTCAAAATTGCTATAATACAGCTTATGAACACAATAGAGCCTCCATTTACTATCCGATCTTCACCATATATACATGCTCTGGATTAAAAATGACCAAAGAACCATCCCAGTAGAGCATAGGCCTTCATGGGCCTCTTGCTGTTGATATTTATCTAAAATAAAATAATATTTAGATCACTCGCTTCTTCATATCAAAATATGCATGCGCCAAAATCGATGTTAAAGATCACGAAACTTAGGACACAACAGGATACTATACATGGATAAGCATTATTAAATGAATTCTACACAAATCAAGACATCTCTTTGAATATGAAAATAACATTCAGTAAGTTAAAATTGCTATTAAAAGGAGAATTCAACGTGATTTTCATCTCGAAATTGACACATAACAGTCTGCAGCAAGTCTAACTAGGGACTCTTTTGTCTTCGTAAATAAGACAAAAAAACATAAATGCGAGTCAAAAAAACCATAAATGCGAGTCAAAATAAAGAAACTGCAAATACTTAAAACATCAGATTATTTATTTCATTTTAGATTTATCATGACTAAGTGTTTTTAAACAAACACAATTGTAATATGTTCAAGACATTTAAAAAAAAAAAATTCTAATAATAACTCGTCCTCCCATGTCATTTTCGAAAAAAAATATTAAAAATATAAGTCGCTGGCTTCTGCCCGGCGACTTATTAGCCCTTTCCCACTTACTAATTTGGGTTTGATCCCAGGTTGAGTCATATCAAAGACTTTCAAAATGGTAGTAATGGCTTCCAACCTAAATGGCGCTCATGGTTGCAGGGATTGCATTATGTCTAATGCAATGGTGTCGGGGTAAAACACTACCATTAGTACTGGTTATTGACCCTGGAAACATCATAATATAACTGAAATACTGTTGAAAGTGGCATAAAACACCACTCAAACAATGCTATATAAATAAGTAAACCCTTTCCCACATACAACAAATCTGCAGCAGACGACTTTGAAAACATACCTATATTGACATTTAAAACCTGAAAAATCTCCATAAAAGATATCTCAATTGTTAAATAAAGTTGAAAACAATGTAGCCAAAGGAGAAATTGCTCATCATGAGCAAGTTTCACCTTTGGCCACAAAGTTTTCAAAAGTCGTCTGCTGCTATTGCATCAAAATGCATTTGCAGGTGGGAAAGGGTTAAAAAAGACTGCAATCTAGATGAGTTCTGAAGCACACAATTATCAACCAATTTTATCTCACTTTGACACCCTCCCTTTCCCTCTTACAGACAATATGTGAGATTGTGACCTTTTTTCAGGAAATGACATTCTAAAACATTGGGGGAAAAGAAGAAATAGCTATAATACTTAGCAACTCTTTTATTTCTCAGAATATTTTCAGCTCTGATTCCAATTTGTATCTCCCAATGTTCTAAGTGTTGCAATGATTGTTTCTCCAATGTTATCTAACAGAAGACTCTAAACATGTGTTATCAGGTACGATTTGTTTGCTGTTCTGATATCCAATGAATGATCAAATACAAAAATAGTCTATCAGACAAAATATTTAATTTATTTTACACCATTTTACCCCTCCAGTGTTATTGGAATGTACTTACTTAACTTCTTTTATTGAAAAAAATGTGTAATAATTTTCACAAGGATTTATTGGCGAGACATTTTGGTCATTATTTACATCTAATAGAAATCAATACACAACATTATTTACAGTCTATAATTGTTTGTTATAAATCAATCAAACTGTCTCCATATTTTCTTCACACAAGTGTTAATATCAGTCATTTAAGGGGCTACACATCTAGATTTGTATTAGCAGCTTTATTTTGTCCATCAGGTAGATTTACTGGCGGTAGTAATTGAGATCTTCAGAGATGATGTGAATGTACAACAACTTTAATCCTTTCCCACATACAACAAATCTGCAGCAGACGACTTTGAAAACATACCCGAATCTTTTTTGGAAATGGACCATTTAGATGAAAGTACAATAATCAAATAGAGTTGAAAACATGGTGACAAAAGGAGAAATTGCTTGTTTTGAGCAATTTTCTTTTCTTGTCCCCATGCTTTCAAAAAGCTGTCTGCTGCAGAAGCATCAGAAAGCGTCTATATGAGGGAAAGGTTTAACCATGCCATCACTGTTTGTAAAATAAGGGAAAGTCTTTATGTACACTTGACACTGGTCTTTTATAAATCATCCATGGATCATAATAAAGTGTTTGATTGTAAATATTTGTTTACCCTTTTTCTTTAAAATAATTTAAATGTGTTAATATTTAATAAAAACAATGTATTTTGCTTGGAAATCTTATAAATCATGTTAAGACTATATATATAAGAATAAATTGTCCTGGCCTACAGAAATATTGAACTGTTAGAATATATATAATCTTCTTTATAGACTCCTAAAATTGTACAAATTCCTGAGAATGAACATTTCATGACTTTGAATAACATTAACAATGGAAGAGTTATTCAGTAAGGGATTAACATAGTTTCCAATATGTTAATCAAAAACAGAAAAAAATATTTTTTTATACAGTCTACATTTACACCTACATCAAACAACTATAAGTAGTATGTATTTTGTACGTATTTTGTACATATTTCGTTTGGATGTTTGGTGGTTTCTTCAGTCATATCACAAAGTGCCAAGGGGGGAGCCATTACTTCCTATTAAACCCTTTTTTGTGACATAATCAAATATGCGGCAGACGACTTTGAAAACATCCAGACAAAAACATGGAAAAACTCTATAATTGTAGGTTTAATTACTGAAAAGAGTTGAAAACACTGTGGCAAATAGGTAAATTGCTTGTTTTGAGCAATTTCTCCTTTTGTCAGACTGTTTTCAAAATAAGAGGAAATATATGAGGAAAACGGTTAAGTCTAAAAATGTGAAAGCTATCCTTTTCCCCAAAATGGTGGCGGTAATGCATTGGTAGGCTTGTGTCAGCCTCAGAGTGGGAGGTCACAGATTCGATCCCCAGTCACGTCATATCATAAGCTTAAAAAGCCGAGCCCCGGCAGCTCAGTCAGTAGCGACGCTGGCTGTCAATCTAGGGGTTGTGAGTTTGAATCCCGACTTGTCCAACTTTCTTTACAAGGATTGACAAAAGTCAATGCGACATGCGTCATTCGTCTTCCACCAATGGGCTAAGTCTATGTGGGAAAAAAGCCAGTTGCTTGGGAAGATTGTTGTGTGGAGTACTGGTGTGAGAAAAACCAGGAAATGCATGAGTAGGTGAACTGGCCGCCGTGATATTACGACCAACTTGCTGTTGTCAGGATTAAAAGACCAGTAGCATGGGAAAATTACCCAGAAAATACTGTGATAAAACTAATATTGTTGAAAGCAGTGTTAAACACTAATCCTTTCCCAGGCACACCATTTCCATCTCTGTTAAACTTCCAATTTGTTCTTAAAATGTTTTCAAAAAGCCGTCTGCTGCAGAGGCGCTTATATGAGGGAAAGGGTTAAACTTCAGATTTGTTCTTAAAATGTTTTCAAAATTTTCTCTCTGAAAATGGGAAATGGTTAAAAATGATTTCATGAAAATGGGTTGAAAAAGGTAACTCATGACTTGAATAATTTGATGGGAGTTTACAGAGGTCCTGATAAGGAGGGATTTTAAGCTCTTTTCCCCACAATTTCTCTCTTGTTATTAAAGCAAACCCTATGTTGTGGGTACTAAAAAGAACCGTCTCACTGAGACGATTATTTTGAGTACCCACAACATTGGGTTAGAGGGTTAAATAAGGATTTTAAAAAATGCAAAAAGCCCCTTATCTAGAGCTCTTGAGTTTTAATTTTTACATTTCATGCTTTGACATGACATTTTGTAATCCCTTTATTTTCTAGTATTCAGTCTTTCAACACTGCTTTCTAAATCTGTTGTATTTAATTCACATGAATAAAACCACCCCAAAATTGAGGTACATTTGTTAAACGAATTCTCTAAATATTCAAAACCAATTCTTGAAGAAATCATTGTGGGGAATAAAGTCATCACTGTTAAAAATTTGCCTACCGAAGAGTTAACGCTTTCCCTCATATAGACGCTTTCTGACGCTCTGCAGCTGACGGCTTTTTGAAAACATAGTAACAAAAGAAGAAATTGCACAAAACGTGCAATTTCTCCTTTTGTCACAATGTTTTCCACTTTTAGTCATAGGTTATCCATTCAATTATAGAGATTTTCCATTCTTTGACAAAATATGTTTAAAGTCGTTTGCTGCAGAATTGTCGTATGAGGGAAAGGGTCAAAAAGGTTAAGACTAAATTTGGCATTAGATAAGTAATCCATTGGTTTGATGATGAAAACAGGATTTATAAATAAAAAGGCTTGAAGTGTTATTTTTCAAAACAAACTTTAGCTCATAGCTTTGTTGATGTGCGCTGACCAGAATAAGCCTTTTGGTATTTCTAGATTAATTTTCTTGCTTAATCTAGTCGCGATTGTTGGCAGTAACTTAATCAAAATAGAAAATTGGAGGAACTTTTATGACTTTGATACATTTCGGTAGATTAACAAGGATATATAGACCAATTTCTCCATTTCCTTGACTGACTAAGCCTTTCCTTCATATAGACGCTTTCTGACTCCTTTGCAGCAGACAGCTTTTTGAAAACATAGTGACAAAAGAAGAAATTGTTCAAAACCAGCAATTTCTCCTTTTGCCACATTATGTTTTCCACTTTTGGTGGTAATCCATTCAATTATAGAGATTTTCTATTGTTTGACAAAATATGTTTAAAGTCTTCTGCTGCAGAATTGACATATGAGGAAAAAGGCCAAGTTTAGAAAAGTGAACTGCTTTACATTATATATAACACCTTTACCCTTGCCCACATACAGATGCTTTCTGATACCAGTCTGTAACAGTCGACTTTTAAATAAATGAGCGATTTCTTTCTCCTTTTGCCACCATGTTTAACTGTGACGTAACCTTTAATAATAATTATGATTGCATTTTTAGTGACTGTTCATGTTTTATGGTAGATGTTTTCAAAGTTGCCTCCTGCACATGGTTTGTATGTGGGAAAGGGTTATATTAATCTGCATGGAGGACTGATGTTAGCAGTTTTAGCACATTTTTTGTCATTACCTGTCCCAAACACATTAGCAGGTGCTCAGAGTTACCTTGATTGACTGGATATTTATTGATTGTTTGCTGCTTTAGACCACTTTCAAAAGTGTCCCGGGTTCGATCCCCAGTCGCGGCACTACGGTTATGGTGGAGTGCCCTTGGGCAAGGCACATTTTCTAGCCTAGTACTGGTTTGTTTACCCAGGGATCATGAATAATTAAATTTAATTGCGCGCTAAATGACCTTAGCTGTCGATGCGCCATAAAACAATATACATTCATTCCACTTTCAAAAACAAATCAGTTATATCATGGCATTTCCTGGTTAACCCTTTCCCTTATATAGACGCTTTCTGACGCCTCTGCAGCAGACAGCTTTTTGAAAACATAGTGACAAAAGAAGAAATTGCTCAAAATGAGCAATTTCTCCTTTTGCCACAATGTTTTCCACTTTTAGTCATAGGTTATTCATTCAATTTATTTTTTGACAAACTTATAATGTTCAAAGTCGTCTGCTGCAGAATTGTCGTATGAGGGAAAGGGTTAAGTCACCAGTTCTACTGGTCCATTTATCCTGACCTGTAACCCTGAGAGCCAAGAAAGGTAGCCATTACTACCATTTTACAAGTATTAATGGTATGACCTGGCTGGGGATAAATGTGACCTACGACCTCTTGCATCAAGCCGGTTAAATGACTTGCTATAATTACAGTATTCATTGTCATCAGTGTGCTTAATTAGTTATTTCCCCGTCAGTGTCTTGATCTGATTCACTTTTGATATGTTCAGGTCTTTGATGTTATCCCCTCTCCTTGGTAATGCTACAGACAGTGAATCAAAATACTATCTGTAAAGACACATTGTTATCAACCAAATATTCAAAATACTATCTGTAAAGACACATTGTTATCAACCAAATATTCAAAATACTATCTGTAAAGACACATTGTTATCAACCAAATATTCAAAATACTATCTGTAAAGACACATTGTTATCAACCAAATATTCAAAATACTATCTGTAAAGAAACATTGTTATCAACCAAATATTCAAAATACTATCTGTAAAGAAACATTGTTATCAACCAAATATTCAAAATTAGATATAAAATTTGTTCGATATTTTTGTTTTATTTCCTTCCGATTTGCTTGAATTTTCATATGATTTACTCAGATATGTTTTTAAGCACTTTCCCACTAGCAGACGCATTTTGACACATCTACAGCAGACTACTTGTGAACATTTTGCCACAAGATTTTCTCCCTATTTTAGAATTAAAATTTCATTGATATATAGACAATTTCCGTAATTTTGCCTTGATATTCTCAAAGTCCTCTTCTACTGATTTGTTAAAGGGCTGACTTATTGACTGCAACACATAGGAGGTTAGAAGGGGAATCAAAGGGGAATCAAGAGTTAATCTAGTCTATTTAGTTATTGATCAGGTCAAATAATTCCTTTTTAATGTGCTATAAAAAGTCTAGGGTCTTTACATTCATTATTTAATGTACATAGTTTGTATTGTATATTCTTACATAATGGTATTGTAAACTCTTACAATTAATTGAGTGACCTGGCATACCTGTTATAGATTCCTTTCTTATTTACTGTTACCCACATTCTGATGCATTTTGACATATTAGTGCAGCAGATGGCTTTTGAAAGGTTGTGACAAAATGATCAGTTCCTCATAATGACCAATATTTCATTTCAGCTTAACAATTTCAACTCAATTCAATAATCATATCTAATCATTTAGAGTTGTCAATGCAAGGTAGCAAGCACAAATGCTACCAGCCAAAGAAGATAATTACGAATGCTCAGAACATTGCATGATAAGCAATTTCTCCTTTTGCTACACTGTGTCTGAAGGTCCTCAGCTGATAATGCTGAGCCGAGCCCCGGTAGCTCAGTCGGTAACGACGCGGGCTGTCAATCCAGGGGTTGTGAGTTCGAATCCCGGCTCGGTCCAACTTTCTTTCCGACGTTTGATAAAAGGCAATGCGACATGCGTCATTCGTCTTCCACCAATGGGAAATGTGGAAAAGCAGCCAGTTGCTTGGGAAGATTGTTGTGTGGAGTACTGGTGTGAGAAAACCAGGAAATACGTGTTTAGGTGAACTGGCCGCCGTGATATGACTGAGAAATTGTTAAAAATGGCGTTAAACCCCAATCAATCAACTGATAATGCTGATGGGACAAGAAGGGATGAAATTATTCTGCTCCATTAATCAACTTATATCGATGATTTCAACATCATTTATTTTGAACTGGATCCCCTTTTCTACTTTCAGGAGGTGCTTCAGCAGATACTCATCATGAAATTACCAAACATACATCTGATAAGCAGGGAACCAGACAAGGGTAAGATAGTTTTAAGTTAATTTGTGAAATAGTCATGAGACAGATTTTGACCAAACAACTACCTGGATAACCCTTTTCCATTATGCAGATGCAACTTGATACATTTCCAGCAGATTTTTATTTTAACCCTTTACCTCATATAGACACTTTCTGACGCCTCTGCAGCAGACGGCTTTTTAAAAACATAGTGACAAAAGAAGAAATTGCACAAAACGTGCAATTTCTCCTTTTGCAACAATGTTTTCCATGTTGTGTCATAGGTTATCCATTCAATTATGGAGATTTTCTATTTTTTGACAAAATAGGTTCAAAGTCGTCTGCTGCAGAATTGTCGTATGAGGGAAAGGGTTAAAATGTTGTGACAAATAAAGAAAGTGATATGAGCAATTTCTCCCTTTAACCCTTTCCCTCATACGACAATTTTGCAGCAGACAACTTTGAACATAGTTGGTCAAAAAATATAAAATCTCTATAATTGAATGGATAACCTAGCTATGACTGAAAGTGGAAAACATTGTGGCAAAAGGAGAAATTGCTTGTTTTGAGCAATTTCTTCTTTTGTCACTATGTTTTCAAAAAGCAGTCTGCTGCATAGGCGTCAGAAAGCGTCTATATGAGGGAATTTAAGGGTTAAATTATAAGTCTTGTATCCTGCATACTATGTAACAAAGTGATAGGGGCAGGTAACCCAGACTATTTCTCCCTTTGTCACAATGTTTTCAACTCTATTCATCAATGATATACATGAACTCTATGATGTACAGATATTTCCATTGTTTTGTTTACAAGGGTTTAAAAAGAAGTCTACTTCAAATATATAATGTTGTTTATGGGAAAGGGATTGTTCTATTTTATCAGTCTTATATTCACAGTTTGAATAATATTGTTGCCATGATCCTTTCCCTCATACAACAATTCTGCAGCAGACGACTTTTAACATATTTTGTCAAAAAATAGAAAATCTCTGTAACTGAATGGATAACCTATGACAGAAAGTGGAAAACATTATGGCACAAGGAGAAATTGCTCGTTTTGAGCAATTTCTTCTTTTGTCACTATGTTTTCAAAAAGCCTTCTGCTGCAGAGGCGTCAGAAAGCGTCTATTATGAGCGAAAGGGTTAAAGTTGTTTTGCTGCAGATATATTGTATGTGTGAAATGGTTAATAAATCCATTCTAAACTTTATATCATTATACTACAGTTGGCATTTGGAGTTGAATGTGAAGTTGAATTATTAATGTTGTATTGAATAAGAACTCAATTACTGCCATAAAATGCTACTGTCCATGTCTATATCTTTTCTGAGTGTTATGATATATTAATTGAAACCAAAGTATTGTTACTGATTAGAATATATTACATTATTTGAAATTTCTCCTTGGCCACAATGTTTTCAAAAGTTGCGTACTGCAAATGTATCAGACAGTCCAAAAGGCAAACAATTCAAACTTGGCCATCAGTGAGTGTCTTTACATCAGATTCTGGTAGTCTGTCTATACCCTTTTCCACAAACAGATGATTTTTAAATTATCTGCAGCAGATGATTTTTGACTTTTAAATACATTGTGAGATTAATTGAGGAAATATTAATCATTTGTCCTTTTGCCACAATGATTTTAACTCTATTCAATAATTATTCACATCAATTATAGATATTTAAACACATTTACCCCCAGATGATTTCAAAGTCCTCTGCTGTAATTGTCTTTTTGTATGTGGGAAAGGGTCAAATCAGTTTGATTATTTTCAGTCTCTTTGATGTTCAGTTGGAGTCGCTATTTAACCCTTTCCCTGATATAGACGCTTTCTGACGCCTCTGCAGCAGACGGCTTTTTGAAAACATAGTGACAAAAGAAGAAATTGCACAAAACGTGCAATTTCTCCTTTTGCCACAATGTTTTCCACTTTTTGTCATAGGTTATCCATTCAATTATGGAGATTTTTATATTTTGACAAAATACGTTCAAAGTCGTCTGCTGCAGAATTGTCGTATGAGGGAAAGGGTTAAAAAATATCTATGGAAAGTGGTGTAATTTTTCAGAAAATATATTATACATAATTTAGATGAAAACATAAAGGGATGAGGAAGGGAAGAGGAAGAGAAATTTTGCCAAAATGTTTTTAAATGTTTTATGCATCAATAGTCCTTTAAAGCATAATATTATGTAAATATAGTTTTCAAGTAGAAATATCTTTTAATTGATTTATTCCACATTAACTTTTAACAAGGTAAAGCTAAAGACAGAATTTCCAGTGAGTTATTTCACCATGCTGCAGTCTTATGGTTCTATGGGGGGAAAAGAGTTAACCATTTACCTGATATGCCATTTAGCCTTTTTCCTCATATAGATGACTTTTTGAAAACATAGTGACAAAAGAAGAAATTACTCAAAACAAGCAATTTCTCCTTTTGCCACAATGTTTTCGACTTTTAGTCATGAGTTATCCATTCAATTATAGAGATTTTCCATTCTTTGACAAAATATGTTCAAATGCTCCAGATTTGTCGTATGAGGGAAAGGGTTAAAAAGTTGTCTTCTTGGAAAAAATTGTGCACGAAGGAGAAGGACGCTCATTTTGAGCAATTTCTCTTTTTCTTACAATGTTTTCAAAAATCTTGTGCTGCTTTACCTATTCCCACATACAACAAATCTGTTGCAGACGACTCTGAACACAAAAAAGTTGTCTGCTGCAGAGGCGTCAGAAATCGTCTATATGTGGGAAAGGGTTAAGTCATCAGAAATGGTTCACATTAGGGAAATGGTTTACATAGTCCTTTTTTGTGTTGCCTACCTTCACAAGGTTTACACATAGGGATCTCAACTCCGTCTGTCTGTCTGTCTGTCTGTCTGTCTGTCTGTCTGTCGTCTGTCTATCACACACAGACTTATTAGTGGAGTGACACTTACTCTAAAATATCTTCTTGGTGATGGGATTCTATAATGCACTATGATACATGAAAGGAGAACAAAGGGTTCGTCTGAAATCAATTAGCATTATGGAAATGGACACCTTACTTAATTAGATTGTTTACACTTGATAATTTCTTTTTAAATGGAGTTCATGAAGACAGTTGTAATTGGGATCTTATCTTCTACACTGGGTGCTGAATGTTTAATGAAGTGATCCGGCACTTTCAAGTTCTAGATAATGAGGAGTAGACAGGTCTTTGCCAGACAATATCTGTCTTATAATGTCACTGCCTTGGCTTGTTGAAGTGGTAGAGTGTCAGCCTGTGGTGGGGGAGGTTGCAGGTTTGATCCCCAGATGAGTCATATCACCAAAGACTTTAAAAACAATAGCAATTCTTTCCATTCATGGCCTTCAGATTGTGTGGCTAGCATTGCGACTCAGACTCAATGGTGTTAATATAAATTGACCGGTGATATTGGTAATTATCTTGGGCATCCCTGTGATATAATTGAAATATTTTTTAAAGCAGCGTTAAACATGATATAAACCAACAAACAATTTAAGCCTATATTGCTTGCTGCAGGTCAAATTAAACTGTTAGCACAAGAAACATTCCCCCTATCTAGAAGTCTGCACCTTCTTTCTATGGTTGTATGGCTATGGTAATAGACATTTTTATTTGGATTTCTGTCTTGGTTCCTTACCAAACTAATTTAACCCTTATCCACAACAACAAATCAAATTATTGAATAGGGTTGAAAACATTATAAGTGGTTAAAGAAGCTACTATATTTGTGCAAGTTGTCTACTGCAGAGGCATCAGAAAGCATCTGTGTGTGATGAAAGATTAAAAACATTGTGAGTTTTTTTAACTGGCCTTTGTCTTTTCCATTTGAAAAGTGTCAGGGGAGTAATAAGAGTAAAGATTTTAAACTGTTTCTGCACATAATATGGCCAATCTTGTTTTATTATTTGTGTTGCCTGTAGGGCAGGGAGACTCTGGGACTACTTCTCTGTCCTGATCCAGTCTGTCCATCTGTCTATTACACTTTTCATTAAAATTGTTTACAAGAGAAAGTTGATGCCAATGCATCAATGTCGCCGGAAAAGACTGCATTGATTTATTTATGTATTCTTGACTTTTCTTAGTCTATTAAAACATTAAAAACGTTGAAATGAAAACATTTACTTATAAATTTTATATTCATACTTACATTAGGGTATCTATAAAAAATTAACGAAATGTGTACACATTTATCTTGGCTTAAATTTAATTTTGCTGTTATTACTTATTCAAATAATAGTATTCATTCATATAATTTCAATGTTTGTCAATCTTATTCGAATCACAAGGTAAATATCCTGATATTGCTTTAAAGGGAGGTAATTCGAAGAAAACAAAAGTCTTCAAAAGGAGAAATATATCAGCATTACCGTCTACAGTTTAAATTGTTCTATTGTTTGTGGATTTAAAAATGTTCTTTTTTCTTATTTCTACATGTACAACGAAATATTGCGGCTTCTCTTTGACGCTTTGCGTCAAACATTCGTCTTGTACTTGTCTAAAATAAAATAATATCACTCGCTTTTTCATATCGAAATGCGCATGCGCGAAAATCGATGTTAAAGGTCACGAACCTACACAACAGAATAGGGTCTATATTTAGCTTAGAAACAGTTCCTACTTTAGATATTCATGGATTCACATTATTAAATGAATTCTACACAAATCAAGACATCTCTTTGAACATGAAAACAACATTTAGTAAGTTAAAATTGCTATTAAAAGGAGAATCCGAAATTGACCTCAATGATGACACATAAGAGTCTGCATTAGGGGGTGTTGGTTCACGTCTTGAAGGGACCACTTTTGTCTTCGTAAATAAGACAAAAAACTTAAATGCGAGTGAAATAAAAAAAACTGCAAACATTAAAAAATCGGAATATTTATTTCATTTTAGATGTGTCATTTATTAGTGTTCGTAAACAACCACAATTGTAATATGTTCAAATCATCTAGATTTGTTTCTTTCTAATAATAAGCCGCCCTCCCATGTGATTTCCGAAAAGCTATTAAAAATAGAAGTCGCGGGCTTCTGCCCGGCGACTAATAACACTGTTTCTGTTTAGCATTCACTTCAAAGTTGCAGCACTTACACCTAGTGATCAGTAGAATGTAACAATATCAGGAATTATGTATAACTCCAGCCTGTTTGTTTTTCAGTTGTTTTCCTCTTTCAATCATTTATTTAGCCATTTTATCAATTAACTTGTGACCTGCAGATGCAAGAAGTGCATAAACACCACAACCCTTGCAAGATTATTCTTTAGAAATATTTCCCTTATCTTTATCTTGTCTCACATGTCTTGTCTTCATTCTTGTTTGGTTTTTTTCCACTTTTTATCCAACTTTTGCAGGTGGCACTTGTTTTTAGCTCACCTATACACGAAGTGCAAGGTGAGCTTTTGTGATCACTCACCGTCCGTCGTCGTCGTCCGTCCATTCACATTTACCAAGATTGTTCAAATTATCCCGGGGATCCCTTGTTTTACATAGACTCATTTAGGGGAAAAACTTTAAAAATCTTGTCTAAAAGTAGAGGGCCCTGGCCTTTGATATTTGGTATGTAGCATCATCTAGTGGACCTCTACCAAGATTGTTCAAATTATAGCCATTGGGTAAAAAATTACCCCCCGGGGGTCACTTGTTTTTCATAGACTCATATAGGGGAAAAACTTTAAAAATCTTCTTGTCTAAAAGTAGAGGGCCCAGGCCTTTAATACTTGGTATGTAGCATCATTGTGGACCTCTACCAAGATTGTTTAAATTATAGCCATGGGGCCAAAAATGATCCCTCCCCTTGATCAGGTCACATGTTTCACATATAGGGGAAAAACTTTAAAAATCTTCTTGTCTTAAAGTAGAGGGACAAGTCCTTTGATATTTGGTATGTAGCATCATCTAGTGGACCTCTGCCAAGATTGTTCAAATTATAGCCCTTGGGTCAAAAATTACCCGTCCCCGGGGGTCACTTGTTTTACATAGACTCATAAACGGAAAAAAAAAAAAAAATCATCTTGTCTAAAAGTAGAAGGCCTGCAGGCCTTTGATATTTGGTATGTAGCATCATCTAGTGGACCTCTACCAATATTGTTCAAATTATAGCCCTGGGGTCAAAATTGACACTTGTCACTTGTTTTACATATACTCGTAAAGGAAAAAACTTTAAAAATCTTCTTGTCTTAAAGTAGAGGGACAAGGCCTTTGATATTTGGTATGTAGCGTCATCTAGTGGACCTCTACCAAAATTGTTCAAATTATAGCCCTGGGGTCAAAATTGACACTTGTCACTTGTTTTACATATACTCGTAAAGGAAAAAACTTTAAAAATCTTGTCTAAAAGTTTAATATTTGAAATCTAACTTCATCTAGTGGACTTCTACCAAGATTGGTCAAATTATTATAGCCCTGGTGTCAAACATGGCTCCACCCTGGGGATCACTTGTTTTACATAGACTTGTTAAGGTAAACACTTTAAAAAATATTATTGTCCATTTGCCATGAATGTTCTTTGGGTGCCCCTCTACTAAGACTTCAAATTATTGTGATAGGATGATAAACATGGCCACCAGGGAGTGTTGCTTGTTTTCTGTATATATGTATAGACAAAGAACAATGAAAACTCTTTAAGTTTGATTAAATCAGGTGAGCGATATAGGACCATCATGGTCCTCTTGTCGTTTGAATACTTGTTGAAGTGGTAAATGTTTATATATTCTAGAACACTATATCCATAATGTCTCCAGCTCTGGAATGTTTGTTGAAAAATGTCTGAGGTTCTGGTAATAGATAGATTAATTTTGAAATTTTAACAAAAGTTCAAAAAGATCTAAATATAGATCTTAACTTTTTATCAAATGTGTATTTTGTGAATTCATAAAACCTACATTTCCTTTAAATATGTATTGCGACCCAGTGCAGTGACATTGCCAATGAATTATAGATTATCATGAAAGTGAATATCCTTGTGAAGTTCAAGCTAATGTTACTATCAATATTCATTAGACGTAAATACAGTTTTGCACAACCTTATTATTAGACAGATTAGTTTACCTTTTCAATGCTGAATTTTAAAATAGACTTGTTCAGCTTTGCATTTGAAAGAGTCCTGGAAGATGCTAGCCTGGCTCTTTAATGCTTTAGGTTTCACAAAATCAGTTCCATCAGTCAAAGGGTTAGATGGTTACCTTATACTTGAGCAATGACTTCACTTCCCACAACATTTTAAACAGTTGCCTGCAGTAGGGTCTTCAAAATGTCTCTGTATAAAGGAAAGGGCGAATATTTAGCAGATACATGTATTTAAATTTTAGATTATTCCAAATTGAAAACTTCTGATGGAACGAATATTTACCCAGAACAAAATTTAATGAAAGTATAACTTGGGAAAAATTACTAACAATTGTAAGAAAATGAGCATTAATTGCAATATTTTAAAAGGGCTCTTAAAACTCACTTCTGTCAAGGAGAGAAAGAATGTAAACTGTTGAAAGATCTTAGAAGAGATTTTATCATCAGATATCCATCTTTTAGAGGATATATTGTACAAAGGGAAGTAATCAGCTTAAAAAGTGTTAATTACTTATCTCCCCTGAAAGGGTTTGTTTCTGTTGGCAGCATCAAACATTGATTTTAAATAAATTTCATGGGAAAGAAGAAATTAAAGGCAAAACTGACATTTCATTGAAATCTAAGGTCTCTTGAATCAAGGTCTAGATCAAATAAGGTCTAATCTTCTGTATGCTGTATATATATATATATATTAAAGAGGTGTTATAACATGACAGTTAACCCTTTCCCTCATATAGACGCTTTCGGACGCCTCTGCAGCAGACAGCTTTTTGAAAACATAGTGACAAAAGAAGAAATTGCACAAAACGTGCAATTTCTTCTATTGCCACAATGTTTTCCACTTTTTGTCATAGGTTACCAATTCAATTATGGAGATTTTCTATGTTTTAACAATATACGTTCAAAGTCGTCTGCTGCAGAATTGTCATATGAGGGAAAGGGTTTAGTAGCAGTATCTTCTAAGGACAGGAATCTGTATATTTATATCACAGACTTGTGGTACCAAAGAATGATTATTGATTGCAGTAATCTTCAAGTTTTATACAAAATTATTGATATTTGATAGTAAGATACAAAAATCTTCATCAATGTTGAAAATGGTTTTAAATGGTTTTTATACCCCCCACAAACAAGTTTTGAGGGGGTACATAGGAATCACCCTGTCCGTCCAGCTGTCTGTCTGTGTGTCCATATGTCTTGTATTAGCGCAACTCCTTCTTAACAGCTGGACCGATTCTGATGAAACTTTACACAGTTGCAGTACACAACCTGAGGATGTGCATGAAGTAAGATTATCCCGGTCGGAAATATACCTGTCCGTCTGTCTGTCCATATGTCTTGTAAGCGTGGGACTGGGGGTATCCTTTTGTGAGTTCACTCACAGTTCTAGTTTAAAGCAGTACTGAAGCAGCAAGTTTCATCTCATTAAATATGTATCACTTTATACTACATGTCACGACAGCCTTTTCTCATTTTGTAATTAACTAAACTACAGTCATCAGGGATAGTTTCACAGTAACGATAACCCTTTACTTGATAAAGAACTATCCTTTGGATCCTTCTGCAACAGGGAAATCAGATAGTTACACATCTCAAGTGACTCAACTTATATATATATAGTCCTTTTATATAATTTCTTCCGTAATCTTTCTTTGTCAATGTATTTATTTGTCCAGAATTAAGATTCTTTTCATCAGATAATTTCAATTTAGAGGAGTCTAAAACATTATAATCTCGTATTGATTCACTCTTTTTCTGATACATTGTTTGATACTGTATTGCTGAGGATATTGGGAATTGATGTTAAAAGAGGAGAAATTGTACAAAACATGCAATTACTTCTTCTCAAAATGTTTTGATTCTATCAGAGTAACCCTTGCAATTGTACCTATATTGCAATTCTGTTCAAACATTTTCAAAGGGTACGGCTCTAAAAATAGCACATCAGGTATTGGTTTTATTCCCTCAACAGCAAATTGGTTCATTAATTATAGATGGATGCACCCTTTACTATGATTATCCCTTCCAACATACAACAAATTTGTCACAGACGACTTGGAAAACATTAAGTGTCAAAAAGATAGAAACTCTCTGTAAGTGAAAAATCAAATTTTGAATACTGTTGTTAACATTGTGGCAAAATGAGAAATTGCTCATATTGAGCCATTTCTCGATTAACCAAAATGTTTTCAGAAGTCAGAAAGTAGTTGTATACGGGCAACGGTTAACTTTATATATAGCTTATGGAACTGATTGAAGGAAGTTTTGTATACGGGCAACGGTTAACTTTATATATAGCTTATGGAACTGATTGAAGGAAGTTTTGTATACGGGCAACGGTTAACTTTATATATAGCTTATGGAACTGATTGAAGGAAGTTTTGCCAACAGTGCAGATCTAGTGAAGATCAGTTTTCACATTTGGTATATTTAAAAGTTTACTTTTGAGGAACACAAATATGGGGAAAGGAGAGATTGCTCAATTGTTTGCACAAACGTATTTTGTCGAGTCCCGGTAGCTCAGTCGGTAACGACGCAGGCTGTCAATCCAGGGGTTGTGAGTTCTAATCCCGGCTCGGCCAACTTTCTTTCCGACGTTTGACAAAAGTCATTATGACATGCATCATTCGTCTTCCACCAATGGGCTAAGTCTATGTGGAAAAGCAGCCAGTTGCTTGGGAAGATTGTTGTGTGGAGTACTGGTGTGAGAAAACCAGGAAACACATGATTAGGTGAACTGGCCACCGTGATAGGACTGAGAAATTGTTAAAAACGGCGTTAAACCCCAATCAATCAATTAAACGTATTTTGTCAAAACATACAAAATATGTTCAAAGTCGTCTGCTGCAGAATTGTCATATGAGGGAAAAGGTTAAAGATATATCACCTTAAAGATAGTAGGGCTACTATTGCAGAATTTTGTCTGGAGCTATACAAAATGTGATTGCTGGTAGTGAATGCTCTGCCTACTCACAGATTTTCCTGAAATGTTTTGAAATGGCATTTGAATTGAATATAGGTCTTTTATCTTAATATAAAGAATTGGAAACAAAAACGTGACTTGATTTTGAAGCTCCAACAAACAAAATTGAAACAAAACAAATTTTAACTTGCATATAATCAGCATCTATGACTTTAATTGTCTTTGAAACCAAAATTAAATCTGAGGTGTAAAAGAACTACTCAGACAGTCTTTTACTTAGTTCTGAATTCATAGACTTTAATCCTTTGATATGTTTTGAATGCAGGTTGACTGTATTTGCATGTCTTTGCATGAAGAGAAAAGTGTTGTATACATTTTCTGCTGTTTTCTAAACTGTATTTCTACTACAGCGATAAAAGTAATTGTTCAAGACAGTTGGAAAGGAACAAAAATCAATTCTTGTTTATACAGATAACAATGGCTGCACAGAAGAATGCCAATGTTAATACTATCTTTGCATGTTATCTCTAGCAGAATAAATTGGTTGTTTCAAGGATATTGAGACTAGTATATCATACCAAATAGGTCCAGTTAACTCTTGGTATACAAACAGCTGATGTTTGTCAAAGATTGCACCTTTGCAAATGCTGCAGTTTTGTTCATCGGTTCTGTTGTATTTTAATGTTAATTTACATTCATGTGAACCCAAAATAAAAGATTATGTATGACATTATGACTGCTTTTTTTCTTGCCACTACACAATTGGTTTGTGTGGAAGAATAAACAGGTCTGTAATTAATATAATTGGGTGTCAGTATTTGTGGTATGCATTCGGATAATGGGCAGCCATTCCTGGAATGTTTTATCAATAGTTGGCCGCTGGAAATGTATTGATTATGATTAAAAACCACTGCATTATCCACCCTTTCCCTCATACGACAATTCTGCAGCAGACTACTTTGAACATATTTTGTCAAAATACAGAAAATCTCTATAATTGAATGGATAACCTATGACTAAAAGTGGAAAACATTGTGGCAAAAGGAGAAATTGCTTGTTTTGAGCAATTTCTTTTTTTCACTGTTTTCAAAAAGCTGTCTGCTGCTGAGGCGTCAGAAAGCGTCTATATGAGAGAAAGGGTTAAGTGCATATATATGTAAAATAAATTAAGCCTTTAACCCATTCAAGAAATCTACAGCAACAGACAAGGAAAATATTTAGACAATAATATGAAAAATCTTTGTAATTGAAAGTACCGAGCTCCGGTAGCTCAGTCAGTAGTGGCACAGGCTGCCAATCCCGTTGTTGGAACGCCAGCTGGGCTAACATTATTTCCAAAGTTTGACAAAAGTCACTGTGACAAATGTCATTCGTCTTACACCCATAGACTAACAATCTATGTGGAAAAGCATCCAGTTGCTTGGAAAGTGTTGTGTGAAGTACTGTTGTGAGAAAGCCACGACGTACATGAGAAGGCGAATTAGTCGTGTGATGTAACTGAAAAAAAAGTTGAAAATGGCGGTAAGCTCCAATCAATCGATCAGTATATTTGAAAGTATAGTTATCAAATAAAGTTGGAAGACTTTTGGCCACAATTTGTTTTCAACAGGCATGCTGCAGTCGTAAAAAATGCACCTTGAAGTGGAAAAGGGTTGATTGAATAGTGTTAGAATAAAATAAACTGATACCAGAGGGGTTTCCAAGTATTGTGGTTGTACCTATTATCTTGTATTGAAACTTTCTTTGAAAAGGTAAAAGCATTTCAATACTTTCATACATCATTTTATCTAGATTTTCCATTCATTTATCATTTAATTAACAGATGTTTTAATTTTGAAGGGTCCCATATGTATTATTTTAGTTATTGTATGAATTCATTTCCATGAAATCTATTTGTAGATTCAAGTTTTAATGAGGTGAAGAATGCGTTGTTGTTGGTGCTGGGTTGTGCTGTACAATGTGAACAGAGAGAGGAATACATCCAGACTATTCAGGGACTTGATATAGAAGTACAACAAGAACTCGCGAAAAGTATCCAACAGGTTAGTATATAGTCTTAACCCTTTCCCACATACAACAAATCTGTAGCAGAATTGACTTTAAATTAAAAACATCCGAAAAAAAATGGAAACTCCCTTTAAATGAAAGTACAATAATTGAATAGTCTTCTTTTGTCAACATGTTTTCAAAAAGCTGTCTGCTGCAGAGGCATCAGAAAGCGTCTATATGAGGGAAAGTGTCTACTCTATAGGATATTTATAGTGTGAATTCTGCGCTTGGGATATAAGGAACCATTTCACACATATGACAACTCTCTAGCAGACTTTCTAGACAAATATGTGGAAAATCTCTAAAAGTGAAAGATTAATTATTGAATAGAGAATAAATCACAAATGGATAAATTGCCCATTATTGTTACAATTATTTTGAAGGTCGTCTGTTTCATAAGTGTCGGATTGTGTCTGCATGTTTGAAAGGGTTAAGCACAGTCATTATCTTGTTATTAGTATAAGGAAAGTAATACAATATCTCTGATTTTATGGGTGGGAAAAGACCAAATTATTCCGACTTATCTAGGTTTCTGTCTCAGAAAAGTAATCCGATATCTGGAAAATATATCAAGTATAATTCAAAAACAGAGGTTTTGAAAGGTGGCAAACAAAGAATTGCGTATCATAAGCAATTTTTAGTTTTCAATGTTTTCAAGAGCTGTTAGAACCGAGACGAAAACATTGACTTTGTGACAATAGGAGAAATTGTGCTTGTATTGTGCAATTTCTCAATTTGTCACAATGTTTTCAAAAGTTGTCTGATGCAGATGCATCAGAAGGCGTCTATATGAAGGAATTTTAGGGTTAAGGCATCTGCATCTGGGAAAAGGTCAATTTAAAGATTTATTTCCATGAAATGATGGAAGATCTATCCCTAGAGCAGGTCTGGTTGCAAGGTACCTATAATTGGGTTCTCTATGTGGCACTGAGTGTTGGGAATATAACGGCCTTGCATATTTTAAAGTCTTCTATGTCTAGCATGCTCAATAGAAGGCATTATATTTTAGCAAGTGTAGTCAAGTCTAGAGACCTTAACCCTTTCCCTCATATAGACGCTTTCTGACGCCTCTGCAGCAGACAGCTTTTTGAAAACATGGCAACAAAAGACGAAATTTCTCAGAACGAGCAATTTCTTCTTTTGTCACCATGTTTTCAACTCGATTCAATTATTGTTCTTTCATTTAATGGGATTTTCCATGCTTTTGCCTAGACGTTTTCAAAGACGTCCGCTGCAGATTTGTTGTATGTGGGAAAGGGTTAAAATTTAAAAACCTTGCACACCAGTAGATCCATAGGCAAATGTTCTACATGTTCCGTATCAGTACCAAAGTTAGCTAAGTAGCAATGGAATGTAAGTACCATGACTGATACATATTGATGGATACATGAAAAGCAATTGTAACTTACTGTACAAAGCCCCAAAAATACCTGTCTACGTGTTAACCCTTTCCCTCATATAGACACTTTCTGACGCCTCTGCAGCAGACAGCTTTTTGAAAACATAGTGACAAAAGAAGAAATTGCACAAAACGTGCAATTTCTTCTTTTGCCACAATGTTTTCCATTTGTTGTCATAGGTTATCCATTCAATTATGGAGATTTTCTATTTTTTGGCAAAATACGTCTTAAGTCATCTGCTGCAGAATTGCCGTATGAGGGAAAGGGTTAACCTTGGTGGGTAAAGGCCTTAATGCACCACCAAAGAAAAAAGAGGAATGAAGTTCCTATCTCAAAAGAGCAGAAAATGACAAAACATATGTTTGATAAGGATCTTTAAAGTGTGACAGAGGCTCGTTAGCATATTAGTTAATTAAATAGAGATGTGTATCAATTATAAGCATCAGTTGCTACACGCAAAATTATCATAACTTTATGTTCTTAAAAGAAACAGTTACAATTGGTTTGCTTGAAGCAAAAATTGGTACAGATAAGGTGATAAGTAAAGTGTTAACCTGATATGAAAAGTTAAGTGTTTGAAAACATCATAGAAAAATGTATTATTATCTAGGAATTGCAAAGTGTAATTTTGTTACATATTTGAAAACGTTTTTGGAGGAGCAGAAATTTCTCCTTTTTCAAAAATTTCTCCTTTTTCAATAATTTCTTTAAAAGCACATGTAGCGAATATATTTAATATCTTCTCTATCAGGGAATATGTTAAATAGCCTAAAATACCTGGTCATTGTCAACTCACAAAAATCTAACCCAAGATCTTGGATGACCAATATCTTGTCAAATCTGATAAGTTGGCGATTATAGATTTGATAAGCACCAAATTCATTAGAATTTACTCATCCTTTAACAAGAGGTATTTGGAATATGCCCATCATTTTAGACAGATCATTAAGGATCTTAAATGGCAAATTGATATTGATGGTATCTTTGTGTGTCAAATTTACAGAAAGGTTTGTGTTCATCTTTTATTTTTTATTGATTTCTTTGTTTCGTTATGTATATTTTGAAGGCAGTAGATTTCTTTGAAAACATATAGGCAAAAATATAGAAAATTTGTTAAATGAAAGGTTAATAATTGAGAAGAGTTAAAACCACTGTGGCAAAAGCAGTTATTTCTCGTTATGATTGATTTCTCATTTTGTCACAATGTTTTTTAAAGTCGTCTGCTGCAGTGGCGTCGAAATGCTTCTGTGTGTGGGAAAGGGTTTCAACAAGCAATAGGCAAGCTCACAGCAAAATATAATTAGCTACATATTGTTTTAAGATCACCTAACAACAGTTTTGTACTAGTTTTGCTGATAAGTTGTGTCTTTGATGATCAGTTTAGTATTATCATGTATTTAAGTAATAGTCATAAAAATGAGTATTTAATCAAAGAATTAATCTAATACCATTTGCATCAACTTCTCTTAAATGATTCTCGCATGTTACTTTTCTTGATACTATTGAAGACCGTTACTGTAATAAATAAATAATTGATTCTGTTTAATCATTTAACTTTAATAATATTTTGAGGACTTATGATGTTTCTGTCCCTTGATTATAGCTCTTTTCCCATTCTTCCCCACCTGAAGATGCATTTTGACGCAATAGCAGCATCTGACTTTGAAAACATTGTGGCCAAAGGTGAAATTGCTCATGATGAGCAATTCCTCCTTTGGCCACAATGTTTTCAACTTTATTTAACAATTAAGCCAATTTTTATGGAGATTTTTCAGGCTTTTGTTATTATGTTTTCAAAGTTGTCTGCTACATATTTGTTGTATGTGGGAAAGGGTTATACTGGTTAAAGTCAAACATGCATGGGCATGATAAACTGTGTGATATAAAGAGAGAAGGACACTTTGTAGGGCATGAAGCGGAGAACATGCCTGATGAAGAGTAATTGCTGCTAAAATTCTGACCTCCTCAAAGTTTCTGTGACAGTCAAGCTCCAAAATATCCTCTGCATAAATTGTACATAAATAAATTGTAAAATGTCATTTTTAGAAACATTCAAAGGTATAAGTAGGCCCTTAAGTTGACACCTTTATCTGACCAAGAGATAAAAAAAAAAAAAGAATGTGGAATAAAATGGCAAGCAGTTAAAAATTTGTGTTGAATCCAGGAGTATAGCTGCTTGCCTGCTATATATTCATTGTGTTTTCCATTCTTCAATCAGTGCGATCAAAATGATTTCCTCTAAAGGCACATTTTAACACAATGAATTGGAAGCTGTGATATTAGGAATATTGTTGTTCATGGGTTACATATAAATTAATTATGAAAATAATCTGTGATCAAATCCATATCTGTAAATCTATTGTTCTAAGCATGAACCCTGTTCGTTGTTTATTTACAGATTACGGACGATAGTCGAACCATTCTACCCACAGAGTGCCAGGACACGGACAAGCTCCTTGGTCATCTAATTCATCTCATTAGAGAACGGGACGACTATGCTGAGGTACTTATTTCATCCTTGCTTATTCTAGTCCTGACCCAATAGATCAGGCAGTGCCTTTCTTATCCTTAGATATTTCAAACCAGACATGTATATAGAGTGTAAAAGGGATGTTTCAAAAGTAATTTACCTTAAATTAATATACTTAGTAAAGACTAAGAGAAATTCAGATATGTGGTCACACAGGCAGGTCTATATATCTCCTTGTGCTAAATTTCAAATCATTCCTACAGGAAGTTGGCATATCAAGGTAAATTGGTACAGAATGAGTCAAGTTATAATGAGTCTTAAGTTATAGTATAGATACTGGTAAGTGTTTCTGCATAAACAAATCTGCAGCTGATTACTTCTAGAACATCTAGGCAAAAATATGGAAAAGTTCTATAATGAACAAACAAACAAACAGAAGTTTTATTATAGGAACATAATGTTATTTACAAATATCAATAATTCCATGATAAACTTCCTCAGCACCCGGCTACGTTTGGCCAGCATGCCACTTATATATATACATATTTTTCAAAATACTGTGCACATTCCCTCACACCTGCTCTCAGCTATCATACACAATCATACATTGAAATATTACAAAAAATTATATACAGTTTGTGTGCATAGATTAACATAGATACAATTATGAATACAGTTTAATATTAAAAGGCGGATTAATATTAAACAAACAGTAAATATGATTTAACCGTTTTATTTGTATAAAATATTTCTACATCTTTGATATGATCGTCTCATACAATAGAAAGCATTTTTAGCTCGACTATTCAAAGAATATTTAGAGCTATTACAGTCACTTGTGCGTTGGCGTTGCAACTTTGGTTAAAGTCTTGAATGCAAAGCTTTTTCTCATAAACCACAGATGCTATTGCTTTGAACTTCACACACTTATTGGACATCATCAAATGACCTTGCAGGACAAGTCCCAAAACTCTATATCAGATTTTGACACAATTATGTGCCTTTTAGGACTTAGAAATTTTGGTTAAAGTTTTGCATGCAAGGTATTTTCTCACAAACCACAGATGCTATTGCTTTGAAAATTTAACACACATATTGGACATCATCAAATGACCTTGCAGGACAAGTCTCAAAACTTTATATCAGATTTTGACACATTTATGCACCTTTTAGGACTTATAGTTAAAGTTTTACATGCAATATACTATCATGGACATATCTCAGTAACCACCAATGATATTGACTAGAAATTTTATTCATGTCTTCAGGGGTGTCAGACAGTCAAGTTAGATAACTCTTGTATGAATGTAGTACAAATTTAATGGACCTTGTTTGACTTCGAAAATTTGGTTAACATTTTGCATGCATGGTTCTATCATGTACATATCTCAGTAACCACTCAGGGATTGATTTAAAACTTCGATATAGTCTTAAAAGGTATAAAACAATCAGGTAAAGTAACTCCTGACTGAGTTAATTATAAATTATGGTCCTTGTTGAAGTTAGACATTTAGGTTAAAGTTATGCATGCAAGGCCTTTTTATTCAAACAAGACTTAACCATCTTGATTTATAGTACTATACTATCAAGCCACTATCTCAGTAACAACTGTTGACTATAGTATCAAATGGCCAAATAGTCAAGCATGCTGTCTTGTGGACAGCTCTTGTTCTTGAACAGAGTTTGCTCGCCAAATGGCTATATAGCTGAGTGCGAGGGTAAACAATGGCAGAAAACCTTGTGACAAAAAAACAACTGGCACATTGTGAACATTTTTTCTTTTGTCGAAATCTTTTAAAAAGTCATGTGCTCTATTTGGGCTAAAATGCATCTGCATGTTGGAAAGGGAGGGTTAATGCATTTTGCAATTATCTATTTTGATATTTTACTTTGTTTTCAAGTGGTTGTGTAATAATATTTTTCTATTGGCATCTTTAACCCTTTCCCTCATATAGACGCTTTCTGACGCATCTGCAGCAGACAGCTTTTTGAAAAGATAGTGACAAAAGAAGAAATTGCACAAAACGTGCAATTTCTCCTTTTGTCACAATGTTTTCCACTTTTTGTCATAGATTATCCATTCAATTATACAGATTTTCCATTATTTGACAAAATATGTTCAAAGTCGTCTGCTGCAGAATTGTCGTATGAGGGAAAGGGTTAACCCTTATCTACGTACAACAAAACTGCAGCAGATGACTTTTGAGAACATCTAGGCAAAACTAAGAAAAACCTTTTGAAGTTAAAGGATAATTATTGAATAAAGTTCAAAACATTGGGCTTAAAGGAGAAATTGCTTATTAAGAGCAATTTCTCCTTTTATCTCAAATGTTTTCAAAAGTCATCTTATTAAAATGTGACTGTGAGTGGGAAAGGGTTTAGAACATCATTCAATGTTTACGCTGCTGAATCATACAAGTTATACTATTGTCCCTGATACTTTCACTTGTTATAAACTTTCATGGAGTAGTAGTATTTACCAGATGTGTTATTTTGAGGGGGTCATTTTTGAAAACATCTTCATCATAGGAAAAATGTTGCCATGCTGATAGGGACCTATTGCTGTGTTTCTATCTCCCCAAAATAAATGTTTAGCTTCTTAAATAAAATTTATGGAAACAAGTACATATTTATAAAAGGGTAAATAAGAAGATAAATGTGTAAATAGCTCTTTCTGCATAACTCATTACCTATTAACCTGTACTCAACACCTGGTCCAATATGTATATATCTCATATATCTCTCCTAGTAATGTAGCCTGCTACCTCATTAAGTGTTTTATACCTGTAAATAAAATAACAAAAATGAAAATGTAAATAAATGAGTCAGAATTTCTCCCTTTATCACAATGTCTTCAACACTTTTCATATAATGATACTTTTATTTGAACAGGTTGAACAGGTTTTCCCAGGTTGTTTTAAAAGTTGTCTGCTTCCGATTTATTGTATGTGGAGAAGGGTTAACCCTTTCCCTCATATAAACGCTTTTGGACGCCTCTGCAGCAGACGGCTTTTTGAAAACATAGTGACAAAAGAAAAATTGCACAAAACGTTTTTGCCACAATGTATACCACTTTTAGTCATAGGTTATCCATTCAATTATGGAGATTTTCTATGTTTTGACTAAATATGTTTAAAGTCGTCTGCTGCAGAATTGTCGTATGAGGGAAAGGGTTAACTGGCTGTATGAATCCACAATCAAAAGAACCTTCAAACATATTATACCGACCTTTTAACATGCCTCTGTTCATTTTTTACCAAGTTACATAATTTCCAACAGAACATAAAAGTGATAGTGTAGTTACTGGTGTAAGAGGATCAATCCTTTATCTGTATAGGAATGATGGATTTGGACATTTTTGTTCAGTATCACAGTTTTGTTATAGACTAAGAGGCTTATAGGTTTGGTTTTATTGTCATCTTTGATTGGCCCTTTATCCCTTTCCCTCAGATAGACGCTTTCTGACGCCTCTGCAGTAGACGGCTTTTTGAAAACATAGTGACAAAAGAAGAAATTGCACAAAACGTGCAATTTCTGCTTTTGCCACAACGTTTTCCACTTTTTGTCATAGGTTATCCATTCAATTATGGAGATTTTCTAATTTTTGACAAAATACGTTCAAAGTCGTCTGCTGCAGAATTGCCGTATGAGGGAAAGGGTTATTGGGTTCTCCTTGCTTGAATATTACAACTCATTTCAAAGATATGAAAGATTCCTGAACTTACTACAATTCTTCATGGATATTTACTAAATGTGCATGCAAGACTACCGAAGAATGTAGACCAAAATCACACTTCACATTTGTACAGGCTAATCTTGTTCTCTGCATTGTTTGCTATTACTGTTTAAGTTCCATGCACTTTCAAACATACAAGATATTCTATAGTAGATTAATGCGAAAACATCTAGGCCAAAACCTTGACAATATCTATCATCAAATATTTTTGTCAGAAAGTGTCATTGTTTCAAAAAGAAAATTGCTCATTATGAGCAAGTTCTCCTTTTACAAAATGTTTTTAAAATTGAATTTAGAGTAGTAACCATTTATGTTTTACGTGATGATGCAAAAGATGATCTAAACTCATACATTCAAAACATTCATCAATAAAAGAGAAAATACCCTTTTTAGTAATTCCTTCTGTACCTACCCTTTAACTGCAGTTCACAAAGCAATCATACGTTCATTTAGCAGAGGTGTCAATATGTTTTGTTATATCAATTTGAAATGAAAGAAAAGAAATAAGTAGATAAACCTCAATCAGAATACACATTGAGCACTAATATCATAATTATTCTTTTTCTGCATATTTGTATTAGGTATAGTTATAAATAAAATGAGGAAATTGTGGATTCATTAGAAAAAGTCATATGCACACAAGGGAAGTAATTATGTTTGGAGATGCAGCTCTGGCAGATTTATCTGTATCCCGCTGCTTCTTGCATAAAATAAACAATGAAACTGATGACTTTTTGAAACATCACAACACATATGGAAAGCTTCTAATAAATAAATTGTATTTATTGAATCCAATTTCTACTTTCATCACAATGTTATTAAATGTTCTATATGTTTGCCTAAATGTTTGCAAAATTGTCTGCAGCAGATAAGGTTTAACAGAATTTGTTTATTTTTGTAGATGATGTCAGAGCTTATGCAGGAACGGGATTTTTACCAGTCCCAATCTGAGGGTAAAACATTGCCTGTCTCACCGTCCGAAAGTCCTGAAAAACATCAAATGGTTGTTGAATTGACAGAGGTAAAGGCACAAGTACGCAGATTAAAACAAGAACTGTAAGTTATCAAACTTATTATAATTATGTCAGCTAAGCCCCAGTAGCTCAGTCGGTAGCCAGCTGTCATTCCAGGGATTTTTGAGTTGAGTTGGAACCCCAGCTTGGCCTACATTATTTACGACGTTTGACAAAAGTCACTGTGACAAGCGTCATTTGTCTTCCACCAATAGGCTAACAGTCCAGATAACGGTGTAAACCCCAATCAAGCAATCATACAATTATTTCATACAGCTTTGAACAGTGCTTATAGTGATATCCCAAAAACAGATGACCTAATTGTTCACCTCATAAGATATTTTAAGTGTTAGACAGGAAGAAGAAATAGATAGTTGTGAAATTTGATATAGGATCATTAACACTTTTCCACATTTAATATTTAACGACTTTAACAACAAATTGACGCAAATATATACTTCTGGGACAAACCAAAAAGGAGGCAATAGAAACCCCAAACTGTGGTTGTGTAGATATATAGGATCTGACATGAGTTGTCAATTCATAAAAAGTTTTCTTGGACGAGTTTAATAAAACTTTATGAAATTACAACGAATGTCAAAATGAAAAAGTTTTTTAGCTGTCAGAAAATAGTCCCAACATGTAATACTTAATAAACTGATCACACACAAAAATATTTTTATGTCCGATAAATGTCCATTTATCTCGTCCATCTATTGTGACGTTTGTGTTTACCGGATACTCATTCTCAGCATTTTGTAATAATTTGCGGATGAATACAAAAATAGTGATTCGGTCATGTTATATTACATGTGTGACATATAAAGGGTAAATTAGATCGGATACAAGCATTGACATGTTATAAAAACATATTCTATTTACCTTGGTTGTGTTAATTAAAATCAGCACACAAGTTTCACTTTTGACTGAAGTTTGTTGCAGCAAAAAATCCTTAATTATCTACTTGAAATTGGCATACAAACAGAGGCCTATATAGGTAAGAAGTAATCAACTATTGACCAATTGATTCTTTGAGAACAAGCAGCATAGGGTTTAGAGGTCAAATAAGATTATGAAGCATAGCCCTTATGTGAGCACAGCTCAGTCTTCTCAGTATTCTGTATTTAGATGTGAATTTAAATCTGTAGTGTGTATTATCATCTGAATTTAGAACTCTATTCTGTATTTACATGTGAATTTAAATCTGTAGTGTGTATTTACATGTGAATTTAGAACTGTATTGTGTATTTACGTGTGAATTTAGATCTGAACTGTGTATTTACATGTCAGTTTAGAACAACAGTATTGTTTATGTACGTATGAATTTAGAACGCTATTGTGTTATTGCATGTGAGTTAGAACTATATTGTGTATTTACATCAGAATTTAGAAATCTATTGTGTGTATTTACATGTGTATTTATAACTCGATTGTGTCTTTACATGAGAATTTAGAACTGTATTGTGTATTTACATCTGAAGTTAGAACTGTTTTGTATAATCACATGTGAATTTAGAATTGTAGTGTGTACATTGTATTTACATTTGAATTTGAAATGGGTTGTGTATCAACATGCTAATTTATAAATCTTTTGTGTATTTACATACAAATTTAGAACTGATTGTGTATTTAAGGGATGATAAACAAGAGCACCTGACAGATGTGAGAGATGATTATGAAGAACAGAAAAGAGTTGTAGCAAAATTACGCAATGAGGTAATCTCATTTAATCCACTTAATTTTCAGTCTGATAATTACAAAATATGTGTTATTTACAAAGTGGACTGAAATATTAATATGACTGAAATCAAAGTTTTGAAAACTTGAAAAAAGGTTTTAACCCATTCCCACATATAGACGCTTTCTGACGCCTCTGCAATAGACGCCTTTAAAAACATTGTGACAGAAGGAATTATTGCTCAAAACCAGCAATTTCTCCTTTTCTACAATGTTTTCAACCTTTTTCAGTGATAATGCCTTCATTTATAGTGATATTTAGTGGTTTTGTCAAGATATTTTCGAAGTTGTCTTCTGCAGATCTGTTGTATGTGGTGGGAAAGGGTTAAAAAAGATAGAACCACACTGATATTAAATTGAACAATTTTCTCATTAGCTCACCTGTCACCTAGTGAGTGACAAGGTGAGCTTTTGTGATTGTCCGTCGTCTGTCCACAATTTCTTGTACAGTAGCTAGATATACATGAGAGCTTGGTTCCTTTTGAAAACCATGCATGACTGAATTATGGCCCTTTAAAATTGGCAAAATTGTTATAATTGAGTTTGTGAACACGATAAAAACTTTCATTTATTTGTCACATGTCCTTTACATTGATTTATAAACATGTGACCATGACCTTAGTGTGATATTTTACAATCAAATAACATCATTGTCTTTGGATGACCTTTACCATGACTTTTTGACCTTCTTTCTTATTTTTGTAGAGCAATTAAATTAGGACCCTAAAACACTTACTCAGGTGAGCGATATAGGACCATCATGGCCCTCTTGTTTTGTGAAGTTGCAAAATATATCCTGTTTCCCCAGACAAATTAGATGATGTTTTTGGCTGTTGCAGGCTGAAGATTTATGTTTATTTGCATAATTTGACTATGATGTTGTCTATATTAATTTAACCTACCTATCAATGAATGCGTCTGCCACAGTACATTTTTACCCTTTTAAAATGTCCATGCAAAATTATGGAAAAACAAATTAAAAAAAAGTATAATCATTCAATAGAGCTGAAAACATTGTGGCGGCGTCCAGTATGTTGTCAGCTCAATAACTTAAGAAGCCTTTGTCCAATCATCACCAAATTAAGTCAGAATGTGTATTTGGATAATATCTCGGACAAGTTCGATAACTAGCCATATTGCTTCAGTCAATCGAGAGTTATCGCCCTTTAATTATATAAATTACCCAAAATTGGTCTTGTCAGCTCAATAACTTAAGAAGACTTTGTCCAATCATCACCAAATTTGGTCAGAATGTGTATTGGCATAATATCTCGGACAATTTTGATAACTAGCCATATCGCTGTAGTCAATCAAGAGTAATCGCCCTTTTATTAAAGAAATTACCTGAAATTGGACTTGTCAGCTCAATAACTTTAGAAGCCTTTGCCCTATCATCACCAAATTTAGTCAGAATTTGTATTGACATAACATCTCGGACAAGTTTGATAACTAGCCATATCGCTATAGTCAATTAAGAGTTATTGCCCTTTAATTATAGAAGTTATCTAAAATTAGTCTTGTCAGCTCAATAACTTTAGAAGCCTTTGTCCAATCATCACCAAATTTGGTCAGAATGTGTATTGGCATAATATCTCGGACAAGTTTGATAACTAGCCATATCGCTTTAGTCAATTGAGAGTTATTGCTCTTTAATTATAGAAATTACCTAAAATTGGTCTTGTCAGCTCAATAACTTTAGAAGCCTTTGTCCAATTATCACCAAATTTGGTCAGAATGTGTATTGGCATAATATCTTGGACAAGCTTGATACCTAGCCATATTGTTTCAGTCAATCAAGAGTTACCGCCCTTTTATAAAAGAAATTACCTAAAGTTGGGAATGTCAGCTCAATAACTATAGAAGCCTTTGTCCAATCTTCACCAAATTTGGTCAGAATGTGTATTGGCATAATATCCCGGACAAGTTTGATAACTAGCCATATTGCTTTAGTCAATTGAGTGTTATCGCCCTTTAATTATAGAAATTACCTAAAATTGGTCTTGTCAGCTCAATAACTTTAGAAGCCTTTGTCCAATCATCACCAAATTTGATCAGAATGTGTATTGGCATAATATTTCAGACAGGTTCGATAACTAGCCACGTTTTCTTAGTCACTACACACTTATGTCCCTCGAAATGGCCAAAACTGTACTAACAGTGTCTGTTCTCTAAATTTGCCTGATGTACAACCAATTATCACTACTTAATTGGTCTAAAAAAAACAGGACGGGCGTATTTTGTGACATTTGGCGCTCCAGTTTAGATTGAATTGCACGGGTTTGGGGACAAGTTCGATAACTAGCCATATTGCTTTAGTCAATCGAGAGTTATCACCCTTTAATTATAGAAATTACCTAAAATTGGTATTGTCAGCTCAATAACTTTAGAAGCCTTTGTCCAATCATCACCAAATTTGATCAGAATTTGTATTGGCATAATATCTCAGACAGGTTCGATAACTAGCTATATCGCTTTAGTCAATTGAGAGTAATCGCCCTTTAATTATAGAAATTACTTAAAATTGGTCTTGTCAGCTCAATAACTTTAGAAGCTTTTGTCCAATCTTCACCAGATTTGGTCAGAATGTGTATTGGCATAATATCTCAGACAAGTTCTATAACTAGTCATATTGCTCTAGTCAATAGAGAGTTATTGCCCTTTAATTATAGAAATTCCTAAAATTGGTCTTGTCAGCTCAAAAACTTGTGAAGCCTTTATCCAATCATGACCCAATTTAGACAATATGTTGATGGGCAGGATTCGATAACTTACCACGTTATCTTAGTTATTACACACTTATATCTCGAATTGGCCAAAACTGTATCCACGCTCTAAATTTGTTGACGTACAACCAATTATCTCTATACATGGTCTCAAAAAACAGGATGGGCGTATTTTGTGACATTTGGCGCTCTTGTTCCTTATACAATCTGTACTAGCATTAAGTTACAAAGGATGATGGAAACTGGATATTATATATATAAAGAAAATTCTCATAATGTGAGGATTTTCTGTTTGATATTGAGTTTCCGTAAATGTTATATTGAATACATCAGGATCAGTGTCCTTCATGCTTGTGAAACAGTTAATTCTGCCTGGCGAGGGTAAGTAAATCAATCAGCATCCTTCAGATATGTTGTACTATATTATATTTTAACAATTTTGGTTTTGTAAAACAGATTACATAACAGAAACACATATTTCATCTTTTCAGAATGTTTCCCTGTTGAAAGATGCTAGATCAGCAAGAGCATTACGAGATGAAATGGACATTTTGAGAGAAAAGGTATGAATATAATGATTGGATATTTATGTGCAATCTTTCCTTATTCCTCTCCACTCCTTGGAGCATAGGGTTGCAATTGTCTCACGCCATAAGACTTGGTTTGGATTGTTTTGTAATGCATGCCGATTTAAATTCATAAAGAATTTTTGAAATATCTCTAGGAAAACATTTTGAGGAAAAGTGAAATTTATTGCAATGTTTTCAGAAGTCGTTAATTGCAGATGCATTTAAATATGCGTCTGCAAATCATAAAAGGATTAATTGCAATTTAGAATTTATTACAAATGGTAAACTGAACATAATTTCTATATAGTGAATTGATCTTATCATTGTGATGCTTTGTTTTACAGATGGGAAAAGTCAACAACTATGAGTCAGAGATCACTAAATACAAGGCAAAGTTAAACGAGATGGAATTTTACAAGGCCAGAGTAGAGGTAGGGATGAGTGTTCATGATCTTTGTCTTTGAAACTGGAGAAACTCTTGATTTAAGAATTATTTTCAAGTCTTTGAAAGAACCTGATTATTTAACCCTTTCCCTCATATAGACGCTTGCTGATGCCTCTGCAGCAGACAACTTTTTGAAAACATGGGGACAAAAGAAGAAATTGCTCAAAACGATAACTTTCTCCTTTTGTCACCATGTGTTCACCTCTTTTCAATTATTGCATTTTCATTTAAAGGTAGTTTCCAATTTTTTTCGAGTTTGTTTTTAAAGTCATCTGCTTTAAATTTGTTGTATGTGGGAAAGGGTTAAAAGAATACGAAGATAGACTGGAAATATACTGACATTCTGTATTTATTCTGCTTAACCCTTTCCCACCTACAGAGGCATTTAGACGCATCTGTAGCAGATGACTTTTGAAAACATTTTATTTAATAATTAGACTCATTTATCGAGAGAGTTCATGTTTTAGCCGAGATGTTTTCAAGGTTGTCTGCTGCAGATTTGTTGTGTGTTGGAAAGGATTAAAAGATGTGAAGATAAGCTTGAAATCTCCAAATGGAGAGGAACTATATAAGCTCTTATTATACCAAATAAAATATGTTTAAACTAGATGTCCAAATATTCTGGAATTATTCCCTTAAACATTTCCCTCATACGACAATTCTACAGCAGATGACTTTTAACATATTTTATCAAAAGATAGAAATCTATATAATTTAATGGATAACCTATGACTTAAAGTGGAAAACATTGTGGCAAAAGGAGAAATTGCTCGTCGTGATATGACTGAAAAATTGTTGAAAACCGCGTTAAACCCCAATCAATCAATCAATCAATCACTCTTTTGTGACTTTGTTTTCAAAAATCTCTCTGCTGCACAGGCGTCAGAAAGCGTCTATATGTGGGAAAGGTTTAACGCCATATTCAACCCTATTTCATATATATCTTGGCAGCCAGTGAATTTAACATTTGTTTCCTGGCTTTCTCACATCTGTACACAGCAATCTTCCCAGGCAACTGGCTATTTTCCCGCAAAGCTTATTTAGTCCATTGTTGGAAGACTTGTGACACCATTTACAATGATAGTGTCAATCACTGGAAAGAAATGGCCGAGTAGGGGTTCAAACTGATGCAGAAAGTTTCATATCTCTGTGGAAAATTAATTTGATAGATTCTACTATTTCATTAAAAGTTTCAGTTTTTAAACATATTTATTTAACCCTTTTCCACTTACAACAAATCTGCAACAGACGACTTTGAAAACATTGAGTTAAAAATCTTGAAACTCTCCATAAATGAAAGAAGAATATTGAGTAAAGTTGAAAACATTGTGACAAGCAAGGAAATTTCTCATCATGAGTGATTTCTTTGTTTGCCACAATTGTTTTAAAAGTTGTCTGCTGCACAGGCGTCAGAAAGTGTATGTATTTGGGTAAGGGTTAACATCATTTGCAAATGGTAAGTTCTTACAGCTTTTACAAATTAATATTTGAACAGGAACTTCGAGAAGATAATGCTATACTGATTGATAATAAGGGGTTACTGGAGGAACAGCTGGATAGCTCTCATCAGAGGATTGAAACTGTTGTACAGCTGGAGAAAGAACTCGTTAAATATAGGCAGCACATCGAGGACATGTCTACGGTATGACGTTTCTATTTATTCATTTAAACCTTCATGCACACTTGCAGACCCATTTTGATGCATCTGCAGGTGCAAGTTTTGAAAACATTGCGGCAAAAGGAGAACTTGATCATAATGAGCAATTTATGCATTTGCTACAATGTTTTCAACTCTGATCATACCTTCCTTTAACCCTTTCCCTCATACAACAATTCTGCAGCAGACGACTTTGAACATAGAAAATCTCTATAATTGAATGGATAACCTATGACTAAAAGCGGAAAACATTTTCTTCTTTTGTCACTTTGTTCTCAAAAAGCCGTCTAGGTAAAATAGTGATAATCTCTTAAAATAAAAGTATGGTTATGAAGTATTTCTCCTATCGACACAATTATTTCAGAATTGATCAGCATCCACGTGTATGAAAGGGGTTTAAACCGCATTTCACACAGAGTACATCCAGTCAAAATATAATTATACACATACTTTTTGTGTCACCCTGCGTAGCATGGTAGGCACTTAGGGATTACTTTTTTTCTGTCTGTCTTGTCTGTTTGTCCGTCACACATTTCAATGAGCAGGTGCAGGTGACACATGTGCTCCGCGGAGCACTCCATTCTAGTATAGCTAAACTTTTGAAAACACAGAAAGTTGTATATATGTGTATTTTAAATTTTACATACAAGCCTGATATGTCTTTGATTTAACTTACAGGAGAGGGATCAAGATCGAGAGAGAATCAGGATCCTAGCTGAAGACAATGCTCAGTTACAGTTCCATAAGAAAACCAGTCTCAATGAAAATGCAACGTTAGAGGAAGAAATCGCAGCTACTAAAGCAAAAATTGCTGGTAAGACACGTAGATTTTTCCTGTATGGTGCTTTAAATCTGCTGTGACTAAAACTGACTATAATATATATTTTACTATAAAAGATATTATTTACCCATGCTTAAAAATTGGAAGAAGTGATACACTCTCAACATATTAAATCTAATCTTAGAATCGCAGGATATTTGATAGTTGTCACCGTTTGATAAAAGGAATCAAAATTTTGTTAACGAATTGAAATCATTTTAAGGAGAGGAGAATTCTCTGGTTTTGTAGATTTCTCCTTGTCGTGCAATGTTGTACCGATGAAAGTGTAAAAAGATTACTGTAAACTAAGTGTAACATTTTCTCTCATTTATATGCTGAAATTATTGTGGCAAAAGGGGAAATTGCTCATAATGAGAAATATTTCCTTTTTCCTAAGTGTTTTCTAATGTATTAAATAATTACACTTTTAAATGCAGTTTTGTGCAGATTTGTTGTATGTGCCAAAGGGTTACTTGATTCAGTTGCTTTGTGAATTATTCCAGGTATTGGAGGTGCTATATCAGATCAACTGAAGGAAACAACCAATGCTAAAATTCTGCGGCTTGAGCTTGAAAACCAACATCTACTGCGAAAGATAGAAGACATGCGGGAAAGCTCACTTATAGAAAAATCAGCTTTAAATCTTCAACTTGAGAAGGAAAATCAAAGACTGTCAGCAAAAATGGAAAAATTTCAACTTGAAAATAAAGAAAAAAGTCAGAAAGTGTTTGAAATTGAAGAACAAAATAGAAAACTTATACATGAAAAAGAACAATTCTCTCACACCATTGAACTTTCAAAGGATAGTGCTGAGAGACAGGTACGAGAACTGGAACAACAAAATGAGGATTTGTCTCAAACTGTTGAAGTGTTACGGACGAGAAATGAGCAAACTAGTGATACAAAAGTGAAGGATCTGGAACGAGAAAATAAGAGACTTCATGAAACAGTGTCAGTGAAAAACCAGCATTTAAACAAGGTGGAATTTGAAAACAGGCAGCTTCAAAAGTCATACAATAGAAACAAAGAAAACATCAATAAAATAAGTGAATTAGACAATGAAAAGGAACATCTTGAGAGGGAGAATCTAGAGTTACGACATACAGTGCATGCTCAGGAATTGACTTGTGAAAAAGTGGATAAATTGGAACAGGAGAATTCTTGTTTGGATATTGAGAATCAAAAGCTGCAAAAGAAAATGATTAATTTGATCACAGCAGTAGAAAAAATAGAAAAACTTGAACAAGAAAATATAAATTTTAAAGTTGAAACACAAAAACTGCAAAGGATGCTAGAAAATTCGAAACATTCCAATTCTAAAATAGCTGATCTTGAAAATGAAAAGAGTTTGTTGAAGAAGGAGCTCCAACAGTTACAAAAGGCTATTGAGTCTAAAAAAGCTCAAGGTGTTAAAATGGAGAAAATGGAGCTAGACTTGAGTGATTTAGATAATGAGAACATGAAGCTTCAACGACAGCTGGAAATTACAACCAACAGAGTGCAACATTTGGAAAAAGACAATTCAGATTTAGAAACAGAAAGTGAAAAAATGCAAGAAGTGATGGAGTCCTCAAAGTATTCGCAAAAAAGGCTAAATGACCTTGAAAAACAGAATTTTGACCTTGAAGATGAAGTTTCAAAACTACAAAAAGATAACAATAGATTAACAAAGGAAACTAAACGTAACAAGGTGACCTTAGAGACAAGAGAACATACAATAGATGATTTGACGACCAAGTTATCTATGATGGAACTGAATTTCAAAGAGTTGAAGCGATCTGTGGAGAGGGAAAAGGGTTCCAAAGTTTATCATCAGCAGTCAGATCAAGAACACAGGGAGCTGCTTCAAAACCTACAGATGGAGAAACAGAATGTGGCCAGTCTGCGAACTGTTAGTATAATAATAAAAACTTTATTTAGAGGCAACACAGTATAATAATAAAGACTTTATTTAAAGAGGCAACATAATTGGCTAAACCCAGTCTTTCCTATAAGCCTCTGCATCAATTATTTAAATAATATACATTTGACAATATTAAGTACAATAAAATAAAAGGAAACATTTGCGTGTCAAAAGAAAAGAAAATACATGCATTATCATTTATAACATTAAAAGTTACAACGTAATTGCATGATTATTATTTCCAACAGAATTCCACTTTTAAATTTCTGTAATGTTTCAGATTTGTCTAATTTACAATTGGGTAATGTTCCAAAGTTTTGGTCCAGAGTAGGCTAATGATTTCCTAAAAACTAATTCCTATTTCCTTGATAATAAGGGATAATGTCTACCTCAATTCTACCAATTATTAGTATTCCTAATAAGTTTCATTTTGCGATTAAGGTTCTTACTGTTTCTCTGGTTTTGCTACATTTTTAGCTCACCTATGCACAAAGTGCAAGGTAAGCTTTTGTGATCGCTCACCGTCCGTCGTCCGTCGTCGTCGTCCGTCCGTTCACATTTTCTACAAACGACTTCTCCTCCTAAACCAATTAACCAAATTCAAAATAATTTTACAGGAATGTTCCTTGGGTGGATCTCTTTCAAATTTGTTCAAAGAATTCTATTCCATGTAGAACTTTGGCTGCCACGGCAACAAAAAAGGGGAAATTAACAAAAACTTAAAAAATCTTCTTGTCCAAAAGTATATATATGTGCAATGTTTAAACTTTAAAAATCTTCTTGTCCAAAAGTACTGGCCCGATTTGAAAATTATTTTGCACAAATGTTCCTTGGGGCACCCTTTACCAAGATTGTTCAAATATTTCCAATCCGTTGAAAAACATGGCCGCCAGGGGGCAGAGCTTGTTTTCCTTATATGTGCATTGTTTAAACTTTAAAAATCTTCTTGTCCAAAAGTACTGGCCCGATTTGAAAATTATTTTGCACAAATGTTCCTTGGCGCACCCTTTACCAAGATCGTTGAAATATTTCTGATCCGTTGAAAAACATGGCCACCAGAGGGCGGAGCTTGTTTTCTTTATATGTGCATTGTTAAAACTTTAAAAATCTTCTTGTCCAATTTGAAAATTATTTTGCACAAATGTTCCTTGGGGCAAATATTTCCAATCCGTTGAAAAACATGGCCGTCAGGGGGCGGAGCTTGTTCATAGACTCATATAGGAAAAAACCTTTAAAAATGTTCTTGTCTAAGAGTAGAGGGCCCAGGCCTTTAATATTTGGTATGTAGCATCATCTAGTGTCTAAAAGTAGAGGGCCCAGGCCTTTGATATTTGGTATATAGCATCATCTAGTGGACCTCTACCAATATTGTTCAAATTATAGCCATGGGGTCAAAAATGATCCCTCCCCTGGGGGTCACTATTTTCACATAGACTTGTATAGGGGAAACACTTAAAAAATCTTCTTGTCTAAAAGTAGAGGGCCCAGGCCTTTGATATTGGGTATGTAGCATCATCTAGTGGACCACCCTGGGGATCACTTGTTTTACATAGACTTGTTAAGGTAAACACTTTAAAAATATACTTGTCCATTTGCCATGAATGTTCTTTGGGTGCCCCTCTACTAAGACTTCAAATTATTTTGATAGGATGATAAACATGGCCACCAGGGGTGTTGCTTGTTTTCCGTATAATTATATGTATAGACAAAGAACAATGAAAACTTTTTAAGTTTGATTAAATCAGGTGAGCGATATAGGACCATCATGGTCCTCTTGTAATATTAATATGCTTATAAATAGTGGGTTTCATTATTTTATATTTATACCCCCCGCAAACAAAGTTTGCATCCGTCTGTCCATATGTCTTGTAAGCGCAACTCCTCCTTAACAGCTGGACTGATTCTGATGAAACTTTACACAGTTGCAGTACACAACCTGAGGATGTGCATGAAGTAAGATTATCCCGGTCGGAAATATATTTGTCCGTCTGTCTGTCCATATGCCTTGTAAGCGCAACGGGGATATCCTTTTGTGAGTTCACTCACAGTTCTAGTTTTTACAGAGGAGGAATATATAACATATAAGCAGACAGTGAATGCTGTGACTGCATTTGTACAGGCTCATCTGAGTCTTCACTCTATCATCATACTTAATGTTTTCCCATATACACCAAATCTGCAAGAAATAACTTGGAAAACATCTATGCAAAAACATGGAACATCTCAATAATTAACTGAGAAATGATTGAAAAGAGTTGAAAACATGGGGACAAAAGGAGAAATTGCTCATTAAGAGCAATTTCTCCTTTTGTCACAATGTTTCCAGAAGTAGTCTGCTTGTCAAAATGTGTCTGCAATTAGGTAAAAGGTTAATGTGCATATACAATAAGACAATATGCAGCCCAAATACATATCAATTTTAGATGTGAAAAATACTCTTTCATTTCATTCTTGCACATTTTCTGTTGGGATTATCATTTGGCTGATCAGGAGGTGATCTTCTTTGTGAATTATGAATTGTAATGATATTTGTTGAGGTGATTGCTTTTAGATTGGAAACCCAAGGTGTATAAACACGATACAACTTTATCATTCAATGTCCTGATTATCTCCCTTTTTCAGGAGCTGATGAATGAGAAAATCAAATCTCAGGAGGTGAAAAATGAATTGGAGAAAACAACACATGACCTGGAAAGTTTGGGCATTAAAAAGGCAGACATTGCAGCAGCAGCTATGAGTCCTGACAATGAAAGGTAGGACAGTTGTTTGTTGTTTTAGTCTTGTGTCTGTTTCAGGTCCCAAGTTATATGCATGCATTGGTCACTCTTAATATCACCGTGTCCTGGATATACGCATAATTTAACCCTTTCCCACATACAGACTCTTTCTGACGCCTCAGATTCAGACAACTTATGAAAAAACTCTGGCTAAATGAGAAATTGCTCATGATGAGCAATTTTTCATTTTGCCACATTGTTTTCAACCTCATTCAATAATTATACTTTCAAACAGAGATTTTTCATATTCCTGCCTAGATCATTTCAAGGTCGTCTGCTACAGATTTGATGTATGTGGGAAAGGGTTGAAAATTGATTATTTAGTATAACTTTACCTGATATGATATCTAAGAATCTTCTACTTTGTAAATATCTGAGAAAATAACTTTAAATTTTGTGAAAGCTTTGTAGTAGAAATGCTCATCAAAAATGATTACTCCCTTTCTTTCATGTTTTCAAACTGTTGTCCTCATCAGAGACATCAAAATCTCACGTGTATAAGGGTAATGATTAATTTAAATTTAATTTTGTAAAAACTGAGCCACATGGAACCAGATCATATTATAAACAAGGAAAATATAATCATCAATTGTATTTCTGGTTTAACTGCCTACTTAACCCTTTGCCTCATACAACAATTTTGACGCCTCTGCAGCAGACGGCTTTTTGAAAACATAGTGACAAAAGAAGAAATTGCTCAATACAAGCAATTTCTCCTTTTGCCACAATGTTTTCCACTTTTTGTCATAGGTTATCCATTCAATTATGGAGATTTTCTACTTTTTGACAAAATACGTTCAAAGTTGTCTGCTGCAGAATTGCCGTATGAGGGAAAGGGTTAACCCTTTCCGTCATACGACAATTCTGCAGCAGACGACTTTCAACATATTTTTTCAAAAAATTGATAACCTATGACTAAAAGGTGGAAAACATTGCGGCAAAAGGAGAAATTGCTTGTTTTGAGCAATTTCTTCTTTTGTCACTATGTTTTCAAAAAGCCGTCTGCTGTTTGAGGTTTGAGGGAAAGGGTTAACCTGCTTTGAACATATCCGGGGATAAAGATCGAGAGGCAACTCAAAGTAACAGCGAGGGCTATTAATCTAGGGGTCTTGATTTCAAACCACGGCTCAGCCATTCATTCTTTCTGATTATTGACAAAAGTCAATCGTTTTGACTAGCTCCATTGGTCTTCCACCAATGGGCTAAATAGTCTACATGAGAAGTTAGCCAGTGGACTGGAAACAATGTTGGATGTAGTACTAGTGGGAGAAACTTGCCACTGTAATATAACTAAAATACCATAACTCCATTCAATCAGTACCCTTTTCCCACATACAATAAATCTGTAGCAGACAACTTTGAAATTATCAAGTCCAAAGTATAGAAAATCTCTATAAATAATAATTATCCTTTTGCCACAAAGATTTCAAAAATCATCTACTGCAGAGGCGTCAGAAGGCATCTATATGCGGGAAAGCGATAAGCAGGATGGTGTTAATTAGTTTCACTCTTGTCCATACCGCCTCGTTAGTGTAGTGATAGAGCATCCACCTGGGGTGTTGGTGGTCATGGTTTTGATCCCTCACTGGGTCATAGCAAATACTTACAAATTATTGTCCTTGGCGCTCAGGTTTATGGGTTAGCAGCAAGACTGGCATAATATTGTCTGAATAAATAGACCATTCAGTAATACCGGTAACTTACCCAGAAAATATTGTGATATACATGTATATGAAAAAATGTTTAACCCTTTCCCACATACAACAAATCTGCAGCAGACGACTTTGAAAACATCTCAACAATAATATGGAAAATCTCCCTAAATGGAGACATACTTATTGAATAGAGTTGAACACATTGTGTCAAAAGGCGAAATTGCTCGTTTTGAGTAATTTCTTCTTTTGTCACAAAGTTTTTAAAAATTGTCTTCTACTGAGGTGTCAAAAAGCGTCTAACTGTGGGAAAGGGGCATAAAACACCATACAAACAAACAACAGGTTCCAGGCTAAGAATTCAATTATATTAGGTACATCCTATACCTTGACGTGTTATTAGTTCAAGAAATGCCATATATACTTCTGGGTTAGGACTTCATCCATTAAACCTTTCTCACATTCAACAGCAGCAGATGACTGTTAGACAAGTCTCTATAAATGAAAGGATGCATTTTTTATAGAATTTGAAACAGTTTGGCAAAAGGCTTCAGAAAGGGTCTGTATACGAGAAAGAGTTAAGTAAAGCTAGAGTTACTACCCTTGACAAGTTATTAAGATCTATGGAGTATACCTTGAGTTATGGCCTTTGAAGCATGATAGCCTAAAAGCAGTATGTACTTAGAGACATTGATGCATATGGACACATTTCATGTTCCGAGTTGAAAACATTTTGAAAAGGAAGGAATGGCTCAAAATTGTAATTTCTCTTTCCATCAAAGTTTTCAAAAGGTGTCTGTTGCAGAGGCATTGAAAGTCTTCTGTATGAAGGAAAGGCTTAAAAGAGACTGAAAGATGATCAAGATTGATCATTTGGAAAAATGACAAATGATTGGATCGATTATAATTTGAGTTCAAACAGAATAGACTGTACTATTTATAAATTGATTGATTGATTTTGTTGACTGAACCTCTTGCCATTGAAGACAGAAGTTTTAATGACCCTAACCCACTCGCAAACACATTTTGAAGCTTCTGAAACAGAGGTCTTTTGAAAACATTGTGGCAAAAAAGGGAAATTGCTTATGATAAGCAATTTATTCTTTTGCCACAATGCTTTCAATACTAATCATTAATCCCATTTTCATTTTCTACATTTTTGGCCAAGATGTTTTCAAAGTCATCTGGGGGTAGATTATTTGTTTGTGCGAAGGGTTAAGGCTGAAGTATTGCTCTACAATATTGACCTGATCCTGACCTTTATGCAAGGATGTATGTAATATGACGTGATTGCGTTTCTAGCACACCTCAGCGCAAGGCATGGTTGAGCTGTTGTGATCACTCACTTTCTGTCGTTGTCATCATTGTGCTCTGCCTGTCTTGTCTGTTCACATTTTCCTACAAACAACTTCTCTTAAACTATTGAACCAAATTCGAAATAATTTCACAGGAATGTTCCCTAGGTGGTCCTCTTTCAAAGTTGTTCAAAGAATGTATTACATGTAGAATTTTGGTTGCCGCAGCATCAGAAATTGGAAAAAGTGCCAACAAATTTAAAAATCTTCTTGACCAGGGGGAGAAGCTTGCTTTTGCTCTGGTTGTCTGTCTGTCTGTCACAAATCATGTCCGCTCAAAAACTTTTGAACCATTTGATTTGTTTGTTTGTTTGTTTGTTTGTTTGTTTGGAGTTTAACGCCGCTTTCAACAGCTTTGGTCATATCACGGCGGTCAGTGCACCTACCCATGTTTTCCTGGCTTTCCCACACCAGTACTTACACAACATTCTTTCGAAGCCACTGACTACTTTCTCACATAGATCAGAGGTGAGAGGCAATGGAAAACATCGTCCAAAAGAATGTCGCCGCAACCGGGTATCGAACCCGTGACCTTTGAACCATTTGAAGGATTTTGAAATAAATTGCCATGAATGCTCACCATACTGAGACGTTGTGCAGAGCGCATGTTACAACCACTTTGGTTGAAGGTCAAGGTCACAATTAGAGTTCAAAGGCGATATAACTATATTTTGTGTCCGCTCAATAACTTTTGAACCGCTTGATGGATCATTGTAGGATAAATTATATCGTTTCCTTTATGACAATTAAACATTCCTACAACAAACAATATCTGAAAACATTGTGGGAAATGGAGAAATTGCTCCAAATGAGCACAATATTCATTATCTGGTGCACATCTTTAACAAATAAGTTAAAAACATATTAACTTTTGAAAACATTGTGGCCAAAGGTGAAATTTCTCCTTTGTCCACAATGTTTTTATCTTTTTTTAATTATTAAGAGATATTTTATGGAGATTTTCAGGTTTTTGTCACTGTTTTCAAAGTTGTCTGCTGCAGAATTGTTCTATATGGGAAAGGGTTAAAATGTTTGTCGACTTGGTGACCTATCCAGGTAATACAATCTACTATACAAAATGAAATGTTTCACATAAATTTGATCTTAATGGGCCAATTATATGTACCTACATTGTTTCGCAGTGTGCCATGCTGTTAACCCTTAAACCAAATACCTATAGTAAGGATGTTTCAAATTGAAATTAAATGAACATTTGAAGATAAGCATTGGAAATCTTAAAAGTCAAAGGATAATTTTAAGACTTCAGAAAACGTTTATAAGCAATGTCTTCTCTCACAATATAAGTAATTATTTTTAAAAAGAAAAGTGTCGAAATTTAGCACCTACCCTGTCCTTTGAGTGTTCACTTCTCTGATACAGACAACTTGTAATGCCTTTGCAGTAGATGACTTAATAATAATTCTATAATAACAAATTACCTTTCCAATTTCCTGGATACTCACTCACTCTGCAGCATCTCTAAATAATTAATCTTGGATAAAAAAGGGTTCTCTTGGTATAACATGAATGAATGAACTCATCTACATGCTAACACACCTGGAGCAGATTCAAGATGTCTTTTTAAATCATTGTCACAAACGGATAATTGGCTCATCAATCAATGTTTTTAACTCTATTTAATAATTATACGATCATTTTTAGAGATTTTCCATATTTGTGCCAAGTTGTTTTCAGAGTCGTCTGATGCAGATTTCCTATATGTGGGAAAACATTTATGAATACAAAAATAGGAATGGCACAGAAAGTTAATTGACTGTTTATCATTGACACCTTTGAAAAAAGAAATTTTCATATCATTATCCTCTCCTTAACTTATCATACCAATATGTCAATATCTTTTGTTGGACAACAATAGTTTATCCATGATCCATTTTTGTTAACCCTTTCCCACATACAACAAAAATGTGGCAGACGACTTTGAAAACAATTAATCAAGATCATGGAAAATCTCAGTAAATGAAGTTATACATTTGTACTTACTGAAACAGTTGAAAACCGTGTGGCAAATCGAGAAAATGCTTGTTTTGACACAATGTTTTTCTAAAGTTGTCTGTTGCAGAGGCATCAAAAAGCATCTGGAAAGGGTAAAGCCTTGCCCATAAATAGTATGCAGATGCTGTATGATGCACCCGTACCAGACAGGTTTTGAAACCATCATCAGTTTCTCCTTTTACCACAATGTTTTTAACTTTATTCTACTAAAACACTGTTATTTATAGGGAGCATCCATATAGTTTTGTCAATGTCATCTGATGCAGATTTGTTATATAACCCTGTACAAGGTTAAAGCATTATTCTCATAGACTGAGATCAGACATGGGAAACAGTGTTCCATTATTCTTGAAGTCTGAGATCAAGCATTTAATACAGTGTTCCATTATTCTCATAGACTGAGATCAGACATTGGATACAGTGTTAAATTATTCTCATAGACTGAGATCAGACGTTCCATTATTCTCATAGACTGAGATCAGACATTGCATACAGTGTTCCATTATTCTCATAGACTGAGATCAGACATGGGATACAGTGTTCCATTATTCTCATGGACTGAGATCAGACATTGGAAACAGTGTTTCATTATTCTCATAGACTGAGATCAGACATTGGAGACAGTGTTTCATTATTCTCATAGACTGAGATCAGACATTGAATAGTGTTCCATTATTCTCATAGACTGAGATTAGACATTGAATAGTGTTCCATTATTCTCATAGACTGAGATCAGACATTGGAAACAGTGTTCCATTGTATACAGTGTTCCATTATTCTCATAGACTGAGATCAGACGTTCCATTATTCTCATAGACTGAGATCAGACATGGGATACAGTGTTCCATTATTTTCATAGACTGAGATCAGACATTGGATACAGTGTTTCATTATTCTCATAGACTGAGATCAGACATGGGATACAGTGTTCCATTATCCTTATAGACTGAGATCAGACATTGGATACAGTGTTCCATTATTCTCATAGACTGAGACCAGACATTGAATACAGTTTTTATACGCCGCCGGAGGCGGTCGTATATTGGCGTCATCTTCTCCGTCTGTCCGTACGTCCATTTCTTGTGAACGCAACTACTCCTACGTTTCTGACCGTATCTTTTCAAAACTTGGTCAATGTCATAACTATAATGTGTAGATGTGCATGAAGCGGCAATTTCCGGTTCATTGATATTTGCAAGATTTATGTCCCTTGTAACTTAGTCTCTGTAGCCGATTGATAATGCAGCCTTGTGAACGCAACTCCTCCTACGTTTCTGACCGAATCTTTTTAAAACTTGGTCAATGTCATGACTATAATGGGTAGATGTGCATGAAGCGGCGATTTTCCGGTTCATTGATTTTTGCAAGATTTATGTCCCTTGTAACTTAGTCTCTGTAGCTGATTGATATTGCGGCTTGTGAACGCAACTCTTCCTACGTTTCTGACTGAATCTTTTCAAAACTTGGTCAATATCATAACTTTAATGGGTAGATGTGCATGAAGAAGGGATTTTCCGGTTCAGCAATTTTTGCAATAGTTATGCCTTTCGAAACTTGGTCTCTATAGCATATTCACTTGAGAACGCAACTCAAGTTTCCAAACAGGTAGAAGTGCATAAAGCAGGGATTATCCGGTAGAGTGATTTTTGCAAGAGTTATGCTCAGAAGGAAAAAAGGATACATATCGACACTGCCATTTGACCTACTTTCATATCGGAAGCCTCTATAGGGTTCTATCTCTGTTTATATGTATCCTATTTTCTTTAGTTAATACCAAAGTCAGCTAGGCTGGTAAGCAGAGTAAGACTTTCAACTCTGATGAACAAGTGTGAATAAACTGTTTTGCTCAAGTAAACACCCGGCTGCCCCTGCAGGATCGAACCTACTACCCAGGCAACCATGATCTCAGGTCCCTTCTCTTCTAGCTAAGCTAACTGGTCTCACAGACTTCATTTTGAGCTTATGTATACAGACATGTTAAATGCAATAATTAAAAGGACCAATCTTGATCTTTATATTTTGTGGCGGCACTGGCACTCTTGTTCCATTATTCTCATAGACTGGGATCAGACATGGAATACAGTGTTAAGTTATTCTCATAGAGTATCAGTAATTCTTAAACCCTTTCCCTCATATAGACGCTTTCTGACGCCTCTGCAGCAGACGGCTATTTGAAAACATAGTGACAAAAGAAGAAATTGCTCAAAACGAGCAATTTCTCCTTTTGCCACAATGTTTTCCACTTTTAGTCATATATAGGTTATCCATTCAATTATAGAGATTTTCCATTTTTTGACAAAATACGTTAACTAAATTACTCTTCTTGAATGAGAATAATTTTTAATTTTAGAAAGATTCCCAAAAATGTTTCAGAAATGGCAAATGAAGTTACATAAGCTATATTTTTACCAAAGTTCTCTGTCTTTCATTTACAGTATAGACCAATGTTTTTAACCCTTTCCCTCATATAGACGCTTTCTGACGCCTCTGCAGCAGACGGCTTTTTGAAAACATAGCGACAAAAGGAGAAATTGCTCAAAACAAGCAATTTCTCCTTTTGCCACTATGTTTTTCCCTTTTAGTCATAAGTTATCCATTCAATTATAGAGATTTTCCATATATTGACAAAATATGTTCAAAGTCGTCTGCTGCAGAATTGTCGTATGAGGGAAAGGGTTAATTTAAAAAAAAAAAAGGGAATGTTTTATCTTAAATTGTGAACATGGAAAGAGAATTTATTGTATCAATCATTTCTGGTATTTGATAATCACTTAAACAGGGTAATGTTAAGAGGTAAACAAACTACTGATCATTATGAGCAATATGTCAACACTGTACATGGGGGGTAAAGTGAGGTAGTTCATTGATGAAATTAACCCTTTCCCACTTACAACAAATCTGCAGCAGACGACTTTGAAAACATATTGGCAAAATCATGGGAAATTACTATAAACTAAGGTACAATTAATGAACAAAATTGAAAACATTGTGGCAAAAGAAGAAATTTCTCATTTTGAGCAATTTCATCTTTTGTCGCAGTGTTTTCAAAAGCCATTTGTAACAGAGGCGTCAAAAAGCATCTGTATGTGGGAAAAGGTTAAGGAAAAGCGCTTTCACTAGTTGGTCATCAATTGTAAAATAAACATTGATACTGTGGTTGGTATTATACTGTGACTTCTTTCCCACAATATCAACATTAGTCACCAGTAGATATAATGTAAATGATTTTGATAAAAAAAAAAAGTGAAAGGGTTTAATAGTGTAGTTGGTATACAGTAGAGATTGATCGTGTGTGATATGTTTCAAATCACTTATAACTTGGTCCAATTTAAATAAAGATTAAACGATATTCAAAAAGGAGGATAAACCTTGAGAGAAAAACCATGGTGTATATTCTTTGGATTTTGAAAGTTCTTGTGTCTTTCTTTAATGTAATATGTGTGGTTTTAAGGAATTTTATGTGATGTTCCTGTATTATGGAAGCCATAAATATGTGTGAAGTTGGATTTTAATATCATAATAATTGATGTCTTCTGTGCTGTAAAAAGTGTACCATCTGATAGTTTGAAGTATAATATTGTTATTTAATTATTACTTCCCACTTGCAGATGCATTCTGGTCTACAGCAGACAATATTTGAAAACATTTTGGCAATAAGAAAAAATGCTCATGATAAGCAATGTGCCCCGTTACCGCAATGTTTTTGATACTTTTCAATAATCATACTTTCACTTTGAGAGAAGTTCCACATTTTTGCCAAGAACATTTCAAAAATGTCTGCTGCAGGTTTGTTGTATGAAGGAAAGGGTTATTTTTATAGGACAAGAGTTGACTAACCATTTACCTGATATGAAAATTTATTATAGTTACCTGTTACAAATGTATCTGAGAATACTAAATGTGTAAGAATCAAAGTCATTATGAATGTAGAAAACTTTTTTTTTCCCTTGCAATCATTTGTCTGCTGTAATTTAGCCATCAATCATCATCAATATGAAGGAAAGGGAAGGGAGGTCTAAGTCTGTCTTTTTTAGAACTTCTTTTGAATCTTCTGAAGCAGTATACACTTCAAAAACACTGGAAAATGGAGAGGTTTGACATAAAGATCAGTTTGCTCCTCTTTCCACATCCATAATTATGTACATGTTTTTCCATTTTTTTCTTGGGGTATTTTCTAATCGGACCAGACTAAAATAAGTAAATATTGCGATGGGTGAACGTCATTTAAAACTTTTTACTTGTTATGGCAATTTTAGAATAAAGACGTTAAAAATTGTAATACATGTGTAATTATGGAAATCTTAAAATGTGATTTTGGTAGAGTTATTAAAAAATTTTAGTAAAGGAAAAAGCTCTCATTTAGAGCAACTTTTCCTTTTCCCATAATGTATTGAAAATTCTTCTGCATCTGGGTAAGGGTTTACTTTATATGTCTCAGTTCTGATCGTTTAAATCCTCTGAAAATCATTTAAATCCTTTCAAAATAGAGACTGTATATTGATGAATAGATGACATTATCATATATAAATATATTTATCATGTTTACATAAATCATTCTTCTTTTATAAATTGGCAGATTATTTTGAATATTTATATGATAACCTTTATTGAAATGGTTCCTTTACCATTTACCTGTACGGAAGACTTCTAACATGTCTGCAGCAAACGACACTGGGTTGTTTGTTTGAGGGAAATGGGTGAGGAATCGATTGTCAAAACAGTGGATTAGCGGTGCCAATCACATCAATGTCAAGTTCCAAAGACAGACAGGGTCCTGATTAATAAAACAGATTAACAGATTAGCATAACAGTAAAACTTGTCATGCAATTGATGTAACATTCTTTCGTTTTCAATTAATATATTATCCCGTCGATGGAAAAGTACAAGTTGGTTTCCGTGAAAAGTGGAGACCCAGATCAACCACTGCCTGGGCATAGTCTGATCAACATCTGCATTGTTTACATAGTACTTACACAAGCTGTTTAAAAGCTTCTTTCATCTTCTGCTGATTCTGATATGATATAGAAGGCTGACCTGAACCTACACTGTTCAGATTTACCAACTTGTACATTTCATACCAGTCATACCAAACACTTTTGAATATAAAACAAAATATCGACAAATCTTTTCAAAGTATATAGCTTTGAAACTATCATATAAGTTAAATTATTAACCCTTTCCCTCATATGACAATTCTGCAGCAGACGACTTTGGACATATTTTGTCAAAAAATAGAAAATCTCTATAATTGAATGGATAACTTATGACTAAAAGTGGAAAACATTGTGGCAAAAGGAGAAATTGATCGTTTTGAGCAATTTCTTCTTTTGTCACTATGTTTTCAAAAAGCCGTCTGCTGCAGAGGCGTCTGAAGGCGTCTATATAAGTTAAAATTGTTAACAAAGGAAAGGAGTGAATGGCGGGTAGCTATGATTTTCAAGCCTGAATCATTATACTATTACCAACATTTACATATAATTATATGGATATGCATTATCTACTATTAAAAGGAAACTGTTTCGAATAGATCATTATTGAATGGCTTTGTGTTTAAATGGGACTTTAGAACTGACCCATTATGCCAAATCATTGAGTTGACATAAGAACTGAAATCATAGAACCTATAGGAGTACCTTAATGTCAGTGTTAGGTGTGATTGAATTGGAATTTAATTCATTTTTTCAATCGTATTTCAGTTAATATTATCACAGAAGCCCGCTTATCTTTGCTCTCTCACAACTCAAAATTATATTCTTCCTAAAACACAATGCATGGGGAATGATATTCATAAAATTGTGTGAAAATTATATCTCTAATATTTAGTTTAAAGTATTTTCCAATACAATTACAGAAATCATTATTTTTGGCTGGCAAAGGGTAAATTAATTCAGATTATTTTCATGATTTTTTCCCCCTGTTATTTTTTAAGCTCCACTGAGCAAGGTGAACTATTGTGATCGCCCTATGTCAAAAATGGCATGCGGTCCTCTGTGCGTCAACTTTTTCACCTCTGTTACCAATGGGCCTATTGGCATGAAACAGCAAGCATCATCTCAATGTTATCACCAAAATGAATTCATGTAAATTGTTTGTATCCATGCAGAATTCTGGTTTCCATGTCAACAGAAATAACAAATTCTTTGAAAAAACATTAAATATTTTTGTAGAAATGATCCTTGGGTGACCAGGCTCCATCAGATTACTTCAAGCCAAGTTGATTGGTTGAAAAAACATGGTCGCTAGAGGACGGGGCTGTTCTGTTATAGAGCTCTATAGTGATCTTGTCTGATAAATCACTAGGCCAAATTTAAGAGAACTCATCTGGACACTCTAGAGGCAGCATTTCTGACTCCACAATGTGTTGATGATACATGTACCTAGAATATTTCAAATATGGGTCATGCTAGGTGAAAAACAAGTAGGCCTTTTCCAAGCCATATTTTTGCTTGATCTCCATGAGTTATTTTCAGAATATTTGTTTTTAAGTTTGAATAGGGATCATATAAGTTCCTGGTCTGTATTTTTATCACAGTTTTTCTGATGAACACCTTATCATTCTGAGCCATGGTAGAGAGCTACAGAGGTTAACTTTGCTCTCTTGTTTTTAACTGTTTTCAAATTTAAGGTTTTCAAATATTGTGCCACAAACTTGAGCTTCAGCTGACTTGTACACTCCATTTTTTGAGTCATAGCTACTAGCCAGTCTGTTAAATCCAAATGGTTGGTTTAAAAACAATTGTGACAGTACTTGTCAAAATGAGTACATTTTCCTGTTCCTACAATGTTTTAAGATCTGTATCACAATTATATCCTACAGTTTTACAGATGTTTCAATATTTTGATTGGAACTTTTCAAAGTAGACGGATTTAAATTGATATTGATAATAAGAAAGGGTAATACAGCACTATGGGAGCATAAAATTTAACAAACTTGTTTACTTAACCCTTTCCCACATTCGGTAAATCTATATAGCAGATGACTTTGAAAACATCAAGGTAAAAATATAGAAAATATGTGTATTGAATAGAATTTCATCACTTTGGGAAAAGTAAACATTGCCTGCTATGAGGAATTTCTCCTTTTTGCCACACTGATTTCAAAAGTGTTAAATGTTTCTGTCACAAAAACACTTTTTGTCACATCTCATGAAGATATACATGTATTTCAGAGGTACATTGTAAATATTGTGGGAAGAGCAAAATTTCTTTTCTTCACACAATGTTATCAACTCTTTATCAGTACTTTTATTTGTTCAGATATTTCATTTTTTGGCTTAGATAATTTCAAAGCAGATGACTTTTTGTGGCCTGTATAATTAAGAAAGAACTATTTCTTAGAATTTCAAAGAACATTTGTTGCCCTTTCATAATTTCAATTTGTGGTAACATTCACAAACAGAACTCAGGAAGATAAACTATTTAGTACAGGCTTTTGATTTATTCATTCATCCTTTGCCACATGTAGATGCATTTTTCCACCTCTGCTGCAGACGACTTTTGAAAACATTGTGGCAAAAGTAGATATTATTGCTGATAATGAGTAATTTCGCCGTAATATTTTCAACTCTATTCAACAATAATACTTTCATTTAGAGAGCTTGTCAATAGTTTTGCCTACATATTCTCATAGACGTCTGCTGAAGATGTGTTGTATGTCTGAAAGGGTTAAGAAATTATTGGCTTAACCCTTTCCCTCATACGACCATCCTGCAGCAGACGACTTTGAACATGTTTTTTTTCAAAAAATAGGTTATACATTACTAACCTATGACTAAAAGTGAAAAACATTGTTGCAAAAGGAGAAATTGCTCGTTTTGAGCAATTTCTTTTTTTGTCACTATGTTTTCAAAAAGCCGTCTGCTGCAGAGGCATCAGAAAGCGTCTATGTTAGGGAAAGGCTTAACTGTTCAACAAGTTAGTCCTTTGTACTGGTCAGTATTCAGAGATTGAGACCAGCTGGCAGTCTTTTGATACCATTAATGACAGCCTTTTAGTAATGAACATTTCCCTAGTTTCAGTCATCAGCAATCTGGCTACATGTATAGCATGAACACATTGCTTTGTAGCTACCCATTCCCACCTGCAGATGCACTATTACACTTCTGGAGAAGACTTTAAACTGCAACACAAAATGTTTCAACTCCATTCAATTGTTATACTTTCATTTGTAGAGATGTTCCATAGTTTTGTCTTGAAAGTTTTTAGTTATATGTGGGAAAGTGTTTAATGGACGCATTCTGACGCATCTGCAGCAGCTGACCTTTGAAAACATTGTGGCAAAATGAGAAATTGCTCATTATGAGCAATTTCTCCTTTTGCCACAATGTTTTCAACTCTATTCAATTATTAAACTTTCATTTACAGAGATTTTTTCAAATTGTTGCCAAGCTGTTTTCAAAGTTGTCTGCTGTAGATTTGCTGTATGATGGAAAGTGTTAAAGCATTATGAGGTTAATGTTTAACCCTTTCCCTCATATAGACCCTTTCTGATGCCTTTGCAGTAGAGGACTTTTTGAAAACATGGCGACAAAAGAAGAAATTTATCAAAACGAGCAATTTCTCCTTTTGTCACCCCATGTTTTCAACTCTATTCACAATTATCGTACTTTCATTTTTAGGGAGTTTTCAATTTTTTTCGGGTATAATTTCAAAGTCGTCTGCTGCTGATTTGTTGTATACATGTGGGAAAGGGTTAAGCTTCCATCAATCAATAGAGTAATGAGTGATTATTACCAGGATGAAAGGTCTTAAATTGTTTGTTCAGAAATTGTAAGGGGTTCACTTAAATCGTTACAAATCAATACAACGTTTCGATACAATGACAAAAATGCTACTTTTGATCAGAACTGGGAACCTAATGTTTGCAAATGATATTTATGTATTGGTTTTTATTGTTCGTAAACTTAAAGTATTTGAAAAATACTTCCTTTATATGTAATTTCCTTTTCCATGCCTGCATAATTCATTTTTTCCCTGAGATCATGAAACACTAGTAAATTTGACTTAACTTGAACAAAAACAAATAGAAAAATTAAATGGTCTTGCCAATGACATTATTCATTGCATTAACTGATAAACATTGAAGGAAAATAATTCATTGGTCATTGCGAACATTGAATTCTTTTCCCTTGATGAATTTCACCAGTTGAATCTTTAGTGTCAAGATAAATGGTGGCTGTGGTGTTAGCATGATTAAATATTAAGACTAGAGAAGGGAAAATGTACAGGCTTTAACATTAAATATGTATGCAAATTCTGAAATTGTACAAATAAGGAAATTAATATGTTTTTGTAAGGAGGAACTTGGCTTGGAAAGGTTTCTACTGTGATTAGTGAGGAGTAATAGTTTAACTCAGTATCAGGTGATAAAAGTTGTGGAATTTCATGTCTGATAAAGACTTTGAGGAACTAAATATTACATTAATCCATTCTCTGATATAACAGGTGTTTCATGGCTTAGTGCCTATTGCATACAGGGGACAAAATATTGTGGGTAATGGAGAAATTTCTCCTTTTCCCATAATATTTTCCTCTTTGTCTTAATTAAAAGTATTTTTCATTGAGTGAATATTAAGTTGAAACCAGTCATGATTTGAAATAATACACACATATATTAACCTGATTTTGACCTTTGTATTTTGTATTAATTGCAACAAATGTGTGATTTGTGTTACAAAAATAATCAACTTGTGATTAATAAAACATTAAAATGTAACTCTTTCCCACATGTAGACACATTTTGATACCTATGATGCAGACGACTTTTGAAATCATTGTGACAAAAGGAGAAATCACTTATCATGAGAAATTTCTCTTTGTTTGCTACATTGATTTCAACTATTTGACAACTAAACTTTTATTTATGGAGATTTTCTGAATATCTGAATCAGATGTGTCGTATGTGTGAAAGGATTAATGATAACACATGTATGTCATGATAATATTCACTCAAAGTCAAGAACAGGATACTACGGGTATTGTCGGGCAATAAATGTATGGAGAATTTATCAGTTCTTTTCTGGTAACATAACAAGGAATTTTTATGAAGAATACAGTGTGTGCTCAAAAGTGTTTTGATTCTGTGATTCTGATATTAAACTACAGAGTTTTAGAAAGGAAGAGTGATTGGGAAATTGAACTGAAAAAAATTTATTCATAATATTCATATTTTCTAGAGTAAAAATTGCTTCATCAAGATTGCTTATGGAATTATATGTGTAATAAGTTAATCAGACAGTAGTTACAAAAGGCTCAAAAATGAAGGAAGGAGATTTAAAATTGTTTGTTGACAATTTTTGCAACCGCTGTATAGTGGAATATAAAGTGCTAGAAAACCTGAGACAAAAGTCTGATGAACAAAAATTCAAAGTGGAAGCATACTTGTAAGTTGGTGATGAGTTTAGTGCATTTTACATTTGTTTGATCATTATTGCAAGGTCCATTCTGTTTTAACCCTTTCCCTCACGCAACAACTCTGTATCAGATGACTTTGAAAACATACCTGATTTTTTGGAAACTCCCCTTAAATGAAAGTACAATAATTATTTAGGGATGAAAATATGGTGACAAAAGAAGAAATTGCTCGTTTTGAGCAATTTCTCCTTTTTGTTGCCATGTTTTCAAAAAGCTTTGTGCTGCAGAGGCGTCAGAAAGAGTATATATGAGGAAAATGGTTAACCCTTTCCCACATGAAAATACTTTTTGACACATAAGCATCAAATGACTTTTGAAGGTATCTGGAGATCGAATAGAGAAAAGTCCATAATGAGCAATTTCTACTTTTACCACAATGTTTTCAACTTTTCAAAAGATTATACTTTAATATAGAGATTTTCCAATTTACCTTGATGATTTTAAAGTGGTCTGCTGGAGAAATGTTGTTTGTGGGAAACTGTTTAGGGATTTTATTATATAATCCATTTCTAATAAGTCATTGCCAATTTTGGACCTGTTTTAGTTGAGTAGTAAGCCCTCTCTCTCCTATGATTGTTCTGTGTTTTCAATCATGACAATCATCTTCTCTTTGTTTTCTTAAATTATTGAACCTTTTCCTTTATAGACACATTTGAACTATTGTGTGAATTTCATAAATTGCTTAGAATTAGCATTTTCTCACTGTTATCACTGTGTTTTAAGCTACATTCCAAAAATATAATGCTCATCATTCTGAGGTTTTCAAATTGACTATATTTGTTTGTTTCTGTGTATTTCAGCCGCTTCAAAGCCATGCAGTCAATGATGGAGGAGACATTAAAAGAAACAGTAGACATCAAGAAGGATAAAATAGACGCCTTAGAAACCAGGTAAGAAACAACACATATTCTCATACCTTGTGAAGGTGTTGAGACAATTATATTGCTTTAATTATGATTATGAAAATTGAAATAAACATTCTGATTAGGATCCTCTAAGTTAGTAGTTAGGTTGATCATTATGAATAAATGACCTAGATGAACTTCAAGGTCAATAGGTAAATGGTAGGGTCACGATCATCATTAGTTTACCTCGACTTGGTGAATTATACAAAACATGATACCAGTACGCATCTGAACCTTGTACACAGCTTGATCAGTAGAATATCTGTACCAATTGAATGTAAGTGAGAGTAAACGTGCTCTCAAATATTTTAAAGGTTAAAGGTCAAGGACACAATGACCTTGAGGTTCCAAAATGGAATCAATCTAAATACTGAGGAAGTTGGGATGCATAATAACATGCCATAATGTGACCTATTTTGTTATTATTTGTAGTGCAGTTTTGATTTAGGATTAATTAATCAATTAAGGATTTTGTAATAATATGCTCAGTATGGTTTAAAGAAGAAAATAATCTTCTATTGGATGACCTATGCAGACAAACAGTGACAAAGCAAAGAAACTCTCCTGTAAATTGTTTAACCCTTTCCCACATACAGCAAATCTGTATGTGAAAAAGGGGGGTTAAAGAAGAGAATAATCTTCTTTTGGAAGTCCTATGCAGACAAACAATGACAAAGCAATGCAACTCTCCTGTATTTTTTTTTTGAGTGAACAACGTCATGAAATTGACCATCAGAAGGGTTTAAATTAAATGCAATTACGATCTAATTGTATTTTATGTAGTCATTGTTTGGTCTCTAGATCTTACCTTGATGAAGCACAGATAAGATTAGACTCTGTAAGCTAGATTTTCCCTCCTTCTAAAGTCTCAAGGTTGACCTTTCTTCTGACGCGACTCATGTGATACTGGAGATGGTTTATAGGATGAAAACCTAGTATTAATGTCTAGTGCCTGTGAGAAACTTGTGACATTTTAACAAATTGCAAAATCACCTTAACCCTTTCCCTCATATAGACGCTTTCTGACGCCCATGCAGCAGACAGCTATTTGAAAACATAGTAACAAAAGGAGAAATTGCACAAAACGTGCAATTTCTCCTTTTGCCACAATGTTTTACACTTTAAGTCATGGGTTATCCATTCAATTATAGAGATTTTCTATTGTTTGACAAAATATGTTCAAAGTCGTCCGCTGCAGAGTTGTCGTATGAGGGAAAGGGTTAATTACACTGTCAATTTATTCTCTATTGGTTGACTTTGGACTGGGTCAAATTCAAAGTTGATGCATAAACATGTTCTTACATAAGAAATTATTGAACCATGTTGTTGTCATTTTTATTTGTTTGGAACAAACAAATTTAGTAGCTGCAATTCTGAAGCCGTTCGTCTTATTTAAAATTCCATGAATTTCATACGCGTGAAAGTAGTACTCAATACTTGCTCTTACTTTTCAAATGTATCACGATTTTTGAAATAATGATATATTTATATCGTCTTTGTTTTCTTATGTGGTTCTTATATTCAAAGAGAATTACGAAATAAAATGAAACATTGTATTTTAAAACATGAATGCGGAGAGATTTATAAATCTCAATGAGTGAACTGCTACAGGGAGAACTATTTCCGATTTAAGCTCCAGATACGGTATTTGAATTTTCAATCACGCATTGAAAATGTAGATAAAAACAGAATTGAAAATATTTTCTTTGTGCCTTGTCGGCCATATAAATATAGTATAAAGAATTAAAAAAACAAATATGTGCGTCATAAAATGCATTTAAAATGAGAGTAACACATTTGCAGAGAAATCGTGATCGTCGAATTCTATTTATAAATACAACGGTATGGGGGGAGGGTCTAAAGTGCGGACGCGATCTGCGGACAAATACATTATAGAGGGAAAATGCGGACAAATGCAATATAGAGGGAAAATGCCAACGCAATAGAATATAGAGCAAATCTGCGGACGCTATGATTTGTTGTAAAAATGTTTAATTAAAGATGGGCAACTGTGTATAATTTGTTACATATGATCATATCCGGGGTTTTCTTTGTAAATATATAATGTGTTTGATTGCTTTTATCAGTGATATAGAATAAACCAAAAATCGAGATCATGCTGAAATGGAATCTCTTTGTAAAGTGTTTTAACGACTTTCCTCTTTATATTATATCTATAGATATCAATAAAGAGAATTGATGGATTGATTTTCCGACAAGTAAATGTCTTTTGACGCATCTGCAGCGGACGAACTTTGAAAACATTGCAAGAATAGAATAGGTTGCTAGTAACTAGCCATAGGTTTTGCTTTAATTATATCCTCTCCTTTACACTCGATTGAAGGGTCATGAGTTCTAGTTATTGTTGGGCCTCTTCATTTTCTACTTTGTAACTTTCAACAGTTTTCCATGTGCCATACTACGAGGCAAATGATCCATGCAACATTCTATTCTGTAGGGTACTTGGAAGGGGCAGAACAATTTAAATAACAAATAAACAATAATTAAGTATATATATATATACAACACTTTAAATCTTAATTTATTTCTA
>JASEVX010000001.1:98359630-98513502 GCA_031761405.1 Serripes groenlandicus | reverse complement strand
CCAAATAATTAACAAAAGTTACAATTAAAGTCCGCATCTGTTGTCGAAATATCCACATGTGCATTAACACAAGATTTGTGAAACCAATTTGTGCATATATCACATTTTACCATTACGGTATCGACACATCCCGGCAAGTTACAAATACATACATGTATATGATAGGTTTATTGGGAAAAGGGGTTACATTTATAATTTGTTTGGAATGACACTCGTAAACAATGGTAATTAACAGTGTATGGTCACGCATCCTTAATTGATTTGGCAAGCTTAAACACCCTTTAAAGGAAACAGCGGCCAGCTTAGGTGTATACTGTAGAGTAAAATTCGGACGGTACAGGTATTGGTTTTCTCTGGAGCATTTAATCCTTTTATAATGCATTATTTCAATAACTCTTTCATTTGGATAGATGTTTCTTTTTTAGCTCACCTGAGCACGAAGTAAATAACCAACGCTAAATGTCGCAAAATCTTCTAACGTTATATGTCGCATCTGTAACGCCAAATGTCGCAAAAAAATTGTACTGCCGCTATATGTCGCAACATCAACGCTAAATGTCGCACTCTTTTATAAGCACTCTTTTGTAGTATTACTGTTTCACAATGTACATATTACAATGTTTCATCTGACTCTGTCCCTTCTTTTTTTAGTTATGGCTCCTGAGGTAGTCATTTTTTGCGACAATTAGCGTCTGCCTTGCGACATATAGTCAAAATATATATGCACTCTCGTACTATCGATATGGATTCGCACTCTTACGATAAGGACTCTCACACAAGCGATATGCACTCTTGTACTACTGATATGGATTTGCTCACTTACGATATTGATTTATACACTAACGATATGGACTCTCACAAAAACTATATGCACTCTCGTTCTAACGATAATGACTCGCACACTAACGAGATGGATTCTAGTAATAGTGGTTCATTAGAATAACAGATTGTGAGAAATGATACATTTAAAACGGAAACCGAAACACGTTCATCAAAAGCACCATGTAGAACTACCACAGTTGATTTGGTATATTATTGTTAACCTTGGTTCGAAACAAAATCCTTCGTCGCGATTCTCCCTTCAACGGGTGAATACATTGTTCAAAGACATTGTGAGCAAGACACAACCGCCTCGGTTGTATCTCAACCCTTGCCGGTTCTGTGATATATCTGTGTCGCCTTTTAGTGTTAGAAGAATTATATGAATAGCAGGACCTGGCTGTTGGTTAGTGCAGGCAATCCGTGATGTGTTAACACATTCCTCGCGGGCCAATGCCTGGCTCTACCCTATCTGCGGATAGCCACATTTGGTGGCTAGTATACAATAGATGGAATATGGTATAAACGTTCAAGGTATCAGTTACGGGATGTTAAAGTGCTACATTTATAAAAAAAATTATAAGTAGGTTAAGGAATGGCAACAAAAAGCATGTTACTTATTCCGTGTCAGTTTTTATTCCAGTATTAGCTTATACAGTTTGTGACAAGAGAGACAATTGTATACCAGTTACAATATGTGGCTATCCATAGAACGCATTAACATTTTGAAAACACATGTACACGGACATACACTGTTACATTACGTTATAACATGTACAATTTTCTTTAATTTTACAGTTTTAAAAAACTTAAGAAAATTGTACATGTTATAACGTTATGTCACAGTGTATTTCCGTGTACATGTGTTTACAAAAAAAATGTCTTGGACGTTTATACCATATTCCATCTATTGTATACCAACCACAAAATGTGGCTATCCGCAGAAAGAGCCAGTCATTGGCCCGCAAGGAATGTATAAACACAAAGCGCAATCTGTTATTCTGATGAACCACTATTACTAGAGTCCATATCGTTAGTGTGCGAGTCATTATCGTTAGTACGAGAGTGCATACAGCTTTTGTGAGAGTCTATATCCTAAGTGTATGAATCAATATCGTTAGTGAGCGAATCCATATCGTTAGTACAAGAGTGCATATCGCTTGTGTGAGAGTCCTTATCGTAAGTGTGCGAATCCATATCGATAGTACGAGAGTGCATATATATCTTGTATATATGTCGTTCTTGACGTTATATGTCGCAAGGCTGACGCTAAATGTCGCAAAAAAATGACTACTTCAGGAGCTATAACTAAAAAAAGAAGGGACAGAGTGAGATGAAACATTGTAATTTGTACATTGTGTGAAACAGTAATACTACAAAAGAGTGCTTATAAAGGAGTGAGACATTTAGCGTTGATGTTGCAACATATAGCGGCAGTACCTTGTTTTGCGACATTTGGCGTTACAGATGCGACATATAACGTTCAAAGCATCTAAATTTTGTAGTACAACGTGATGGGAATTAGCTCCTCTTCCACATGCAGGTTACTTTAAAATACATGTGTCTGCAGCTGACGACTGTTGAAACCATTACGGCACAAAGAAGTTGCAGATAATGAACAATTTCTCCTTCTTCCAGAATATTTTCAACTTTGTTTAAATAGTTAACTCTCATTTATAGAGATTTTCCTACATTTTTGACTCTTTATCTTTCAAAGTAGACTGCTTCAGATTAATTTTATTGTATGTGGGTAAGGGTTAAAAAATTAAAATTGTGGGGAAATAATATCCAGTTATACAATATCAAATACAAGATTAATTTGCAAATTTTATAAGAATGAACATTAAGATTGTTGCATAATTTTTTCAGGATATTTTTGTTCTTCAGTTGATTAAAATTAATTATATGTTTTTTTCCAGCAGAGATATGCTTCATGCAAAATGTGTTTTCCCAGTGAATAAGATTGTTACAGAAACTGAAGAAGCTATAATATATAATTGTTTCTTATTGTTGTCTTTACAGACTTGAAGAATCTAAAAACAGGAATTTAAAATTAGCGGACGACCTCAGGATAACACGACGAGAATGTGAGTCAATAAAACAGAGATACGAGGAAGAAAGTCTGGGAAAAGAAAAAGAGAGGTAATACTTTTCACTCATTTCAACATATTCACTTAATTAACCCCTTTCCCTCATACAAATGTATAGACGCTTTCTGACGCCTCTGCAATTTATCCTTTTGATATAACATTTTCAACTCTTTTCAATAAGTATGTCTTCATTTAGGGAGATTTTCCATATTAGTGTGAAGATGTTTTCAAAGTCGTCTGCTGCAAAATAATTATATGTGAGAAAGGGTTAATAGAACTTATTTTGTTACTGTCAGTATAAACCCTTTCCCTCATACGAAAATTCTGCAGCAGATGACTTTGAACGTATTTTGTCAAAACATAGAAAATCTTCATAATTGAGTGGATAACCTATGACTAAAAGTGGAAAACATTGTGGCAAAAGGAGAAATTGCACATTTTGTGCAATTTCTTCTTTTGTCACTATGTTTTCAAAAAGCTGCAGAGGCATCCGAAAGCGTCTATATGAGGGATAGGGTTAAACTTTTCCTACATGCAGATACATGTATTTTATAAGATCTGCTGCAGACAACTTCTTACCTTTTCCCACATACAACAAATCTGCAGCAGACGACTTTGAAAACATGGTGACAAATACCTGAAAAATCTCCATAAAAGATATCTTAATCGTTAAATAAAGTTGAAAACATTGTGGCCAAAGGAGCAATTGCTCATCATGAGCAATTTCACCATTGGCCACAATGTTTTCAAAAGTCGTCTGCTGCTATTGTGTCAAAATGCTTCTGCAGGTGGCAAAGGGTTAAAACATAATATCAAAAGAAGAAACTCCTTATCAATGTTTTCATAAGTCATCTGCTGCAGATGAGTCAACATTTGTCAGCATGTAGGAAAGGGTTAACCCTTTCCCTCATACGACAATTGGAATCCGCTGTCGTCGAGTGGTTAGCGTATAAATTTCGAAACCGGGTGTCCCGGGTTCGATCCCCAGTCGCGGCACTACGGTCATGGTGGAGTGCCCTTGGGCAAGGCACATTTTCTAGCCTAGTACTGGTTTGTTTACCCAGGGATCATGAATAATTAAATTTAATTGCGCGCTAAATGACCTTAGCTGTCGATGCGCCATAAAACAATATACATTCATTCATTCATACGACAATTCTGCAGCAGACGATTTTGAACGTATTTTGTCAAAACATAGAAAATCTCCATAATTAAATGGATAACCTATGACAAAAAGTGGAAAACATTGTGGCAAAAGGAGAAATTGCACGTTTTGTGCAATTTCTTCTTTTGTCACTATGTTTTTAAAACGCCGTCTGCTGCAGAGGCGTTAGAAAGCGTCTATATGAGGGAAAGGGTTAACAAAAGTGGCTAATATCAGGGTAAATTTCCCGCGTGTAGGCAGCTGTAGATGACTCCGCAGTAGATGACTTTTGACAATATTGTCTTTTCCAAAATGTTTATATTCCTAGAGATGTTCATAATAAGCTTAGCCGGTTGTTGTAGCGGAATTAATGTTTTATAAATATTTTCAGTGTTGGCCATGTGAGAAACTCGCCCTTTACTAATCCAGGCGCACAGACCAGTCATCTAGTTAAACTAGAGAGAAATGTGAGTATTACCACATATTAATTGTTTATTGGAATGAAATTTTATGCTAGTCCAAATTCAAAGAAATTATGTGTGTTCAAGCAGGATTGAATTGGTTTTGATTCCTGTCTGTGTCATACCCAAGAAAAATGTTGTCTATGCATTGCCCTATGCAGCTGACGACATTTGTAAACATTTTTGCTCCAATATTTTCAAATCTATTAACTAACTATGCTTTCATTTATAGAGATATTTGTCTAAATGTTTTCAAAGTTGTCTGCTGCAGATTTGTTGTATGTGGGAAAGTGTTAAAACCTTGAGTTTAATCTTTTCATATTTATAACTAAAAGTATGTCGAGTAAAGCAGATGTATTTGAAAACATTTGATGAAATGTATGACATTGTACACTCTTGATAAAATGTATGTACACTCTTGATGAAATGTACGTACACTCTTGATGAAATGTACGTACACTCTTGATGATATGTATGTACACTCTTGATGAAATGTACGTACACTCTTGATGAAATGTATGTACACTCTTGATGAAATGTATGTACACTCTTGATGAAATGTATGTACACTCTTGATGAAATGTACGTACACTCTTGATGAAATGTACGTACACTCTTGATGAAATGTACGTACACTCTTGATGAAATGTACGTACACTCTTGATGAAATGTACGTACACTCTTGATGAAATGTACGTACACTCTTGATGAAATGTACGTACACTCTTGATGAAATGTATGTACACTCTTGATGAAATGTATGTACACTCTTGATGAAATGTACGTACACTCTTGATAAAATGTATGTACACTCTTGATGAAATGTACGTACACTCTTGATGAAATGTATGTACACTCTTGATGAAATGTACGTACACTCTTGATGAAATGTACGTACACTCTTGATGAAATGTACGTACACTCTTGATGAAATGTACGTACACTCTTGATGAAATGTACGTACACTCTTGATGAAATGTACGTACACTCTTGATGAAATGTACGTACACTCTTGATGAAATGTACGTACACTCTTGATGAAATGTACGTACACTCTTGATGAAATGTATGTACACTCTTGATGAAATGTACGTACACTCTTGATGAAATGTACGTACACTCTTGATGAAATGTACGTACACTCTTGATGAAATGTACGTACACTCTTGATGAAATGTACGTACACTCTTGATGAAATGTATGTACACTCTTGATGAAATGTACGTACACTCTTGATGAAATGTACGTACACTCTTGATGAAATGTACGTACACTCTTGATGAAATGTATGTACACTCTTGATGAAATGTATGTACACTCTTGATGAAATGTATGTACACTCTTGATGAAATGTACGTACACTCTTGATGAAATGTATGTACACTCTTGATGAAATGTACGTACACTCTTGATGAAATGTACGTACACTCTTGATGAAATGTATGTACACTCTTGATGAAATGTATGTACACTCTTGATGAAATATATGTACACTCTTGATGAAATGTATGTACACTCTTGATGAAATGTACGTACACTCTTGATGAAATGTACGTACACTCTTGATGAAATGTACGTACACTCTTGATGAAATGTACGTACACTCTCGTACACTCTTGATGAAATGTACGTACACTCTTGATGAAATGTACGTACACTCTTGATGAAATGTACGTACACTCTTGATGAAATGTATGTACACTCTTGATGAAATGTATGTACACTCTTGATGAAATGTATGTACACTCTTGATGAAATGTACGTACACTCTTGATGAAATGTACGTACACTCTTGATGAAATGTACGTACACTCTTGATGAAATGTACGTACACTCTTGATGAAATGTACGTACACTCTTGATGAAATGTACGTACACTCTTGATGAAATGTACGTACACTCTCGTACACTCTTGATGAAATGTACGTACACTCTTGATGAAATGTACGTACACTCTTGATGAAATGTATGTACACTCTTGATGAAATGTACGTACACTCTTGATGAAATGTATGTACACTCTTGATGAAATGTATGTACACTCTTGATGAAATGTACGTACACTCTTGATGAAATGTACGTACACTCTTGATGAAATGTACGTACACTCTTGATGAAATGTATGTACACTCTTGATGAAATGTACGTACACTCTTGATGAAATGTATGTACACTCTTGATGAAATGTATGTACACTCTTGATGAAATGTATGTACACTCTTGATGAAATGTACGTACACTCTTGATGAAATGTACGTACACTCTTGATGAAATGTACGTACACTCTTGATGAAATGTACGTACACTCTTGATGAAATGTACGTACACTCTTGATGAAATGTATGTACACTCTTGATGAAATGTATGTACACTCTTGATGAAATGTATGTACACTCTTGATGAAATGTACGTACACTCTTGATGAAATGTACGTACACTCTTGATGAAATGTACGTACACTCTTGATGAAATGTACGTACACTCTTGATGAAATGTACGTACACTCTTGATGAAATGTACGTACACTCTTGATGAAATGTACGTACACTCTTGATGAAATGTATGTACACTCTTGATGAAATGTACGTACACTCTTGATGAAATGTACGTACACTCTTGATGAAATATATGTACACTCTTGATGAAATGTATGTACACTCTTGATGAAATGTACGTACACTCTTGATGAAATGTACGTACACTCTTGATGAAATGTACGTACACTCTTGATGAAATGTATGTACACTCTTGATGAAATGTATGTACACTCTTGATGAAATGTATGTACACTCTTGATGAAATGTACGTACACTCTTGATGAAATGTACGTACACTCTTGATGAAATGTATGTACACTCTTGATGAAATGTACGTACACTCTTGATGAAATGTACGTACACTCTTGATGAAATGTATGTACACTCTTGATGAAATATATGTACACTCTTGATGAAATGTATGTACACTCTTGATGAAATGTACGTACACTCTTGATGAAATGTACGTACACTCTTGATGAAATGTACGTACACTCTTGATGAAATGTATGTACACTCTTGATGAAATGTATGTACACTCTTGATGAAATGTACGTACACTCTTGATGAAATGTACGTACACTCTTGATGAAATGTACGTACACTCTTGATGAAATGTATGTACACTCTTGATGAAATGTACGTACACTCTTGATGAAATGTATGTACACTCTTGATGAAATGTATGTACACTCTTGATGAAATATATGTACACTCTTGATGAAATATATGTACACTCTTGATGAAATGTATGTACACTCTTGATGAAATGTACGTACACTCTTGATGAAATGTATGTACACTCTTGATGAAATGTATGTACACTCTTGATGAAATGTATGTACACTCTTGATGAAATGTATGTACACTCTTGATGAAATGTACGTACACTCTTGATGAAATGTATGTACACTCTTGATGAAATGTATGTACACTCTTGATGAAATGTATGTACACTCTTGATGAAATGTACGTACACTCTTGATGAAATGTACGTACACTCTTGATGAAATGTACGTACACTCTTGATGAAATGTATGTACACTCTTGATGAAATGTATGTACACTCTTGATGAAATGTATGTACACTCTTGATGAAATGTACGTACACTCTTGATGAAATGTACGTACACTCTTGATGAAATGTACGTACACTCTTGATGAAATGTATGTACACTCTTGATGAAATGTACGTACACTCTTGATGAAATGTATGTACACTCTTGATGAAATGTATGTACACTCTTGATGAAATATATGTACACTCTTGATGAAATATATGTACACTCTTGATGAAATGTATGTACACTCTTGATGAAATGTACGTACACTCTTGATGAAATGTATGTACACTCTTGATGAAATGTATGTACACTCTTGATGAAATGTATGTACACTCTTGATGAAATGTATGTACACTCTTGATGAAATGTACGTACACTCTTGATGAAATGTATGTACACTCTTGATGAAATGTATGTACACTCTTGATGAAATGTATGTACACTCTTGATGAAATGTACGTACACTCTTGATGAAATGAAAGTATAATTATTGAATAGTGTTGAAGACATTGAGGCAGGGGAAGAATTTGCTCATGATAAGTGGAAAACATTGTGGCAAAAGGAGAAATTGCACGTTTTGTGCAATTTCTTCTTTTGTCACTATGTTTTCAAAAGTTGTCTGCTGCATACGCTTCAAAACGGTCTGCATGTTTGAAAGTGTTAATTCCAATGCACTTTGTTTTTGTTTCAGAATGCAACCTTACTGGTGGAGAACAACAATTTAAAATCACAAAATAACAATCTCAATGAGCAGCTGAAGAAACTTGAATCCAAGACTTCTCAGCTGCAAAACCAGAATGCGGAACTTCAGGTGGAAAAAGCAACGTTTCAAGCAAAATGTGATTCATTAAAAGCTCAAAATACCTCATTACAAAAACAATTAGCGGATTTAGAACGACAGCATGACAGATTTCAAAAGTTACATGCAGAACTTCAAAATTCCCATGATCAGCTGTTACAAGATCACAAAACATTCCAGACAATTCACGACCAAACGTCGACCGAGTATGAAGCCCTAATCTCGGAACACGGTTCTTTGAAATCCATCCATAAGAACATAAAAAATGAGAATCGAGACTTACAGCAGCAAGTGAACAATTTGATACATTGCAAAGATGATGATAACAAAATGCGTGAATTCTTGAATCGTGAAATGAACCAGCTGCAAACTGAGAAACGATCATTAAATAATCTCCAAGTCTCCTATCATAAATTACGTGAAGACCATGATCGACTGAAAAGTGACTATGATCAGGTTAAAAGTGCTAAAAGTGTCCTTCAAACGGAGAAAGAGGATGTGGTTACAGAAAATAAGAGGATGAAAGAAGAGTGTAATATGTTACAGCAAGACAATTCTGAGTGTCGAGAGAAATTACGATTATTAGAGACAAATATTAAATACTTAGCAGAGAAATATGATGTAAGTACAATATGTCTTAACCCTTTCCCATATAGAATAAAATCAGGCAACCGAGGAGGCAGATAACTTTGAAAACAACGGGGATGGAGTTGTTATGAGAGATATCTCTAAATGATAGCTGACTTTTGGAAACACAGTAGAATGCATTGGAAGAAAAGGGAGAAATTGCTCTTCATGAGGATCTCTTCCTTTGCCTACAATGTTTTCAGAATGAGTCTGCTATAAATACTTCAAAATGCATCTGCATGCGAGAATAGCTTACTTAATACATGTGTTACAAACCTTTAACACTTTCCCTCATATAGACACTTTCTGACGCCTCTGCAGTAGACGGCTGTTTGAAAACATAGTGACAAAAGAAGAAATTGCACAAAACGTGCAATTTCTCCTTTTGCCACATTGTTTTCCACTTTTTGTCATAGGTTATCCATTCAATTATGGAGATTTTCTATTTTTTGACAAAATACGTTCAAAGTCGTCTGCTGCAGAATTGCCGTATTAGGGAAAGGGTTAAATCTGTTATTTGCATCCAGAATGTTAGATGTATAGCCTCACCTTGTTTCTGTATGAAGAAAACTGAGATTAAATTGAGATGTGCTTTTAAATTAAAATCTTGCATTTAGGCATGACCTGTCAGAATGGGTAAAACTATCTTTTCCAGACTGTATCTTACCAATGAATAGGTGCATTTTCAAGTATCATTGTATTAACCCTTTCCCTCATATAGACGCTTTCTGACGCCTCTGCAGCAGCAGACGGCTTTTTGAAAACATAGTGACAAAAGAAGAAATTGCACGTTTTTGCCACAATGTTTTCCACTTTTTGTCACAGGTTATCCATTCAATTATGGAGATTTTCTATGTTTTGACAAAATATGTTCAAAGTCGTCTGCTGCAGAATTGTCGTATGAGAGAAAGGGTTAATGTTTTGCCTCTTGTCACATAACCCTTTCCCACTATAGGTGCATTTTGACGCATCTGCAGCAGACGACTCTTTCTCCTTTTGTCACAATGTTTTCAACTTTTTTCAGTAATCATACCTTATAGAGATTTTCTATGTCTTCAAAGTCGTCTGCTGCAGATTTGCTGTATGTCAAACGTGAAATGTCATATACAGCATTTATCACACACTCCTCATGACTTTCGACTTTTGCATATTTTATTGAATTGAATTTACAAAGATGAAATAAATCAGAAGTAAACAGAGGTGACAATTGAATTTTGCATGAAAGTGCATGCTGATCTTGGTCTTCATTATTCACATATTTTGACCATGGTCACCTGAATACACACCACTCAGAAATATGTAGATCAGTGAGTTTATGTAAAGATCTCAAGGAAATAATTTGTTATCTCTCTTAGTCCTTTACCACATGCAAATGTATTTTGATGCATCTGCAGAAGTCAACTTTTGAAAATATTGTTGAAAAAGGAGGCTCAAATTAGCAATTTCTTATTTTGCAACAATGTTTTCAATATTATTACAAAATCATTAATTGACGTTTTTCGTGTTTTTAACTAGATGGTTTCAAAGTTGCCTGCAGCAGATTTTTTATACTTTTGAAATGGTTAAACAATTAAAGAGTTTTAATAGTAATAAATGTAAATGTGCATAGCCAGAGAGGTACATTAAATGCCATTTCTTTTCAAATGCAGTAGTCCAAATAATGTATTCATGAGTCAAGGGTTAACTCACTTTCACTTTAACCTATGAGTATTTTTCCTGTTTTGGACAGTCCCTCTGCGAGCATTACCATACTGTATTGGAAGAGAAAGAACAGCTGATGAAGCAGATGGAAGTATTGATACAGAAAAACCAGGAGTTGTTGAACCATGTGCTAGGAAGTAAAGATCAGATTTTTGGCCAAGAGAAATCATACATGTAAGTTTGAAACCTTTCCCACAGACAATAATGTCTAAATATTGGACATTACTTTTTAACAGGTTATCTGTTGCAAATGTCTTGGACCCTTTTCAACCTATAGACACTCTCTGACGCCTCTGTAGCAGACGACTTTTGAAAACACTGTGACAGTGCTTGTTTTGCAAATAACTTTCAAAGTTGTCTGCTGCAAATTTGCTGTTTGTGGGAAAGTGTATAAAAGTTGAATATATTTCTTTCACTAAACATTTAATGTATGTTGGGATGATTGAAAAGTTTTACTGTCACTCTTGTCTAATTGTATTTATTGTATAATTGGCTGGCTATGCCTAAATACTGGAAATAAAATATGTCTGTCGACTTTCATGTTCCATTTGTTCTGCCTAGATAACTTCAAAGATGTCTGATACAGATTTATTTTATGAGGAAAATAGTTAAACGGATGTCTGGGTTTGTAAATTTACCTTATATGCTGTTTAAACTTTCATGTTTAAACGAATATGGACGACTTAAGTCATAATTTGACACATCAGATTCTGCAGCAGATGACTTTTGCAGAAGGCGAATTTCTAGATTTACCACAATATTTCCTCATCTGCTGCAGGGTTGCTGTATGTGGGAAGGGACTTCAGGTTTAGTGCAAGTTGTGTTTATATCTTTGCAAATGTGACTGCAATGTTGATGACACCTGACATAATGATAACCAACCATATAGGGAGGCTATATAAAGGTCGGGCCCCCAGGATCTCCAAGGTTGAGGTCACTGTTAGTTGTACACAGAGGTTCTTCAAAGGTTTTCTGTTACAAGATGCGTCAAAGGTATTCTGTATCGGATTCAGTTAACCCTGTCCCACATACAAAAAACTGCAGCAGACGACTTTGGAAACATCACAGCAAAAACATGAAACACTCCATAAATGATAGTTATATTATTAAATACATTTGAAATATTGTGGCAAAAGATGAAATTGCTCATCATGATAAAATTCTCCTTTTGTCACAATGTTTTCAAAAGTCGTCTGCTACAGAGACATCAGAAAGCATCTGTATGATGGAAATGGTTAATGTAAAGTATAATATTTTCACAGGGAGCAGTTGTCAGATCTAAGAAGACAGAAGGAGAGGTTAGAAGAAAAGATAATGGATCATTATAAAGAGAGGGATAAACAGAAGAAATCCAAAGGATTTGGTGCTTTGCTATTGCAGAAGGTCCGGGGTCTCAAGGTATTTCCATGTCAAATACTTTTTAACTCCTGTTTGGTGGAATGGAGTCTTTATATCCCCTGCTGTAAATGGAAGGCATAGCAATGTACTTTTGGTGTAATCTGTTTGTCTGATCATGATCATTGTTACATACATCAAATCTGCTGCAGACAACTTTGAAAACTTTTATACTTAAATATGGAAAATCTCAATAAATGAAGGTGTGATGTCTGAAAAAAGTTGAAAACATTGTGGCAATTGCAGAAATTGCTAGTCTGCTGCAGAGGCGCTATAAAGCGTCCTCGCTTGGGAGAGGGCTAACTGTGACTGCTCTAGGTATAACACAGGTAAATCAATTCTTCAAATTTCTTAGTTGCATCACTGTTTCTGCATCACATAAAGATGCATAAGATACTTCACAGTTTTAATTTGATTCTGACCTTCACGTCTGCGTCGTCACAATCTTAAATCTTGCCTCATAACTCAAAAACCATTAAACATTTTTAAATGAAACTTGATACACATGTTCCTAAGAACAATCCACATGTATATACCAAGTCACATAACTTTTGCTTTAATTATTATTCAGGAATGCCCCTTTCGACTTGTGTCGGCATTCTTGCTCTTGTTTTACTTTTGTTTTCTTACTTTCTCCATATTTGTGTAGATCAAAAGAGCTGGTATTGGCGTATTTTTTACGCAATTGTGATCACATTTAAACAGGTCAGGTCATGTTTATATTGTGTGGTAATACATGTACATTGATATGATTAATTTTACAGAGAAGTAAGTCGAGACCTAATTTAGCTGACGGCAGCCCAGACAATTCATCATTAGGGTCGGGATCGTTTGTGGAGCATGATGTTGATGGTCCAAAGAAAACAGGTAAATATGCCCTGTCCAATTTATACCTTTTATTTGTTGTTTACAGTGTATATTTGTTTAACATGTTTTGTCTGTCTTATTTCAAAAAGTGTGCCGATTCTGTTCACATAATTTTATCTTCATTTGTTGTATCTCTTTCATTTGAAAACTGAAAAATGTAAGCAATTAGCCGTCTGCTGCAGAGGCATCAGAAAGCGTCTATATGAGGGAAAGGGTTAATACAAATAATGAAACAAAGCTGCATTACCAGTCTGCTTGTTTATTTACGTTTTTCTTTTTCAACATCATCTGCTGTGGAAATTCTGAGCAAAAGACGTGAAAATCTGGAAAATTGAATGTCTAATTTGAAGCTGAATAAACAAGTATAAAATAGTGTTGGAAAAATGAAAATTGTTCATCTTGACAGAATGATGTTTCCACTTCTGAAAATGTTTGATAGGTCACCACAGCAAAGTCTTCAAAATGTTGTTTGTATCAGGAAAATGGTTTTGTTTTTAAAAATATATTAAAGTTGAGTTTTTACAATGATTATGTTTTTAATGACATTGATTGCATTTATTTTTGTCTAAAAATTTTTTATCTTCATATCTTCCCCTGCTACTATATTGCATGCTGTCTATATTAAGCTTAGTGCAGCCATATATAATCATCTTTTGCTACACTTATGTTAATTAGCCTCTCAACCATCTATAGCTTCGCAGGTAAACATCCGGGAACTAGATAAATGCTTAAATTGCTATGCTTGCACAATACAAGAAACAATTGAGTTTTTATTTTGAAAAGACAGATTTTCTCGACTTATCTAGACGAACCAATTGTGTTTTTATTTTGAAAAGACAGATTTTCTCGACTTATCTAGACCTCCTTATGTTGTCAATGAGGCTTATAGTCATTTCAGGATAAGATAGCAGTGCTGTTAAACTACTGCTTGGAAGTGGCCATGCATTATATTGTCTTCATATTTTCCAATATTTATTTTCTTGATCCAAGTCTTTCATAAATGAATAGATTTTGTGTTGCCTTTCTTGGCAATAAGACACTAATGGATATCTACTGCCATTTTAATCTCAGTCATGCTTTAACTTATTGGCAAATGGCACATGTAGTCATTGTCATAAGCAAGTTTTATTAATGAGATCATCAAAAAATAAAGATGTCATTCCTTAAACAGTTAAACACTGCCATCGGATACCGTTGCATGCATTAGCTATTAAAAACTGACAAATTTTAATATACTGCAATATCAACATTTAATATAAATTAACTATAAATTGAGAAAAGATGGTTTAAGACTAGCTTTGATGTGACTTTGACAAGACTTTGGACCTTACACCTTTAACAACACCATGGTTTAAGGAAATATTAATATCTGCATGGGTAGTTGGAAAATGCACTTAGAATGGAAGTTATATTAGTCCCCTATGTATGAATCCTTTATCTAATATATAGTTTAACCCTTTCCAGCTTAGGACAAATCTGCAGCAGACTAACTTTGAAACCCTTTGGGCAAAAACTTGTAAAATCTCTATAAATGAAAGTATAGTTATTGATTACAATTGAAAAAAATTTTGGAAAAATGAGAACTTGCTAATTATGAGTAATTTCTTCTTTTGTCACTATGTCTTCTAAAGCTGTCTGCAGTTCGGAAAGGGTTATGTGATGGTTGTGTTTTGAAAATATTTGAAGGGAAAAAATGTTATATCTCAAGAAGTGTTTTGTTTTAAAATTGACGGCATTGTGCTCTGCTGCAGAGACATCAAGTCAAACACTCTCCATAACAGTGTAAAGGTTAAACATACTATTTTGTTACTTTCCCTTAACCCTTTCCCTCATACGACAAATCTGCAGCAGACGACTTTGTACGTATTTTGTCAAAACATAGAAAATCTATATAATTGAATGGATAACCTATGACAAAAAGTGGAAACATTGTGGCAAAAGGAGAAATTGCACATTTTGTGCAATTTCTTCTTTTGTCTCTATGTTTTCAAAAAGGCGTCAGAAAGCGTCTATATGAGGGTAAGGGTTAACCCTTTCCCACATACAACAAATCTGCAGCAGCCGACTATGGAAGCATCTAGGAAAAGATCTGAAAAATCTCTATAAATGAAAGAATAATAATCTAATAAGGTTTAAAAAACATTGTGGCAAAAGGAGAAATTGCTCATCATGAGCAATTTCTCCTTTTGCCACAATGTTTTCAATTGTCTTCTGCTGCAGAGGTGAGAGGTGTCACAAAACATCTATATGTGGGAAAAGGTTTAATGGATACAGAAGGAATAATCCGAATTCAAAATCATATAATTATTCTAATGGATATTATTAAATTGTGTTAAATGCTGGATAAAAACCTTTATATGGAAATATAATATGTATCCCTACTGCTTGAACACATTGCCTAATAAGCGATATTTGTAATACATGTATGTAACAGTTAACCCTTTCCCACATTCATACATGTTCTAACAGCTCTGCAGCTGACAACTTTTGAAAACATTGACAAAAGGAGAAGTTGCCTATAATAAGCAATTTCTCCTTTTGCCACAATGCTTATTTCAGTAATTATACCCTCATTTGTGTATAGTTTATGCCTAGATCTTTTCAAAGTGGTCTGCTGCAGATTTGTTAGATGTATGAAAATGTTATTCTTTTACCCTGAGATTAATAAACAGCAGCTGGATGCCTCCACAGCAGATTATTGTTTTTGAAATTATTGTGGGAAAAGCAGAAAATGCTCAAAATAAGAAACTTTCTCCTCAGTTTCCCATATTTACAATTTGGTGTGCAAATGACACTAAAATGTGCATATATTACTGGTACTGCCTGTATATGTTAAGGTCCGAATCCTAGCTCGGCCAATATTCTTTCCAACGTTTGACAAAAGTCACTGTGACAAGCCTCATTCGTCTTTCACCAATGGGCTAACAGTCTATGTGAAAAAGCAGCCAGTTGCTTCGAGTTCGAGAGTATGTTGTGTGGGGTGCTGGTGTGAGAAAACCAGGAAACATATGAGTAGGTAAACTGGCCAACATGATATGACTGAATTTTTTTTTGAAAACAGAGTTAAACCCCAATCAATCAATCAACTTATATGTTAAGCTCTAGAGAGTAAGTTCTTACACAAATCATATTAGGAATGGGTTCATTGAGCATGTTTATTGTGTATCAACATAACCTATTTCTTCTGTACTCATTTGTCAGGAGTATTCTCTTGGACTTTTACAATTTTATAATTTATAGATTTAGGATTTGACTGCCAGTGGGAGCACACAAAGTCGTGTCATTTGGGACACATTTCTAGACCATTTTTAGCTCGACTATTCGAAGAATATGAGAGCTTTACTACTCACCCTGGCGTCGGCGTCCATGTCACACTTTGGTTAAGGTTTTGCATGCAAGTTCTTAAATACTACATGTATTGCATTGAAACTTTCTACAACCCTACCAAACTATCACACCAATGTAGATTATCAAGTTAGATAACTCTATCCTGCATTTTATGCAAGTTATGGCTCTTTTTTACTTAGAAATTCTGGTTAAAGTTTTGCGTGCAACTAAAGTAAGAGTCCATATCTCAGTATTTAATTGATGCATTGCATTGAAACTTTATACAGCACTACCCAACTATCACACCTATGTAGATTATCAAGTTAGATAACTCCTACCTGCATTTTATGCAAGTTATGGCCCTTTTTTTACTTAGAAATTCTGGTTAAAGTTTTGCGTGCAACTAAATTAATAGTCCATATCTCAGTATTTACTTGATGCATTGCATTGAAACTTTCTACAACCTACCCAACTATCCCACCTGTGTAGATTATCATCTAAGATAACTCTATCCTGCATTTTATGCAAGTTATGGCCCTTTTTTTACTTAGAAATTCTGGTTAAAGTTGTGCGTGCAACTAAATTAATAGTCCATATCTCAGTATTTACTTGATGCATTGCATTGAAACTTTCTACAACCCTACCCAACTATCCCACCTGTGTAGATTATCATCTAAAATAACTCTATCCTGCATTTTATGCAAGTTATGGCCCTTTTTTTACTTAGAAATTCTGGTTAAAGTTTTACATGCAACTAAATTAAGAGTCCATATCTCAGTATTTACTTGATGCATTGCATTGGAACTTTCTACAACCCTACCCAACTATCACACCTGTGTAGATTATCAAGTATATTAACTCTATCCTGCATTTTATGCAAGTTATGGCCTTTTTGGACTTAGAAATTCTGGTTAAAGTTTTGCAACTTTAGAGTGTAATCTCAGTAACAACTTGAAAAATTGTATTGAAACTTTATACAACCTTTCCCAATTGCACAAATATAAACACAACCAATTAAGATAACTCTATCCTGTATATGGTGCAAGTTGTTGCCCTTTTTAGATCACCTAGAGCCAAAGGCTCAAGGTGAGCTATTCTGATCACTTTTTGTCCGTCTTACGTCGTCCGTCGTCGTCCGTCGTTAACATTTAGATCATCTCCTCCTTAACCACTTGACCAATTTCAAAAAAAACTTCACAGGAATGTTCCTTTGGTGAACCTCTTTAAAAATTGTTCAAAGATTTAAATTCCATCGAGAACTTTGGTTGCCGCGGCAACAGAAAAGGGGAAAATTGCCAAATCTTAAAAAATCTTCTTGTCCAAAAGTACTGGCCCGATTTAAAAATTATTTTGCACAAATGTTCCTTGGGGTACCCTCTACCAAGATTGTTCAAATATTTCCGATCCGTTGAAAAACATGGCCGCCAGGGGGCGGAGCTTATTTTCCTTATATGTGCATTGTTAAAACTTTAAAAATCTTCTTGTCCAGAAGTACTGGCCCGATTTGACAATTATTTTGCACAAATGTACATTGGGGCACCCTTTACCAAGATTGTTCAAAAATTTCCGATCGGTTGAAAAACATGGCCGCCAGGGGGCGGAGCCTGTTTTCCTTATATGTGCATTGTTAAAATTTTAAAAATCTTCTTGTCAAAAAGTACTGGCCCGATTTGAAAATTGTTTTGCACAAATGTTCCTTGGGGCACCCTTTACGAAGATTGTTCAAATATTTCCGATCCGTTGAAAAACATGGCCGCCAGGGCGTGGAACTTGTTTTCCTTATATGTGCATTGTTAAAACTTAAAAAATCTTCTTGTCCAAAAGTACTGGCCCGATTTGAAAATTATTTTCCACAAATGTTGATTGGGGCACCCTTTACCAAGATTGTTCAAATATTTCCGATCGATTGAAAAACATGGCCGCCAGGGGGTGGAGCCTGTTTTCCTTATATGTGCATTGTTAAAATTTTAAAAATCTTCTTGTCAAAAAGTACTGGCCCAATTTGAAAATTATTTTGCACAAATGTTCCTTGGGGCACCCTTTACCAAGATTGTTCAAATATTCCCGATCCGTTGAAAAACATGGCCGCCAGGGCGCGGAGCTTGTTTTCCTTATACGTGCATTGTTAAAACTTAAAAAAACTTCTTGTCCAAAAGTACTGGCCCGATTTGAAAATTATTTTCCACAAATGTTCATTGGGGCACCCTTTACCTAGATTGTTCAAATATTTCCGATCGGTTGAAAAACATGGCCGCCAGGGGGCGGAGCCTGTTTTCCTTATATGTGCATTGTTAAAATTTTAAAAATCTTCTTGACCAAAAGTACTGGCCCGATTTGAAAATTATTTTGCACAAATGTTCCTTGGGGCACCCTTTACCAAGATTGTTCAAATATTTCCGATCCGTTGAAAAACATGGCCGCCAGGGGGCGAAGCTTGTTTTCCTTCTACGTGCATTGTTAAAACTTAAAAAATCTTCTTGTCCAAAAGTACTTGCCCGATTTGAAAATTATTTTCCACAAATGTTCATTGGGGCACCCTTTACCAAGATTGTTCAAATATTTCCGATCGGTTGAAAAACATGGCCGCCAGGGGGCGGAGCCTGTTTTCCTTATATGTGCATTGTTAAAATTTTAAAAATCTTCTTGACCAAAAGTACTGGCCCGATTTGAAAATTATTTTGCACAAATGTTCCTTGGGGCACCCTTTACCAAGATTGTTCAAATATTTCCGATCGGTTGAAAAATATGGCCGCCAGGAGGAGGAGCTTGTTTTTTTTTTGTTAAAATTTTAAAAATCTTCTTGTCCAAAAGTACTGGCCCAATTTGAAAATTATTTTGCACAAATGTTTCTTGGGGCACCCTTTACCAAGATTGTTCAAATATTTCCGATCGGTTGAAAAACATGGCCGCCAGGGTTGCTGCAGCATCAGAAAGGGGGCAAAATGTCCAAGCTTTAAAAGTTCTTGTCTGATATTAAGGAAATTGAATATAAATCCTACTTCAGTGATCCTCTACATTTAATTTGTTCAAGCTGTTTTGATTAGTTACAAAATCATAGCAACCTCGCGTCATCACAAAAGGGGTAAATTGAACTTTTAGCTACAAATGACAACTCCTACCATTCCACTTGACCAATTTCAATGTTACTTCACAGGAATGTTCCTTTGATGGTCCTCTTTCAAAATTGTTCAAATACTTGCATTCTGTGTAGAACCTTTGTTGCTGCAGCATCAGAAATTGAGAAAGCTCTTGTTAGATTTCAAGATAAAAATGGACTATTTCCACTCCTTGCAGTTTCATTTGAACTCCTGATCAAATTTTCACAGATATTTGCAGTTAAATATTTGCTTCTAATTAACTATCATTCAGGTGATCGATTTTAGGGCCATCTTGGCCCTCTTGTTTTACTTAGAAATTATGGTTAAAGGTTTGCGTGCAACTACATTAAGAGTCTATATCTTAGTAACTACTTGATGCATTCCATTGAAAGGTTAGACAACCCTATCTAACAATCACACCTATGAAAATAATCATGTTAAATAACACTATCCTGCATATAATGCAAATTATCACCCACTAAGAAATTGTGGTTAATGTTTTGCATGCAACTACATTAGAGTCCATTATCTCAGTAACTTAAATAAGCGGTGTAATAGTCGAGCGCGCTGTCCTCCGACAGCTCTTGTTTTACTAACAAATTCTGGTTAAAGTTTTGCGTGCAACTAAATTAAGAGTCCATATTTCAGTATATACTTGATGCATTGCATTGAACCTTTATACAACCCTACCCAACTATCACACATGTGTAGATTATCAAGTAAGATAACTCTATCCTGCATTTTATGCAAGTTATGGCCCTTTTTTTACTTACAAATTCTGGTTAAAGTTTTGTGTGCAACTAAATTAAGAGTCCATATCTCAGTATATACTTGATGAATTGCATTGAACCTTTATACAACCCTACCCAACTATCACACCTGTGTAGATTATCAAGTATGATAACTCTATTCTGCATTTTATGCAAGTTATGGCCCTTTTTTACGTAGAAATTCTGGTTAAAGTTTTGCGTGCAACTTAATTAAGAGTCCACGTCTCAGTATATACTTGATGCATTGCATTGAACCTTTATACAACCCTACCCAACTATCACACCTATGTAGATTATCAAGTTAGATAACTCTATCCTGAATGTTATGCAAGTTATGGCATTTATTTTACTTAGAAATTCTGGTTAAAGTTTTGCGTGCAACTAAATTAAGAGTCCATATCTCAGTACTTACTTGATGCATTGCATTGAAACTTTCTACAACCCTACCCAACTATCACACCTGTGTAGATTATCAAGTATGATAACTCTATCCTGCATTTTATGCAACTTTTTGGACTTTGAAATTCTGGTTAAAGTTTTGCATGCAACTACATAAAGAGACCATCTCTTAGTAACTACTTGATGCATTGCATTGACACTTTATACAGCCCTTACCAACCATCACATCTATGTAAACAATCAAGTATGATTACTCTATGCAGTATTTTATGCAAGTTATGGACCTTTTTGGACTTAGAAATTCTGTTTTGCAACTACATTTAGAGTGTAATCTCAGTAACAACTTGTAAAATTGTATTGAAAATTTATACAATCTTTCCTAATTGCACAACTATAAACACAACCAATTAAGATAACTCTATCCTGTATATGGGGCAAACTGTTGCCCTTTTTTTACTTAGAAATTATGGTTAAAGGTTTGCGTGCAACTACATTAAGAGTCCATTTCTTAGTAACTACTTGATGTATTCCATTGAAAGGTTATACAACCCTTTCTAACCATCACACCTATGAATATATAATCATGTTAAATAACACTATCCTGCATATAATGCAAATTATCACCCACTAAGAAATTGTGGTTAATGTTTTGCATGCAACTACATTAGAGTCCATTATCTCAGTAACTTAAATAAGCAGTGGAATAGTCGAGCGCGCTGTCCTCCGACAGCTCTTGTTATACACATTGTATGAGATATGAATTATGTGCACAAGTTTACTAAAATGCATTTTGAAACTAATCTTTTTGTCTAACTAACATTGTGTTAATCCTTTCTCAGATAAAGATGACTGTTGACACCTACAGCAGATAACAAAACTAGCTATAAAGGAATTATTCACACGTTCCTATTAGACTATTATCTGCTTTCTTGAACAAGTTTTGGAGACTCCATACAGCAGAGTTTGTATGAAGTTGTCAGGTGCAGAGGTGTCAAAAGTTGCCTTTATCATGGAAGTGGTTTGAGGTATTGGCTAATCTATGCACTTTTTGCCTTTCCCCTCACGGTTCTCACAGACAAGAGACGGTATCGCGGGAGACGAGGTAGCATTCAGAATACCAGCCTTCGTAGCGACAGTCCTGGACTGTCGGGAGAAAAGAGGGCACTAGCCAAGTCCACGACGGCTCTTAATGCAAGTCCATCATCCTCTGAGTCACGTAAAATAGCATTTACAGGCTTGAGAGGTAAATTGAACATTAAAATTGTAAAAAATACTTTTTTCATAGAAGTCTTAGGGTTAAATGAACTACATTAACACATTCTTTAGGGATTAGTAAGAACTTTGAACTATTTTCTTCTTCTTCAATAACAATATTACTTAACCCTTTCCCTTATACGGCAATTCTAAAGCAGACGACTTTGAACGTATTTTGTCAAAAAATAGAAAATCTCCATAATTGAATGGATAACCTATGACAAAAAGTGAAAAACATTGTGGCAAAAGGAGAAATTGCATGTTTTGTGCAATTTCTTCTTTTGTCACTATGTTTTCAAAAAGCCTGCTGCAGAAGCATCAGAAAGCATCTATATGAGGGAAAGGGTTAACTGCTTCTGAACTAGCTACTTTACTATATAATTATTTACTTAACATGAATTGTTTTCATGACAACCGCTGCTTAAACAATAGCAAGGGTTTGGAAGTAAAATAATAAAGCTAAAATGGATTACTACGTCATGTTTATCATTGGTATAGATTTTTCAAAAACAGCATGACTTCAGTTTTATTGCAGACACTTTATGTACTGTTTTATCTCTCTGCTCTTCTGTGTCTGTCTGGCATGCTTTGACTTTGATTATCTTTATTGCTAATTGGCAGGTGACGCATAAGTTTCTATAAACATGCTTGTTTGCGTTATCTAAGAAATTGAACTATTACCCGGTAGTTAAAAATTGATATAAAACTTATGTTTTATTGTTTAACAATGTTTCATTATGGAGTGGCCATTACATTTTAATTAACCATTTGAATGCTGAAACAGATTTTGTCAAGCCTGTGCCACCAGTATAGAGCTTTGCTAGCCGCCACTTTTGTGCCGTCTGACTATTCTCTATATTTATCTTGATACTCAATTTATTGGCAATGGTCTCTTCCAAATGCAAATTTGGACAAGTTCATTTTAAACATTCAGCATTGAAAGGGTTGAAACTTTCAATGTGTTTTTGTATTGAATATATTGATTAACTGTTTTGATTTCCCTTCTTACCCACCCATGTTTCTACATATTTCCATATATAGGTACACGCTCTACTGAAGATTTACTTAGTGATACTATCCGTAGTCATGGAGACTCTGTCTCCCTTAGCAACTCTACTATTATGCTTCTCCCAGGTAAACAGCTTAGTGTAGTTCTTGTTTTGTATTCATCAATTGTTTCTTATTATCATTCCGATTCTAAATTACCATAGTAACATCATTACTAATTGGCTTAATCACTTTGTGTAGACAATCAGGAATTGATACCAAGACTTAAAAACATTATGTTTTGTAATAAATAGAATGATATTGGAAATAGTTACTGAATATTGGCCAAGTAGGCTTTTGAGTCTTTAGAAGTGCTTTCTTTGTTCTTTTTTTTTTTTTTATCTTTTTTTCAATTTGCGGTATTATGCACAATTTGTTTCTGTTTCAGTGCACTTATATATTGAATTCTGTTGTACAGTTTTGAATTTGTTCAAACAGACATTACAACTTGAAGATAATTCATGTCAATCTCAAAAGCTTATTTGCTTTAACACTTTCACACACACAGAGATATTTAATTAACCCTTTCCCTCATATAAACGCTTTCTGACACCTCTGCAGCAGACGGCCTTTTGAAAACATAGCGACAAAAGAAGAAATTGCTCAAAACAAGCAATTTCTCCTTTTGCCTCAATGTTTTCCACTTTTAGTCATAGGTTATCCATTCAATTATAGAGATTTTCAATCTTTTGACAAAATATGTTCAAAGTCGTCTGCTGCAGAATTGTTGTATGAGGAAAAGGGTTTTAAAGCATTTGCAGTGGACAAGAGTTGGAAAGCATAGGGGCAACATGAGAAATTGCTTAACCCTTTCCCTCATACGACTATTTTGCAGCAGACGACTTTTAACGTATTTTGTCAAAACATAGAAAATCTCCATAATTCAATGGATTACCTATGACAAAAAGTGGAAAACATTGTGACAAAAGGAGAAATTGCACGTTTTGTGCAATTTCTTCTTTTGTTACTATGTTTTCAAAAAGACGTCTGCTGCAGAGGCGTCAGAAAGCGTCTATATGAGGGAAAGGGTTAAAATGAATAATTTATTCTTTTTCCACAATTTATTCAACACTAATCTATAAATGTATAGATTGTGTGGCAGATTTTTATTGATTGAGCAATTTCTTCCTTTTGCACAATGTTTTCAATAGTTGTCAGCTTGAGAGGTCCCAAAGGTAATTTTATTATGTATAAGGTTAATGGAATGAGTTCAAAGGTATAATATTAAGGGCGGAGTCCCCCTTTTGAATGAAAAATGGGTTGTACATGTTGTCTTTCAATCTTACTACCCATTGTAAGACCTACATGATTATTCTTGCAACAGGGGTATCTCCTGATGGTGAGGCCACTTAGGGATCATTTCTCCAGGGTCTGTCTACCCTTACACACCAATATTTAAACCTGATAGGCTAAGGGTCTGAGCCTTACACAAAATAATTCTTTGATTCATTCCTTTAAGCACAAAATATATTGTTATTTATAAAAATGATTCCATTTCACTTGCCAATGTATCAATTTCAAACTTATATATATATAACTTGTGTAAAAGTCCACAAAATAATAATTTTTCGGTGCAAAGGCTTAGAGTTATTCCCCTTTGTAGATTTTCTTTTGTCCATCCATTTTTTTTTTCACTTCCTGAAGGCAACTGGCGTGTTCCATGGAATGTTCTCATCTGTTTATGTTTTGCTGTAAATTGGTGACGTTACAATCATTATGTCTCCTCCCTCCGGAGGAGACATATTGCTTTTGCCTGCGCCGTCTGTCTGTCTGTCTGTCTGTCTGTCTGTCCGTCTGTCTGTCAGGGCGTCCACATTTCTTGTCCGGCCTTTATCTTACAACCCCTTCGCCACATTTCTATGAAACTTCACAGGAGTCATTGGTACAACTTCTAGTTGCGCATATTACGAGGGCATTTAATTTGACCTACTTTTGGATGAGTTATTGCCCTTTTTTAAAATTGCCATTTCATTCTTGTCCGGCCTTCATCTCAAAACCCCTTTGCCACATTTCTATGAAACTTCACAGGAGTCATCGGTACAACGTCTAGTTGCGCATATTACGAGGGCGTTTAATTTGACCTACTTTTGGATGAGTTATTGCCCTTTTTAGCTCACCAGAGCACGTAGTGCTCAAGGTGAGTTATTGTGATCGCCTTTTGTCCGTTGTTCGTCGTCCGTCGTCAACATTTGCTTGTTAATTCAATAGAGGCAACATTTTGCATCCAATCTTTATAAAAGTTTATCAGAACATATATCTCGATCAACTCTAGGCTAAGTTCGAAACTGGGTCATGTGGGGTCAAAATCTAGGTCACTAGGTCAAATTTAAGGAAAATCTTGTTAACACTCCTGAAGCCGCATTTTTGGCTTGAGCATGTTGAAACTTTGTCAGAATGTTTGTCTTAGTGATATCTAGGCCAAGATTGAAAATAGGTCATGTCGGGTCAAAAGCTAGGTCACTAGGTCAAATTTAAGGAAAATCTTGTTAACACTCCTGAAGCCGCATTTTTGGCTTGAGTATGTTGAAACTTTGTCAGAATGTTTGTCTTGGTGATATCTAGGCCAAGTTCGAAAATAGGTCATGTCGGGTCAAAAGCTAGGTCACTAGGTCAAATTTAAGGAAAATATTGTTAACACTCCTGAAGCCGCATTTTTGGCTTGAGCATGTTGAAACTTTGTCAGAATGTTAGTGATATCTAGGCCAAGTTCGAAAATAGGTCATGTCGGGTCAAAAGCTAGGTCACTTGGTCAAATTTAAGGAAAATCTTGTTAAAACTCCTGAAGCCGCATTTTTGGCTTGAGCATGTTGAAACTTTATTAGAATGTTTGTCATAGTGATATCTAGGCCAAGTTCGAATATAGGTCATGTCGGGTCAAAAACTAGGTCACTAGGCCAAATTGAAGGAAAATCTTGTTAACACTCTGGAAGCCACATTTTAAACTTGACCATGTTGAAACTTTGTCGGAAAGTTTGTCTTGATGATATCTAGGCCAAGTTCGAATATGGGTCATGTCCGGTCAAAAAGTAGGTCACTAGGCCAAATTGAAGGAAAATCTTGTTAACACTCTGGAAGCCACATTTTTGGCTTGAGCATGTTGAAACTTTGTCAGAATATTTGTCTAAGTAATAGCTAGGCCAAGTTTGAATATGAGTCATGTTGGGTCAAAAACTAGGTCACTAGGCCAAATTTAAGGAAAATCTCGTTAACACTCTTGAAGCCGCATTTTAAACTTGAGCATGTTGAAACTTTATCAGAAAGTTTGTCCTGATGATATCTAGGCCAAGTTCGAATATGGGTCATGTCATGTCAAAAACTAGGTCACTAGACCAAATTTAAGGGAAATATTGTTAACACTCTGGAAGCCACATGTTTGGCTTGAGCATGAGAGAGTTATGTCTTAAATAGCCCATTCTCAGGTGAGCGATTCCAGGGCCTCATGGCCCTCTTGTTTTAAAATTGCCATTTCATTCTTGTCCGGTCTTCATCTCACAACCCCTTTGCCACATTTCTATGAAACTTCACAGGAGTCATCGTTACAACGTCTAGTTGCGCATATTACGAGGGCGTTTAATTTGACCTACTTTTGGATGAGTTATTGCCCTTTTTTAAAATTGTGTCCGTCTGTTACTCTGTACGTCCACATTTCTTGTCCGGCCTTTATCTCACAACCCCTTGGCCACATTTCTATGAAACTTCACAGGAGTCATCGGTACAATGTCTTGTTGCGCATATAACGAGGGCGTTTAATTTGACCTACTTTTGGATGAGTTATTACCCTTTTTTTAAAATTGCCATTTCATTCTTGTCCGGTCTTCATCTCACAACCCCTTTGCCACATTTCTATGAAACTTCACAGGAGTCATCGGTACAACGTCTAGTTGCGCATATTATGAGGGCGTTTAATTTGACCTACTTTTGGATGAGTTATTGCCCTTTTTTTAAAATTGCCATTTCATTCTTGTCCGGCCTTTATCTCACAACCCCTTTGCCACATTTCTATGAAACTTCACAGGAGTCATCGGTACAATGTGTTGTTGAGCATATTACGAGGGCGTTTAATTTGACCTACTTTTGGATGAGTTATTGCCCTTTTTAGCTCACCAGAGCACGTAGTGCTCAAGGTGAGTTATTGTGATCGCCTTTTGTCCGTCGTTCGTCGTCCGTCGTCAACATTTGCTTGTTAATCCAATAGAGGCAACATTTTGCATCCAATCTTTATAAAAGTTTATCAGAACATATATCTCGATCAACTCTAGGCCAAGTTCGAAACTGGGTCATGTGGGGTTAAAATCTAGGTCACTAGGTCAAATTTAAGGAAAATCTTGATAACACTCCTGAAGCCGCATTTTTGGCTTGAGCATGTTGAAACTTTGTCAGAATGTTTGTCTTAGTGATATCTAGGCCAAGTTCGAAAATAGGTCATGTCGGGTCAAAAGCTAGGTCACTAGGTCAAATTTAAGGAAAATCTTGTTAACACTCCTGAAGCCGCATTTTTGGCTTGAGCATGTTGAAACTTTGTCAGAATGTTTGTCTTAGTGATATCTAGGCCAAGTTCGAAAATAGGTCATGTCGGGTCAAAAGCTAGGTCACTAGGTCAAATTTAAGGAAAATCTTGTTAACACTCCTGAAGCCGCATTTTTGGCTTGAGCATGTTGAAACTTTGTCAGAATGTTTGTCTTAGTGATATCTAGGCCAAGTTCGAAAATAGGTCATGTCGGGTCAAAAGCTAGGTCACTAGGTCAAATTTAAGGAAAATCTTGTTAACACTCCTGAAGCCGCATTTTTGGCTTGAGCATGTTGAAACTTTGTCAGAATGTTTGTCTTAATGATATTTAGGCCAAGTTCGAAAATAGGTCATGTCGGGTCAAAAGCTAGGTCACTAGGTCAAATTTAAGGAAAATATTGTTAACACTCCTGAAGCCGCATGTTTGGCTTGAGCATGAGAGAGTTATGTCTTAAAAAGCCCATTTTCAGGTGAGCGATTCCAGGGCCTCATGGCCCTCTTGTTTTAAATTGCCATTTCATTCTTGTCCGGCCTTCATCTCACAACCCCTTGGCCACATTTCTATGAAACTTCACAGAAGTCATCGGTACAACGTCTAGTTGCGCATATTACGAGGGCGTTTAATTTGACCTAATTTTGGTTGAGTTATTGCCCTTTTTTTAAAATTGCCATTTCATTCTTGTCCGGCCTTTATCTCACAACCCCTTTGCCACATTTCTATGAAACTTCACAGGAGTCATCGGTACAATGTGTTGTTGAGCATATTACGAGGGCGTTTAATTTGACCTACTTTTGGATGAGTTATTGCCCTTTTTAGCTCACCAGAGCACGTAGTGCTCAAGGTGAGTTATTGTGATCGCCTTTTGTCCGTCGTTCGTCGTCCGTCGTCAACATTTGCTTGTTAATCCAATAGAGGCAACATTTTGCATCCAATCTTTATAAAAGTTTATCAGAACATATATCTCGATCAACTCTAGGCCAAGTTCGAAACTGGGTCATGTGGGGTTAAAATCTAGGTCACTAGGTCAAATTTAAGGAAAATCTTGATAACACTCCTGAAGCCGCATTTTTGGCTTGAGCATGTTGAAACTTTGTCAGAATGTTTGTCTTAGTGATATCTAGGCCAAGTTCGAAAATAGGTCATGTCGGGTCAAAAGCTAGGTCACTAGGTCAAATTTAAGGAAAATCTTGTTAACACTCCTGAAGCCGCATTTTTGGCTTGAGCATGTTGAAACTTTGTCAGAATGTTTGTCTTAGTGATATCTAGGCCAAGTTCGAAAATAGGTCATGTCGGGTCAAAAGCTAGGTCACTAGGTCAAATTTAAGGAAAATCTTGTTAACACTCCTGAAGCCGCATTTTTGGCTTGAGCATGTTGAAACTTTGTCAGAATGTTTGTCTTAATGATATTTAGGCCAAGTTCGAAAATAGGTCATGTCGGGTCAAAAGCTAGGTCACTAGGTCAAATTTAAGGAAAATATTGTTAACACTCCTGAAGCCGCATGTTTGGCTTGAGCATGAGAGAGTTATGTCTTAAAAAGCCCATTTTCAGGTGAGCGATTCCAGGGCCTCATGGCCCTCTTGTTTTAAATTGCCATTTCATTCTTGTCCGGCCTTCATCTCACAACCCCTTGGCCACATTTCTATGAAACTTCACAGAAGTCATCGGTACAACGTCTAGTTGCGCATATTACGAGGGCGTTTAATTTGACCTAATTTTGGTTGAGTTATTGCCCTTTTTTTAAAATTGCCATTTCATTCTTGTCCGGCCTTCATCTCACAACCCCTTTGCCACATTTCTATGAAACTTCACAGGAGTCATCGGTACAATGTCTTGTTGCGCATATTACGACGGCGTTTAATTTGACCTACTTTTGGATGAGTTATTGCCCTTTTTTAAAATAAATCACTAACTGACAAAATACAGTCAGCCAGACAAATACCCCTTGGGGGAGACATACGTTTTTCCCAAAAACAACCTCTAGTTATACTTTGATTTCACATTATTTTGTCAATTTCCTCAGCAGGTTGACATTTTATGGATCAACACTTCATGTTTCGGCTTGTTGATTATACACACTTTAAGTCCCATCGATTCTGTAGTGGTAAGAGCATAAATCTAAAGAGTTGGAGACCAGACTGATCCCTGGTCCGGTCATACCAAAGACTTTAAAAATGGGAGCACTGCTTTCCTCCTTGGCACTCAGGGCAGATCTGACTCGGGGTTTGGGGGATATCGTTGCGACTGATAAGCTTACCAGCAGTACTGGTGATTTACCTAGGGAATGCCATCAGATGACTGAAAAACTGTTTAAAACGGCGCACAAACAAATCATCACACTTTTGACTTAGTGGGTTATTGGCGGGCTGCACATTTAATTTTGTTCCTTGGAGCACGCTTGCTGGTTTTTTCAAAGAAAAATTGTGTAACATTTTTGCTTCGCTCAATCATCTTTCTTATTGGTCGAATATGCTAGCCGACATGCTTAAGATTTGTATTCAAAAGTACTTTATATGATGTTCATGTTCATGTAGAATTTGTGAATAATTTAAAGTTATATTGGTCAGAATTTTGAAAGTTTTAATTTTAATTCAGAAATGAAAACATTATCAATATCTCTTTTACCCATTATTTTATTCATATGTATGGGGGAAAGGGAGAAATGTCTCTTTGTTTTAAAAGTTTAGAAACTACTAGAAAGGAGTAATTTTAAGGCGTATTGATTGGTTGAAAAATCTATCTATGTTATTTTTGTCTAAATTCTTTTGTCTTTCCACAGCTTGTTTAGAATGCTTTATTATAAATGTCTACTCCTTACAGATTCTTTCAAAGACTTGATTATTGTCATTTTTTAATCATTTGTTTTTGAATAGAGAGGCATCTAAACTAGCATACTACAAATTTGTTCATTATTTTCTTCTTAAGGCATTATCATTTCAACTTGTTCCATTTCTATTTGCTAGGTATGGGTCGACCAGTCAGCGATGATGAGGGTGGGTTTGGTCATCGTGCTGGAGCAACTTCACCAGACTTTATGACTCTTAATGAATTCCTTGCTGAGGGGCTCGATAAACCTTCTTCAACTGGACCTGCTGTAAGACTGATATATTTATTTTACATTGATTACTAGTTTAACCCTTTCCCTCATACGACAATTCTGCAGCAGACGACTTTGAACATATTTTGTCAAAACATAGAAAATCTCTATAATTGAATGGATAACCTATGACTAAAAGTTGAAAACATTGTGGCAAAAGGAGAAATTGCTTGTTTTGAGCAATTTCTTCTTTTGTCACTATGTTTTCAAAAACCATCTGCTGCAGAGGCGTCAGAAAGCGTCTATATGAGGGAAAGGGTTAAGCCTCCCACATGCAGATGCATTTTGTGATATCTATAAAAATTAACTTTTGCGACAATTTTTATAAATTGATTCATTAATTGGATCTTCATTTATCCAGATATTCCTTAGAGTATATAGAAGTTTTCAAAGTTATCTGTTGCTGATTTGTCTGGGGGAAAGGCTTAACCCTTTCCCTCATACAACAATTCTGCAGCAGACGACTTTGAACATATTTTGTCATAAAATGGAAAATCTCTATAATTGAATGACTAAAAGTGGAAAACATTGTGGCAAAAGGAGAAATTGCTCGTTTTGAGCAATTTTTTCTTTTGTCACCATGTTTTTAAAAAGCCGTCTACTGCAGAGGCGTCAGAAAGCGTCTATATGAGGGAAAGGGTTAAGCTAATTTCAATCATGATTCATGAATGCTTCTTAAAAGCTAATAGAATTGGCCATTTCTTGCACTGAAGAGGGTGAAAGGAACAATTGTTGACAATATTAAAGTGTTGTAATGTTAGAAAGAGAATAAAGAATTTAAAACTTGGTGGCTGTGTGGAAAGCATTGGGGATATGGGGCCTTGCTTCATAAGTTTGATTTCCGAAGTGACTGGCACAGTGAATTGCCCTTGGGCAAATCACATTTCCTAGCTCAGTACTGGTTTGTCACCAAGGGGTCATGGATAAGCGATATGTTGCTGTGATATGTAGCCTTTATGAAACAATCAAATAAGACTTAGAATTCTTTGTTAACCCTTTATCTGATGTATATATAGTCATCTTCTATAACCCTTTTGCAACATGGTCGAGTGGTTAGCGTTGTGGATTTGAAACCGGGTATCCAGGGTTTGATCCCCAGTCGCGGCACGACAGTCATGGTGGAGTGCCCTTGGGCAAGGCACATTGTCTAGTCTAGTACTGGTTTTTTATGCCCAGGGATCATGAATAAGTGAACTGTTTCCATGATATAACTGAAATAATGTTGACAGTGGCTTAAAACCCCATTAAAACGAACAAAACCCTTTTCCACATACAGAAAATCTGCAGCAGAAGTCTTTGAAAACCCTTTTTTGAGCAATTTCTTCATTTGTCACAATGTTTTAAAAAAAAACGTCTGCGTCAGAAAGCGTCTATCTGTGGGAAAGGGTTAACCCTTTCCCTTATATAGACTCTTTCTGACGCCTCTGCAGCAGACGGCTTTTTTGAAAACATAGTGACAAAAAAAAAAATGCTCAAAACAAGCAATTTCTCCTTTTGCCACAATGTTTTCCATTTTTAGCTCTACTGGCCAAAGGCCAGAAGGGCTTATGTCGTGGCGATTTGTGCGTCCGTCCGTCCGTCCGTCCGTAAACAATTTCTTGTTAACACGATACAGTCTTCACTTTTGATTGTATCTAAACCAAACTTATACAGTAGTTAGATATCCATGAGAGCTTGGTTCCTTTCGAAAACCAGCCAGATCCGCCCATGCATGACTGGATTATGGCCCTTGAAATGGTCAAAATTGCTATAAAAGAGCTTGTTAACACGATACAGTCTTCACTTTTGATTGTATCTCAACCAAACTTATACAGTAGTTAGATATCCATGAGAGCTCGGTTCCTCTCGTAAACCAGCCAGATCCGCCCATGCATGACTGGATTATGGCCCTTGAAATGGTCAAAATTGCTATAAATGAGCTTGTTAACACGATACAGTCTTCACTTTTGATTGTATTTGCTATAAAAGAGCTTGTTTACACGATACAGTCTTTTGATTGTAAGCTCGGTTCCTTCCGAAAACTAGCCAGATCCGCTCATGCATGACTGGATTATGGCCCTTGAAATGGTCAAAATTGCTATAAAAGAGCTTGTTAACACGATACAGTCTTCACTTTTGATTGTATCTCAACCAAACTTATACAGTAGTTAGATATCCATGAGAGCTCGGTTCCTTTCATACACAAGCCAGATCCGCCCATGCAAGACTGGATTATGGCCCTTGCAATTGTTCAAATTGCTATAATTGAGCATGTGAACACAATAGAGGCTCTATTTACTATCTGATCTTCACCAAACTTAGATAGTAGTTAAATATTGATGAGAGCTTGGTTCCTTTTGAAAACCAGCCAGATCCGCCAAGACTGGATTATGGCACATGAAATTGTAAAAATTGCCATAATACAGCTTGTGAACACAAAAGAGCCTCCATTTACTATCCGATCTTCACCATACATACATGCTCTGGATTAAAAATGACCAAAGAACCATACCAGTAGAGCATATGCCCTCATGGGCCTCTTGTTTAGTATATCCATTCAATTATAGACATTTTCTATTTTTGACAAAATATGTTCAAAGTCGTCTACTGCAAAATTGTGGTATGAGGGAACGGGTTAAAAGCAACTGAGGAAAGAAGTAAAGTTCTGAAAAATTGGAACAATAATTCTGCTACATTGTGGGAAATGAGAAAACGTTTAAAACAACATTTAATCATGCAACATAATGTTGTGCAAGCAAACCTGCAAATGGGAAAAGGATTAATTCATATTTGAAATCAAAAGTTATAGAATTAAACTGCTTTCAACTGCTTTCAAATGACCAATCCTGTCTTACAACAGATATGTTGCTTGACCCCTTTTATTGCTTTCCATTTCGCTGTCCTCCATACAACTAAAATCTGCTGCAGGCCACTTTAAAACTTCATTGTAGAAAATCTGTATAAGTATTTGTTTTCACAGAGAAAGCTCGAATTAAGACAAGAAGATACCGAATCTAGAAGTAGTGAAAATTCCGATGGAAGTGCCAGACGAAGAAGACCAGCACCACTACCTCCCACTAACCCACGTAGTAGAATGGGTTCAATACCTGATGTTGCTGCTGTCTCAAATGATTTAAGTCTGTCTCGAATGTCACATGTTTCCACCGGCAGTAGTGGAAGTTCACAGGATATCCGTCCAGAAAGTGCATTTATTCAAGTGCCTTCTCCCTCATATAATATGCAGCCCAATACATCAACTCCGGCCAAAAACCAAACTGGGTATATGCGTAAATCTGTTGAAGAACTTAATAATTCTGCCTTTTCTCGTGTTTATCCACCAGAAGATCACGGAAACAATTCTAATTATGATCAAGGAACACCAATTAGACCGTACCATAATAACGATTTAAGTGATCGATATTCTCCCCAGTATCCACAGTCCACACGCGAGTCCACACCGGAAAGGGAAACCAGATTGCCTGCTGATACTCGTTTGGACATTCTTACCCGAGGACCAGTCAACAATTTGTCCCCACCCTCCCCGCAAGCAGTTTGGTCCCCTAATTCTAACTATTCTAGTCCCAGGGAACAGAGATCCCAGGAAGAGGATATGTCCATCCGTTCAGGTCAAGGCTCCTCACCCCATCAGAACTGGGGTAGAGGTCAAACCCCAGGATCAAGCCAGAGACCCATGAGAGCCTACCCCAAGCCATCTGTATCACAACCACCAACATCGCCTCCCACTCCCCAGAAAAAGAGCAATATTCTTGTATCACGTGCGAATGTCACACCAAGACCGTATAGTGGCCAGAAAAATGTGAGTCGCGTCCGTCCAGCTAGTGCCTTTGGTGCGCCCAGTACACACCATGGAGATAATTCATTTAACACATCTCTCAATAACTCAAGGTCAAATAGGTCAGATTTGAATAACTCACTTCTCAATCAAAGTCAACAATCAATAGATAATTCATACAGCAATGGATCTTCTTCACAATATAATGGCCCGGCCTCCTCAGGTCATGTGACTCGTAGACATGTGCAAAGTGCTCATATGGAGCGACCAAAGTCAGTCCCTCCCACTATGTTTAATGTACAAGGAGGGGGCAGTGACTCTGACTCAAATTACAATAGCAATAACGAGGATTATAACAGTAATCACACGGGAACACGGGGAACACCCCCTGTACCTCCCCCACGAAAAAACAAAGATATTTTAACTAGTGGTCGATACAGTATTTTACGTGAACCATCCTCTCCAACAAAACCTCCTCCCGGATCTTCACCTCGTGGTATGTTGAATAATTCCACCAACTTGAGTGTTCAGCGACCTCCGTCTGTTCCATTAACTCCACAGCGAGGTGCACCAAAACCGTCCCCTAAACCTCCAGCACCAAAGCCAATGAAACCAGATGAAGGGGAGATCAAGAAGAATTCCATCTGGTATGAATATGGCTGTATTTAGAAATCTATATCATAGCTTTAGATAAGGAGATTGCTTACATCAAACATCTTTTTTTTCTGCATTAAACCTTATGTTGTTGGTATACATAAGTTTGTCAGTAAGACACTGTATATTAAGAACATACAGTTTTATAGTAAAATAATGAGATATTGCAAAGGTTTGCCTTTTACATCTCCTTATTTAGACCTTTGCTGAATCATTTTAGACAAATCAAGCAAGAAACCTCTTTTGTATAACCTTTACCACATCCTTAAAATCTGTACCGGATGCTTTTGAAAACAAATTAAAGAAAACCTCTATAAATGAAAGTATAGATATTTGATAGGGTTGGGTTGAACTTAAACACCTTCTGGCAAAAGGAGGAACTTTCACCATTTGCCAGTTTTCAAAAGTCATGTGTTGCAGATGAAAAATGCCAGTCAATCCTGACAAAAGCCTAGGCTCTCCGGAGTTAACTTGGTCAACACCAATGTGATAACATTATGAAGGTGATACACTGTGAGACATGGCATGGTTACCTACTAAAAGCGTAGTGAAAGAGGTTCCATAAAACAAGCTGGCTTGTTTAATATGTGATGCTATATGGGATACTCATACTGAAAGGATATTTACTGCTTGATTTGACCTGTTTTAGATCTCACTATGTTATCATGATAGTATGATAGGTGCCTTTTAATCCTTCGTCCTGATACAATCAGCATCTACAAATACAGCAGACACCTTTAATAGTAAATAAACATTATAACATAACAGGAAAGGAGAAATTGCTCATAATGAGCAGCATTTCCTTTTACCAAATTAATTTCTGCTCGTTTTTATAATTAAAATAAATCTACAGACATTTGATTTATTAAGAGTCTGAATTTAGCATATCAGGAATTGGGTTAAACCAAATAATGCTTAAACTAGTCGCCACAATTACATGAGTCTTCTCTTGACTCAAGACCGTTTAAAGAATGGATCTTACAAAGAGCTCTTTAGCTTGCCTGGACTGTGTCCCAGGAAATTATTGATGCTCCATTTGGCAAACTATGATGTCCTGCAACCAACTTTGGTAGTTACAAAGTAAATGTTGGGCTTTTTCTGCTTTATACAATTAATGAGGGAACTAGCCAGGCTGAGTGGATTTACAAGCTGGTCTGATTCCACACAGTCCTGGGCAAATCTAAAATGGTGGCTTTGAGCAAAATATGTAAAGCATCGCCTTGTTCAAAGATTTGGGTATGACTGTTTTGCATTTTTAGCTGCTGATTTAGACTGACAGAAGCCCTTTAACCCTTCCACACATACAGCAAATCTCCAGCAGACGACTTTGAAAACATAGTGGCAAAAACATGAGAAATCTCCTTAAATGACAGTTTAATTTTTAGAAAGAATTGAAACATCGTAACAAAAGGATAAATTGCTCATTATCATTTTACCACCATGTTTTCAAATGTTGTCTGCGGCAAATGTTGTATGTGATAAGGGTTAAGCTTGAAGAAGCTCATGTTAGATGGTTTATTATATTCCAATGGCATTATTTCAAATTGGTATTATGACATCTTTTAACATGAAATTTTTTACACCGCTTTTTTTGAACATTTCTTTTCTTTTTCCCAGATTTATTATAAAAGTTGGCTGTTGCAAATGCATGAAGTTTCATCTGTATCAGGGAAAGCATTTAGGCATCATCATTTTGTATTATGTAAATTAGAAATCTGTGATGTATTCTCTATGAAAGCATTCCGTCTTTTATGTAGTTTTTACAAACATGTAGACAAGTATTTTTGATGAAGTAGATCTTTCTAAAGAGAATTGTTTTCTATATTTATAAGAAAAAACTAAATATTATTCCTGAAAAGGAACCACACTCACAAACCTCTGACCTGCCCCGTTTTACAATCATATTGTTCCTCATTGCATGCATAATTTATATAGATAGCTTTTTTACCCTGCATGATTTGTTAACCATGTTTGTGTGTATCATGATTAACTTTAAAAAAAAAATGTAATATGGACCATCCTAGGACCCATTGATTTCTTATTCAATGACATGATTTGTCGGTTGAACGTCTAGAATTTTCTTTTTCTTCTGCAACAAACATTTGGAGAAATGAGTAATTCTTCATTGTCCATAATGTTTTCTGCTTTTCCTGGTAGAAATGCTTTCCTTTGTCTCAACTGTCTGAGTCAGCTCACTTTTATCTGGAAATGGTTTGGAATGGAGGTTCTAATACTAGTTGTTACCTTATTTTCATGCGCAAAGTAAACACTGTTTATTGTTAACATTAATAGTAATGCCATTGCTCCCTCTTACCTTTCAAATACAAAATTACCCTTACTTTATTCATCCTGTTTCTTAACCCTTTCCCTCATACGACAATTCTGCAGCAGACGACTTTGAACATATTTTGTCAAAACATAGAAAATCTCCATAATTGAATGGATAACCTATGACTAAAAGTGGAAAACATTGTGGAAAAAGGAGAAATTGCACGTTTTGTGCAATTTCTTCTTTTGTCACTATGTTTTTAAAAAGCCGTCTGCTGCAGGGGCGTCCGAAAGCGTTTATATGAGGGAAAGGGTTAAAATGTGTGTTTATTTTTAAAGGCGCCACAAACGAGTCACATTTGACATTGACTCGTTACCAGAGTCAATAATTCCATAATACACTGTGGGTGTTACCCCACCCGCCATTTCCTGCTTCACACTGTAAGGTAGTAAAAACACATTATGGGTCACGCTGCCAATTATTTATGTCCCGTGTTTACCTTAGAATACACCTGAGCCACTTCTTGCAATATGGGGTCTTATTGTCCACAAGTAACAAGGTCATATAAAGGTAAAGTTGTGTGAAACTTATAGGGCTACAGTTCTAGTTTTTGTGTAAAGACTCATCTAGTACTGAATTAGTACTAAATTACATGTAGACAGACTGTGAAGGCTCTAGTGATACTGTGGATACAGTCATGCATGTGTCTTCACTGTACTCAGAGATATTATGACCCCAAATTAATAGATGAGGCTCACATACATTATGTCATCTGCTTTTGTCATTTGAAGATGCTGTATTGGAATTTGATAATGTGCTTTTGGAAAATGGAATTCAAAATATCTAGTCAAGACAGATATGAGCACATGATGCAACAACAAAATGGGAAAGAAATGTTTTGCTCATCTACATTTTGGGTTGATCATCATTAAAATTGATGTGTATTAAAAGTAAACTAATGAGGTCAATACCAAGTAAAGACATTAGCAAGTGTGAGCTTGTGACTGAAATTACTGAAATCTAGTTAAATCTTGCATCTTCAGAAAACAAAAGCATGTATACAGGTACAGGTACTTGTATTGAGTATAATAATGTACATTAATGAACACAGCATTATGATCCCATGTGTAGTTAATGTGACACATAGAAAAGTAAGCACCTGTGTGATGTGTAATTATATGTACCTCAATTTACTTCCTGGTTGTAAAGGGCTGTGACCACTCAACTGTTAGAATCCATACAAAATTATGATATATAAATATTTATTGACTGTGATGTGTTACCACATTTATCAAATATAATGTCCGTTGGATTCTTAAGCAAACTATCAACCATACAAAATAGACCTACAGGTATGAACATTTGCCACCAATGTCAATCCAGATAAGTCTGTGGATATAAAGTCTGATCAGGGTATTCAGTGTTTGCTGTCAAGTTTAATGGAACATTGCAAATCCTCTCAGAAAGTGACAAACCACATGGTCAGATTTTAGGAATGAGGTATGGTCTGATCTTAAACTTCATTAGGGGCAAATGTCTGACGGCCCAGTAATTGTATTATTTTGATCAAACTTCAATGTATGATCAACAATGTGACTTACCCATTAAATATGATTCTATCTGTATGTACTATTGCTGCAATGTTTAAAAAAAGAAAAATATTGAAACTTCTGTCTTGGCATTCTGCAAGTTCCTTAATAGCTTATAAATCCATAGAATTCCTGGCAGCTTATCCCAGCTTTTGAGAGTATATAGGTGGAGATGGGTGCTTTTAGCTCTTTCCCTCATACAGACGCTTTCCACCATCATTACAACAGAGGACTTTTGAAAACACTGGAACAATATTTTCAACCCTATCATACTTTCATATTTAGAGATTTTCCATATTTCTACCAAGATGTACTCAGTCTTCTGCAGATTTGTTGTAATTTAAGTGGGAAACAGTTAAAGCAGGGCTCTCTAGATTAAAGAAGTTCTTCAAAACTTTTTAAAAAAAATCTTATGTTACCAATTCCTATTTTATGGCAATGATTAGAAACTTCTGTTATTGTTGGTGACTGTAATGAATATTTATAGCATATGGTTGCTAGGAAACACAAAAACGGCTTATTAGATAAAGGATGAATTCCTCCTCACCCATATTTTAGATCCCTTTTAACAAGTGATGTATTCCTTAAATTCAGGTGGAAAGGGGATCTAGACCAGTAAGTGGGGGATAGGGATCTAGGGCTAGGGACCTTGTGTTGTGTGATGACCCTTTCCTCCGTATCCTCCATCAGGCTAGGCCATCATGGGAATATGTACAACTCTCAATAATTGATGTTTTCATTGACCTTCAGACCAACAAAATTATAATTGCAAAGGATACATCTAGCACAGTATTAGAATCAGACAAGCTGTTGTCACATAGACACTCATACCAAAGCTTTCACTACATGCCTAAAATAGCCGTCTGGTAAAACAAAAACAATTGAAATGTTGCCTATTTTGGTATTCTTGCTTCAGCTGGACTTGCATCTTTTCAAGCACTACAACAACTGTCTCAACTTGATGATTTTATTTGATCAGATTTTCCTTGCAATGAAATGTAAAAAAAATCATCAATTTTAACAAACATATTCAGGCCTGAAGGTCTGATAAACAGAAATTGAGAGATGAGTACAGATTTTCCTTCAAACAATCATTATTACATATCATTCTTCATCCTCTGGGAAAGAAGCTCCTGTGTGATTTTTACTTACTACATGAATTAGTTTTATTGCCTTGTTCATGGTTCATATTACTTTTGTCTATTTAATTATGTGAAGTTGAATGCATGTCTATGACTAACTGGAAAATATGCATTTTGTCATGCTTTTAAATTACCTTTGCCAAAGTCTCAAGTTGCTCTATGAGAATCACTCATCATCTGTCATCCATCTATTCAAATAATTTCCTTTTTATCTGCTTGTCTGATTTCAAGATAATTTTGCATATATGTTCATTTGTAACATATTTGCTACTAAACCAGCACACAGGCGATTGATTTATGGCTATCTTTACTCTCTTTCGCTGATCATTTTAAAAACATATTTTCAAAAATAACAAGGAATAAGTCAGGGTCATGGATGAGATCTAATCTACATTCCTGATTAAGAGCATCATACATCCCTGGAATCAATTGTATTTCTAATTGTATATGAAGTTATGACAATTTGCATAATTTTGTCCTAAAATGTAATTATCTCTTTACCTTGATGATAAAATGTGCATTACAACTAGTTTACTATTTCCCTGATACAGATAATAGTTGACAGCTCTGCATTAAGAGACATTAGAAATCTTTTTATATGTGAAAAAAGTCAAAATTTTTGTGATCATCAATTCATCAATATGAGTTGATTGATCCTTAATTAATCTTACAAAGGTTTTAGGGGATAGACAACATCGCTCTTCATGAGCAATTGTTCCTTGTTCCCAAAGTTGGCAATAGTTGAGGACATATAACTTATCGTTAAAGGTAAAGAGTTAATTCAGTTATTATGATGTATATTTTCTTCACCTTTAAAGCATCTACACCTCTAGTATTGAAGTTTAAGCCCCCATATTTGTGTGACCCGTGGGAAACAGGGCGAGGACAAAAGGTGTGATATCCCCCCATGTATTCTTCTTACATTCTCTGGTTGTGGTTCTTCCTTGAGCTGTTGAGATCTTACAAGGTCCTTATAGTTTGTGGAAACAGTGATAACAAAGACCAGTTCATTATAAACAAATGAGCTAAGCAACTTGAAAACCAACCATCTACGGTATTGAAATAAATGGCAATTACAATCAAACTCATGGTTAGTCAGTTTTTGGATCTAACTGTTCTCCATAATTATCATTGGTGCTTGTGTAATGAGAAAGCATCAGGGAAAACCTTGATAAGTTTGTGATGAGGCATAGCTCTTCTTGGTCTTCACTGGTTGCTAAATGGCTCATGTTTGATTTTATCATGGTACGAATTCTGTAAAGTTTTCATTGCCCACATGATCTAACCTAGTCATAGTGATAGTGGTTTGATGGTCACATAAAGGTCTTAAGGACATGGTGGTCTACACTTGAGTCTAACCTTGTTACTGCAATATTATTTTGACAAGCATGTCACACAAATGCTACATTCCTATGATGCACTGTGGTTTCAGACATGAATGAGCCTATAATTTATATGAAAACATACGCATTTAATGAGTTTATCAATAGCATCATGTTAGAAAGTTTTTACTGTTATATATTCTATTTCACATAGCATTGAATCTAGGGACCTTGTATGGTTGATGAAAGCTCTTTTTACTGCAAATTCGCTTTAAGCTTTATACTTTCTGTGATATCTTAGTCATGTGTTTTATGTTACCAAAAATTCCGCACTATCTCTGGTTACTTTACCCTTTCCCATCTGCAGCCGCTTTTTGGCCCATCTGTAGCAGAATGAGAAGTTGCTCATATGAAGCAATGCCACAATGGTTTCAACTCAATTCAATAAGAAATACTTTCATCTACAGTGAATATCCATATTTTTGCCTGGATGTTTTCAAGGTCGTCTGCTGCATATATACTGTATATGGGTAAAGGTTTACTGTGTTATTTATTTATAAAGCTTTCATTGCACTCATTGACTAAACCATGACATATTGACTTTTGAAAAGACTATAATGACAAAAATGTCTGTTTCAACTCTAATCATGCAATCATTATTTTCCCTATTTTTAAACTTATTTGCTCTAGACTCATCTATGATTATTTTCCCCACAATATTTTTTTTTTTAAAGTAGTTGTTGCAAAGGAGTCAAAATAATCATGCTCATGCTGTCACGTATCAGAATGTCCTTATTTGACATGTTTATGAATTAAAGTTAGAGGAAAATAGGTGTAGGAAATTTGTATGAACTATTTATATATGGGATGATTGCAATTTAAGGTTATGTCATAGTTCAGTTTAATTCTGGCACTAATTTTTTTTTTATTTATTGCAGCATTGCTTTGTCAATTTAATCTGTTACTTGAATGGTTAGGAGTTACTTTTAACAATTTTCTTTCTTTAATAAAATACAATATTAACAAAACAAAGCTATGTTGAAAAAGAAATAGTTTGGTTTAATTGTGAACTCTCTCTCAAGCAGGAAGCACTCAGCACTTGTCAGCACTGTCATCGTCTGTCTGTCAGTTAACATTTTCCTTTAAATAATTTGTCCTATAAAATAAATGGACCTATTTCAAAAGGAAGGTTTCTGAGGTTTCTCGTAGTTATAAATTGTTCAAAAAATGTAATCCCATGCAAAACTCTGGTTGCTATGGCAATGGTAAGGAAAACAAATTTTAAAAATCCTGATGGTCTGGCCCGATTTTGAAAAAATAATATGGCACAAATCTTTCTTTGGTAACACACTACCAAGATTGTTTGTATTTTTCTGATCCATTAAAAAATATTGCCACCAATGAAAGTGCTCTTTTTACTGATATTTAAAGTTTTGTCTTGTTCATAAGTGTTGGCTTTGATTTGAAAATAGTTTGGCACACATTTTCATTAAGTTACTCTGCAAAAATTGTTTTTAATTCCTTAAAAATCATGGCTGCAATGGGGGCCAGACTTTTTTCCCCATATTTATGTAATAGAAAGTTTAAATCTCTTTTTGACAACAACTGCAAGTGTCAGAACATAGTTATTTTGAATGTATAACTGGGTTTTATTCATTTACTTGGGATCAAGAATGGCCGACCCTAGGGGCACATGTTTTTTATAGAAAATATGTTATACATGTATAAAGTTACTGTAGCTAAACGCCATCTGTACACACCTGGATCACACCTTAACTTTACAACATCAGGAAAATAAGAGAAATGCCAAGTACATTTCTCCATATTTCTATATAGATTTATGTCACTTCTATTTATTTTATTTTAAATAAGGTTAACACTTGTAGCTTAGGCTCAGACTGTCCATAGTTGTTGTTATGTTTCAAAATTTAGAAAGAAATTTAGGCTTGTACCAGTGAACTTTTTAAATTACATGTATATACATATATTAGACTTTAGATGTTTCTACCACTGCCTTTCCCACTTCCACGCTTTAAATACACAACCTGCAATTTTTATCTCTCCTAAGCACGAAGTGCAGGGTGAGATATTGTGATCACTCACTGCGTCCCTCATCGTCTGTCAGTCTGTTCACATTTTCAATAAAGAAAGTTTGATTGAATGCCAAAGAAAAAAAAAATCTCTAAACAACATCTCATAAACTATCAGCCAATTTTCAAAATAAATTCACACAAATCGTCCTTTACTGGCCCCCTGCCAAACTTGTTTTAACCATTCTGCTCTGTTTCAGGCTGGCTGCAAGAGATAAATAATTTAGAATTACATCTAAACAACTGGCGCAATTTCAGAACAATTTCACACAGATGTTCCTTTGGTTGTCCTCTACAAAACATGTTTAACCTGTCCCACTCTTACACACAAGATGTCTGCTTGTGCTAGAAATAGAAAGTCAACTAGCTCTACTAACTCAAATACAACAATTGAACTCAGTTGAGCGATACACGACCACCATGGTCCTCTTGTCAAACTATTGCCATCATGAACCTCTTGTCAAACTATTACCCCATCATAAACCTCTTGTTATACTACTACCCCATCATGAACCTCTTGTCATTCTATTACTCCATCATAAACATCTTGGCAAACTATTACCCCACCATGAACATCTTGGCCTACTATAACCCCATCATAAAATCTCTTGTCAAACTATTACCCTTCATAAACGTATTGTCATACTATTACCCCATGATGCACCTCTTGTCATACTATTACCCCATCATAAACCTCTTGTTATACTATTACCCCATCATAAACCTCTTGTTATACTATTACCCCACCATGAACCTCTTGTCATACTACTACCCCTTCATGAACCTTTTGTCATATTATTACCTTGTTATGGATTTCTTGTCGGACTATTACCCCATCACGAACCTCTTGTCATACTATATAAGCAACATGAACATCTTGCAATACTATTACCCCACCATGAACCTCTTGTCAAACTATAAACCCCATCATGAACCTCTTGTCATACTATAAACCCCTTCATGAACCTTTTGGCATATTATTACCCCATCATGAACCTATTGTCATACTATTAGCCCACAATGTACCTCTTGTCATACTATAAACCCCATCATAAACCTTTTGTCGTATTATTACCCCTTCAATATTTGCATTTAAAGCTGTTTACATACATATATCTCAAAACAACTAAACTTGTATCTTAAAAAGAATATAGAATAAAAGATTTAGTTCTTAGTTCAGATCTCTATTTTCAATGCATGTCTTTAAGTGTAGCTTTTGTCCTTATAAATTAGGACTTTAGTTTTAGAATATTTTGTTAACTCTTGTCATGGTTCCAGGACCAACTTTAAGGATATATTTATATTAACATTAGGAAATATATTACAGCGATGGTAATAGTTTTGAACTTGAGGTTTCAACACATTACCGTATATGCCAGTTTTAGACAAATCCAATTTGACAACATCTGACGAAAAGGTCATATTAAGATCTTCAGCAGACGAATTTGAAAACATTCCAGCAAAAATGTTATGGATGCAAATAAAGTGATTCAAAAATCTTGCCTTGCCAATATGTCTTCAAAAGTCATCATCTGCAGATGTATCAAAAATGTGTACATCAGCTAGAAAGTGATATATAGGTTTGGACTGTGACTGAAGATTTGTCAAAAATGTGTACGTCAGCTAGAAAGTGATATATAGGTTTGGACTGTGACTGAAGATTTGTCAAAAATGTGTACGTCAGCTAGAAAGTGATATATAGGTTGGGACTGTGACTGCAGATTTAGCTGATTTTGAGTTGTTTGAGTAAACACTGAATATTACAGGGTGGTCATGGCTCCAAAGTAGTTGATTTGCTTGGGAAGTACTGGTGTGAGCAAACCAGGAAATGCATGAGTAGGTGAACTGGCCGCCATGATATGACTGAGAAATTGTTAAAAACGGCGTTAAATCCCAATCAATCAAACCAAAGTAGTTGATCTATAGTCAAACTTGTGTCAGCAGTCAACTCTGTTAATTAAGCAACCACTTGAAGAATAATGAAAACCACATTTTCTTCTTGTTTTTTGTCTCTCCCTAGAGCGTGGCTGCCTAAGTCAAGTTTGACTAGTTTAAAATTTTGTTTTTAGAAATAGTTTTGTGCACAGTTGTTTTGAAAGGTGTTGGAATAGTAGGGAAAGTTCAATATTGAATGTATTGATTGAAATGCAGGGATCAGGAATATAAGTTTTAAATTCTTTATAACTGTGCATATCTTTATTTAATGTCAACCCTTTCCCACATGCAGATGTATTTAGGCATATCAGCAGAAGAAAACTATTAGTGAATAACTCTATCTTTTGCTACAATAATGTCAATTAAACTCAATAATTTAATTTAATTAATACAGATTGTCCATGCCTGGATGTTTTCAAAGTCAGCTGCAGATGTGTTGTATGTGGTAAAGGATTTATCCAAGTACCTGTGTATAATAACTTACTGTGAGAAGAAATAGTGCTTTGTAAAACATTGCTTTCTTAATTCTTTCTGAACTATTTTTCATATATAAAACAGACTATGACTTGAACTTCCTAATATATATATATTTATTATTTAATATAAATTGCTGTTTTCTATTCTATAGATATAGCTTTTATTGGTAAACTAACTTGCACATATTAAATATATCCCACATTGTCTTTGATAAATTTTCAAACTTCTGTAGGGGAAAAAAGATTGCAATTGTTTAAAAAAATATCAAGATCCATATATATAGCTTTGTCAATCAAAAAGTCAAACTTTCATTTTAAATATCTAACTTTCTTGTTAGTATTCATTCTTCTTACAATTATTTTTAAGCCAATGCATAACATGCCAGACTGCACCCACAGCATAAAATAAAATGGAAATACATTGTAGTACTTGCATAAATTTGTTATCATCAGTTAAGATTCAAAAATTATATTGTGACGTTTTCAAAATCTGTCTATAGGTAACCCTGCTAGAATGTTTCTTTAAAATTATAGTTTTAAGCACACAGAAACCGTAAACGGAGGTATTTAGCATATATTCTAGGTGTAGTATTTCTCTTTGACAGGGCAGCAACCAGACTCTAATGGCGACCATTTCTGACCTTTAAAACTGCAGGGCTTGCTTAGTGCATGGAATTGGGCATGGGATCACGATATAGTATATCCATAACAGGAAGTAACATTTAGTAGCCATGGTAACACACTAAAAAGTTAGACAATTCGCCTCCTTGTGCTCCTACAGAGTTACATCCCCTGCTTAACAACAACAACATAGATATGGTGGCTGAAACTTCAATAAATTATATAGCTATGTTATGGTAGAGCTTTGTCAAGCAAGCTGTTAAAACATCCTGAGATTATTTATGTTAAAGGAACTCAATAGCAATACAGTTGTACATACATCAAGGTCTGAGGCTATACCAATAATTGCTTCATGTCAAACAGTTGTAACTACATATTGTTACAAAATATCATTACATCCGTTTTATCTGAAGTCTATACATTATGAAGCTTCTGTGAGACTGCAAGTATAGGTTAGTCTGAGCTCTCAGTTTTCACATTTACCTTTAGGACCCTTTTTGTTTGGCAAAGCTCATAATTATAATTCTGCATTTCGCATGTCTATATGCTACATTTACCTTCTTTAGCTTACTGTAAAAAACCTCTTTAAACTGGAACATAGAATTAAATTTGGCAGTGGCAGGGACTTATCCAAGTTCTTGGCAGTGGGTAGGTTTAAATCTAAAAAAAGGCTAAAGAGGGTAAATATTTATTTGTAAATCTTGTAAAACACTTTTTTTCCTTTTTCACATTTAACTTGCGCTGTGGTTGATTGGTAAGCGATAAGGATGTGAGACTGAGCATCCTTGGTTCACTCCCCAGTAAAGCGTTAGCCCTTTCCCTCATATAAACGCTTTTTGAAAACATGGTGACAAAAGAAGAAATTGCACAAAACGTGCAATTTCTCCTATTGCCACAATGTTTTCCACTTTTAGTCATAGGTTATCCATTCAATTATGGAGATTTTCCATGTTTTGACAAAATACGTTCAAAGTCGTCTGCTGCAGAATTTTCGTATGAGGGAAAGGGTTAAGAATAGAAGAATTGACTTACTCCTTTGAGATGAGATTTGAAAAGATTAGAATGACATTTTACATGCCTATGCTGTATCAGACTTAAGTTATCAGTGGTACTGGTACTTAACTCTTTCCCACATACAACAAATCTGCAGCAGACGACTTTGAAAACACCTAGGCAAAACTAGGGATAATATCTATAAAGGAAAGAACAATAATTGGATAGAGTTGAAAATATGGTGACAAAAGGAGAAATTGCTCGTTTTGAGCAATTTCTTTTTTTGTCACTATGTTTTCAAAAAGCTGTTTGCTACAGAGGCATCAGAAAGCGTCTATATGAGGGAAAGGGTTAACCTAGGAAAGTTTGATATAAATGATAAATTGTTGAAAGTGGCATTATTCACCCACCATTCAATTCATTGTCTTCTTGTCCTTTGTCAGATTTGGGGATTTGAGATTATGATGTCCCGTTTTTAATCCCTGCTCACCGAGGTCATGGTCGAGTACCTTTTTGCAAGGCACATGATGGCAGCATACTGGTTTGTCATCCGGCACATGGTGGCAGCGTACTGGTTTGACATCCAGGGATCATGGATGAGTGTACTGTGTCCATGACACATAATTAAAAAACTTTTGAAAAGAGCATAAAGCCCTAATAGATAAATAAATAAATGATGTCAGTTAAATGTGAAACAGGAACGAGTCAATTCAACAATGTTGGAAAACCAAGATCCTTTTACCAAAGAAAACAAAACTGCAACGTCTTTGAAAGCATCTAGTAAATCATATGGTAAATCTCTATAAAAAAAGTATGATTATTGAAAATAATTGAAAACATTTTGGCAAAAGGAGAAATTGCATTACAGGTAATTTCTTCTTTTGAAACTATGTTTTCAAAGTCATTTGCTGCAATAGCATCTACATGTGGGAAAGGTAAGCACAACTGTTTTCAAAAGCTGTTTATATGAGGGAGAAAAGGATTAATAGTTCAATATTGTGATGTATTTTCTATTGTTTATTCTTTATGCTACTACAAGGTGCTCTTAAACTCCTACTGCTGATTTTAGAAAGTGATAGCAATGTCTGTGTATGAATTTTACTTTGGTTTATCAAAAAGGCTGTCTTCAAAAGACAGATCAAATCCTATAGCTTTTATATGGAGGATTATTGTTGATAATCTACTTCAAATCAAATTGTTCACTGAATGAAGCACCTAGAGTGAGATTTTCCCTGTTGGATGGGCTGTGCATGAGTGGCAATTGCTCTTCTAGTGTCTGTGACTGGAAATATAGCTCCATCTAGTATCTGAACATGGGTTGATCAGAAGTAAATCCACTGTTATTTGTCTATAATCCACTGAAAGGCATGTCATTAAAACAACATAAGGTAAACCGCCATGTCACTCTCAAAAAGGAGCTGTGGGATTATAATTATTTATGTTGTATTTGACTTTGATGTCATCACATGTTGTATGCGTATGTGATCAACTGTAAGCACATTGTAATGCATGACTGTGATACCTGATAATCACATGTTGTATCCATGTTTGATAAGTGACAGACATTATATATATATACACTTTTGATACATTGTGACCACATGTTGTATATGGAATAATATTGTATCTGAGTGTCAAATATTGTATGGCATGGCCTTTACTTTAACCATTTAACTGCTATCAAACATTTCTGATTATGCAGAAAACTAAATTTGAAAACTTTGTAGAAAGAGAAGAAATAGTTAAAAAGGAGCAATGGCATTATTTCCCACTAGGTCTTAAAGTATGTGTCATGATAATATTCCAAATGTTCCCGTTATTTGACTGAAAAATTGTTGAAAATGGCCCAATCAATCAATATATTCCAAATTTTTCATATATTAAGGAAATTTGTCTGAGAAGTTTTCAAAGCAGAGTACTAACATACTGTATCAATAAATGGTTACGTGAATGTTTCTTTTGTCTTTGACTTTATTTTCTACTGCAATTTCCCCTTTAATTACTCAATAACAGACACATACTTTATAATTGTTGAAATGTCTGATGAAAAGAAAATGTAAGTCAAAAAAGATTGCAACAAGCCATTAAAAATCAAGCCTGAATATATAGTCAATGCATTTATTATCAATTAAGCCATCTTGCTGCAAGCATGTTGTTCTTTCAGTCTTGTTGCAAGTACTTGTTCAGTTTATATTTGTGAACAGAGCTTTATTTATACAATCCCGATTCTTGTATTCACTAAAACTACAGATGATATATTTATTTACATGTTCTGAAAGCCTTATATGACCTTAAAAGCCAATGTCGTTGGACTCAAATAATTGTCCTGTTTAAATGATTCTTTTGAGCATCACCTGATGATTGAACCGAGTATCAAGGTTTACTGTAGGGTAGGATCAGTTCAATTGCTTTAACCTTGACCTTATACATGTACAGTGTATTAAATTTCAGCTAAACATAATATGAATAATGTCTCCAAATATGATAGTTAGAAAATGGTCCAATTTTTTCAGGAATATTAAATATTGGCATTACAACTGGGTCCAGGGACATTAATGTGTTATGTATAAACATATAAAATAACAGAATATTATGGGATTACTTATCTGCTTCAGAAGCACGTACATGTCTCTAGGTTATTAATCTCTTGGGTTACTGATTTATAACCAACCCAGGGGTTTGTTATTGATCTAGGATACTCAAATTAGCATGCAAGTTCAAGGTCACCAATACCTTTAACCCTTTACCACATGCAGACAGATCTTGACACATTTGCAGCTGACTAATTTTGAAAACATTGTGGCAATAGGAGAGATTGCTATTTATAAGTCTACCTACATTTTTAGCTACTTCCACATTTTTGCCTGTATGTTTCTAAAGTCAACTGCTGCTGTTTCTTTATATGTGGAAAAGGGTTAAATAACAGAGACAGCGGATAACTATTATCAGGCTAATATTTATGTGCTATTATAACATCTTTTAATGTTTACTTTCGATAAGTAAGGTTTTAATTACAACTAAGACTTTCAAAAAGATTACTAAACGGAGTTTGAAAACATAGTTGCAAAGTTAGAACTTGTTCATTATGTTAAATTTCTCTTTTTGCCACAATGTGTCAAAATACATGTGTGCCTGTATGTGGAAAAGGGTTTGCAATGTTTTTGAAATGAGGAACAGTATTTATGTGAAATTAGACAAAGGGGTTTGTTTTTGTGATACAATTTCTGTTATAGGTATACTGTATTTGAACTCTTCTTAGCAGGAATTATTCAAATGGATCATTGCAGCAATTCTAATTCAAGAGCATCAAATTATATTATCAGACTTTTTCATTTGGATTCTGTGACATGGGAAAATGTTATGTGGCGAACTGGTGTGGGAAAGCCAGGTAGCAAAAGGTTAGGTAATTTGCCCAACATTTATAACTGATATAACTGAAAAAACATTCCTAATGGACTAAAGTCAAATCATTCAATCAGACACAGATTTCGGCCTCTCAATTGGTCTGTATGCTGGCAAGAGTTTAACCCTTTCCCTCATACGTCAATTCTGCAGCAGATGACTGAACATATTTTGTCAAAAAATAGAAAATCTTTATAATTCAATGGATAACCTATGACTAAAAGTGGAAAACATTGTGGCAAAAGGAGAAATTGCTCATTTTGAGCAATTTCTTCTTTTGTCACTTTGTTTTCAAAAAGCTGTCTGCTGCAGAGGCATCAGAAAATGTCTATATGTGGGAAAGGGTTAAAATCACTAAAACTAATTTTGTTATGTAAGTATTACTGTGATGATCTAATTGAATTCAGTGTGTGCTTTTTCTTATGATATGTTTGTTATCTCTACTTTTGTGTCTTGTCGAACAGTTGTTTGTTAATGGTGAAACATATTTATAATTATACATAATTTATACATACTTGTACATATTTTTGTTTTGGAATTCATGAATGGGTGAATCTTTCTTTGCTAGGACTGGCTTTTGGTGCTTTTGTTGCTGATCACTTTTGAAGACAGTGTGAGGTAATTAATTAGAAATTGTTTGTTATTCAATATATTTTCATAAGATGTCATAAGAGTAATTTTGAGTGTAATATGAAAATTACAGACCATGCTCAGAGAAACAAAGCTTAGTCATGTTTATGATAAGTGAGTGATAGAAAAAATGCATTTTAAGAATGCATAGACAGATTAAATTGTTGGTTCTTGGGTTGATCTGGATCTAATCTGGCAGGTGCGTAGCTGACTGTACGCAAAAATACGCAGCTGCGTACACATTGTTTACAGTACTAAAATTTTAAAAAGTTCAAATCTGTAATAAAAACTTGACATGGAGTAGGCGTAAGTATAAAACAATAAAACAACCGATCTGAGTTGATAGATTTGACGAAAAATTACAAATGCAACACATTTTACTATCTCATAATTTCCTATAAAGTACATTTATTTCACCATCAAGATCAGTCATATTTTGCTACTGAAATGCTCCCAGAAGTCAACACAGGCGATATAGAGGGGAAAAAAATTCCCAGAGGAGTATGCCCCCGGACCCTCCCTTAAAAACTTGCGTACATACTCTCTGTATACCCTAGCTACGCCCCTGTCTGGTGGCAAAAGAGAAAAGAGAATATTGCTTACAGTGAGTAATTTTTATTCTTTTGTACACACTGGTTTAGAAAGGGAGAGAGTAGCAGAGGCATCAAAATTTAGTTTTAACAGAACAAGGGTCAAACTAGTAATGTCATCATGCACCAGTTATAGATTACATCATTTGTAGATGGGTTATATGTTATATTTAATACTGATTCCAAATGCATTTATACTTTATTACTTTAATCATAATTCAGTAGACATTGTATATATGTATGTTAAATGTAATTATATTGAACTTTAATTTTGTAAAAAGCCAAATATTTTTTCCAATTTTTACATTCAAACTATAGTCATTCCATTTTTGCATGCAAATATAGAATGTTTTTGTTAAGAAATATCTCGTTTGGAATGAAATAAAACGTTTTGAATAACACAGCGTATGTGATATATCACAGCTCTATAAAATATGTGTATTCTGTGTTCTGAAATCCTTAAAACATATGCTGTGGCACTCAACAGAATTATCTGAGTGTGACGATTCGTTTGAGTACCTACAACATAGGGTTTCGTTTAATAATAAGAGAGAAATGGTAGGGAAAATATGTTTACCAACCCTTATGCAGACTTCGGTATGTTTAAATTGAGCAACTTATCTTTTCCCTACGGCCTTATATAAAAAACGCACCAATTTAATTTATTAAGCAACCTGCAAGATTGACTGGTCTAGCAAGCTTGACCTTTTCCTTGGTTGTGATTTTTTATAATGAATTATGATTAGTTCTATTACGATTGTTTATTGTATGTAGATGTTTACAAACGTACTGGCAGTACAAACTTAAATAAAATCCAGTTTTCAATAGCATGATGTGTTCTAGTTTATAGTTTGTACAAGCCCAAACAACCTTTTTACACACATAACACATTTTCAGCAGACGACTTTCAAAGTCTCAAGGCAGAAGTATGGAAATTCCCCTTTAATAAAAGTACATGTATATTAATTGATTAGCTTTAAAAAGATTGTGTCTAAAAGAGAAAATGCTCATTATGGCCAATGTCTCCTTTGGCACATTGTTTTCTTAAAAAAAACGTTGGCTGCAGTTGTGTCAAAAAAGCGTCTGGAAAGGGTCTACTTTTTTAAGATTACATTATAACCTGAAAGCAACATATAGTTTTTTCCGGACAATGTTAATTTTATCTATCCATATAATTTCCGACCTTCTCCGACCAGGGTCCAATTCCACCAACCTTACTTAGTGTTAAGTGATACTTAAATACTTAAATGCATGTTTCATCATTTTTGGTTCTTTAATGAAACTGCCAAAATATTTATTTTTTTGAAAAGAAATGTTAAGTCAGAAACGTAACTATTTTTGTCAACTTAGCTTAGGCCTACTTAAATACATTCCACCATTCATGTTTTACAAAATCTTGGGAAACAAAAATGATGGCTTATATTTAACCAGGTTTTCCGAAGGAAAAATCTGGTTATTAGTTTGGCGAAGTCGGCGGGCGGGCGTCAACTTTCCTTGTCCGGATCATAACTTTGCCATGCATAGAGATATTTTCAAATAACTTGGCACAAACATGCACCATATCAAGACGATGTGCCAAATGCAAAAAAAAATTCTGTAGATTCAAGGTCAAGGTCACAGTGATAAGAAATAGACTTTAATTGAACTTTTCTTGTCCGGACCATAACTTTGTCATGCATAGAGATATTTTCAAATAACTTTTCACAAACATGCACCATATCAAGACGATGTGCCAAATGCAAAAAAAAATCTGTAGATTCAAGGTCAAGGTCACAGTGATAAGAAATAGACTTTAATTGAACTTTTCTTGTCCGGACCATAACTTTGTCATGCATAGAGATATTTTCAAATAACTTGGCACAAACATGCACCATATCAAGACGATGTGCCAAATGCAAAACAAATGTCTTGTTTTGTACAGTGGACCGTCATTTAGATATGCAACATAATTTAAGATTGTATTTCAGACATGAATACAATGAAAACTGCTGAAGTTGCGATTTGAAATGTATTATATAGAGATATTTTCAAATAACTTGGCACAAATATGAACTATATCAATATGATGTGTCACATGCAAAACTTTTGTCTGTAGCTTCAAGGTCAAGGTCACAGTGACAACAAATAGACATCAGTTGAACTTTTTTTGTTCAGACCATAACTTTACCATGCATATAGATATTTTCAAATAACTTCGCGCAAATATGCTCCATATTAAATAACTTGGCAATTTAAAAGAATATAGCATAGCTATGAGTAAGTTTCATAACCTCGGGCCCTGGATCTAGTCTGTTTGCAAAGGCATAAACGCGTTACTATCAAGTAAAGGGTTAAGGCAGATCACTGATTATCAACCTGGCATTAGGGATCCTTAAATGTGGCTGCTTACAACAAAAGGTTGCTTAATATCTGTTATCTATTATATGTTCTTAATAAATGAGGCCATCAACACACGATTGACTGTATTGAACTGATATTTGTTAGATAAAATTGTGATATATTTAATTGACAAAGTAATTATGATTATTCATCAATAGAAATATTCCCTGTTACTTGAATTACTAGCTTTGATTAACTATTAACAGAAATATTTGACAGATCTGTTAATTCTTAATCAAACACCTTCCATTATAGAAAACCTGGTTTCATGGAATTTCCATGTCTTGTTTAAAGTATTATTTAGCGCGAAGTAAGGTTGGTGGAATTGGAACCAGTATTCAACACAACATTCCTCCCAGACAAACTCGCCCTTTTTAGCTCGACTATTCGAAGAATAAGGGGAGCTATTATAGTCACCCAGGCGTCACTGTCGCCGTTGGTTAAAGTTTGTGTGCACTAGCATTTACCCTTATAACTTACATACGCCTAGGCCAATGATCTTCAAACATGGTATGGACATACTTCATAGCAAGTTGATGATGCCTACACAGTTTGGAGTCAGTAGGTCAAAGGTCAAGGTCACTGTAACTTTCTATATAGAAACAGTTCATGGTTAAGGTTTTTGTGTAAGCTAGCATTTACCATTATAACTAACATACGCCTAGGCCTATGGTCTTTAATTTTTGTATGGACATTCTTCATAGTAAGTTGGTGATGTCTATAAACTTTGGAGTCAGTAGGTCAAATGTCAAGGTCACTGTGACCTTCTATATGGAAACGGTTCATGGTTAAGGTTTTCGTGCAAGCTAGCATTTACCCTTATAACTAACATACACTTAAGCCTGTGATCTTCAAGTTGGTTTTGCCTAGAGAGTTCGGAGTTACTAGGTCAAAGGTCGAGGTCACTGACCTTTCTGTAAAGAAACAATTAATGGTTTAAGTTTTTGTGAAAGCTAGCATTTACCCTTATAACTTACATACACCTAGGCCTATGATCTTCAAACTTGGTATGGACATACATCATAGCAAGTTGGTGATGCCTAGAGAGTTTGGAGTCAATAGGTCAAAGGTCAAGTTCCCTGTGACCTTCAATACAGAAACATTCCTTGCTTTAAAACTACTGATTGCTTAGGCCTATGACCCTGGAACTTAGTTTGTGTAATGGTCACGATCAGCACTTGACTCAAACAGGTCATGGGATCATAAGGTCAAAGGTCAATGTCACTGACCTTTAACGAAAACACTATTTTTAGCTCACCTGTGCACGAAGTGCAAGGTGAGCTATTGTGATCACATTTTGTCCGGCGTCCGTCTGTCGTGCGTCGTCAACATTTCAGCTTGTTAACACTCTACAGGCTACATTTTGCATCCAATCTTCATGAAAGTGTATCAGAATATTCATCTCCATAAAATCTTGGACAAGTTCGAAACTGGGCCATATGAGGTCAAAAACGAGGTCACTAGGTCAAATTGAAGCGAAATCTTGTTAACACTCTGGAGGCCACATTTTCCACTTGAGCATGTTGAAACTTTATCAGAATGTTGAGCTGAATGATATCTAGGCCAATTTTTGCTTCAGCAGTTTGAGATTTTGTCAGAATGTTTGTCTTTAACATATCTAGGTCAAGTTTGAATATGGGTCATGCCGGTTCAAAAACTAGGCCAAATTGAAGGGAAATCTTGTTAACACTGTAGAAGCTTCATTTTTTTGCTCAGCAGCTTGAAATTTAGTCAGAATGTTGAGCTGAATGATATCTAGGTCAATTTTATTTATCGTGTTGTTTTTAATTTACCGGCTCTGGTATATTTCAAATAATTAATGCTGATTAAACTAGACATAAAGGTTCACAGCCAAGTATGGAGTTAAAGGGGAAAAAAAGGGTATCAATAAAGGTTACTGACTTACTGTTGGTCATTCACTTAGGCAGGGACACTATATTACTGTAATATAGTGTCCCTGACTTAGGCTAGTTTCGTATAAATCAAAGGTCGGCTATTGTTATCGCCCTTTGAACATCTTTCGCCAACAGTTCGCTTGTCAACCCTCTAGAGGCCATTGTTTTCATCCAATATTTATGAAACTTGCTTTCAGTGTGTCTATCTTAATGCACACCAACTTACGAACATTCACAAAGGTTCCGTGTCTATCTTTTGCCAGTACAATGAACCGAATTATCTATTCGCTTGTCCACAATCCATTTATTTGTTTAGAGGGTGCATATATACCCTTACATGAAATAGTTTATTACAATGTTTCACCTTAGTGCAAGGAGCACTAATATGCGGGTGGAACTCCCACCATGAGTAAGAGTGTGTTGGCAGTAACCATTTAGTCCATTAATGCAGGTATAGGTCAAAAGACGTTCGGACCTTTGACCTTTCCTAGGCAACTTGGTTAACTTCCCACACATAATTTTAGCCCATATAATGATAATGCTAGTGACGATGAATTTTGTCAATCATCGGGAAGAATGAATAGCCAAGACAGACATAGAACTTCCGACTCCTTGATCGATATCCCTTACCGAACTATTAACAAAGTACAATATAGCCATCGGTTTAGGGATTCCTTTGTAAATTGAACAAAGGTGTTTTACTTGCCTGTAACATTGGCCTTACTTTAAGGTATTTGAGTCTGTTGACTGATATGTGGTAAAGTACGATTATTAAATATGGAGACACCGCATATAAGGTCATCTCGAATTGACCCTGTACACCTATATATTCATGGGCAGGTTCTCTTGTTTGTCATATGAAGTCGCATGATACAACCAACGCTCGGTTCTTTACAATTGGATTATCCCCGTTTTCGTATATGACAATTTGAATTGGCTGATGCAAGGGACAATCTAAGACCGGTTATTGCGCGGGTGCATCAGCACCAGTGCATATATTGGTTGTGTTTATAACTACCACTTGTGCAATGGGGGCTTGCGCATGCGCCGTCTTGATCGCGCATGCACCGTATTTTACCGTCAGCTCTCGGATATGTCCGTAGCAGTTCGTCACTAGACTGGTTCTCGTTCGAGTTTGCAATAGTAGATTAAGATTAGTGAACCAGTTTATTTTTATGCGTGTAGTTTTTAGCTCACCTAAGCACGAAGTGCAAGGTGAGCTTTTGTGATCACTCACCGTCCGGCGTCGTCGTCAGCGTCTGTTAACAATTTCCTACAAATGACTTCTCCTACTAAACCAATGGACAGATTTCAAAATAACTTCACAGGAATGGTCCTTAGGTAGTCCTCTTTCAAAGTTGTTCAAAGAAATTAATTCCAAGTAGAACTTTGGTTGCTGCGGCATCAGAAAAGGGGAAAATTGACAAATCTTAAAAAATCTTCTTGTCCAAAAGTACTGGCCCGATTTGAAAATTATTTTGCACAAATGTTCCTTGGGGTACCCTCTACCAAGATTGTTCAAATATTTCCGATCCGTTAAAAAACATGGCCGCCAGGGGGCGGAGCTTATTTTCCTTATATGTGCATTGTAAAAAGTTTAAAAATCTTCTTGTCCAAAAGTACTGGCCCGATTTGAAAATAATTTTGCACAAATGTTCCTTGGGACACTCTTTACCAAGATTGTTCAAATATTTCCAATCCGTTGAAAAACATGGCCGCCAGGGGGCGGAGCCTGTTTTCCTTACATGTGCATTGTTTAAACTTTGAAAAATCTTCTTGTCCAAAAGTACTGGGCCGATTTGAAAATAATTTTGCACAAATGTTCCTTGGTGCACCCTTTACCAAGATTGTTCAAATATTTTTGATCCGTTGAAAAACATGGCCGCCAGGAGGCGGAGCTTGTTTTCCTTATATGTGCATTGTTAAAACTTTAAAAATCTTCTTGTCCAAAAGTATTGGCCTAAAAAGAGTAAAAACTTTGAAAACTATTGAAGTTCTATTAAATCAGGTGAGCGATATAGGGCCATCATGGCCCTCTTGTTTAGATCACCTGAGCCGAAGGCTCAAGGTGAGCTATTCTGATCACTTTTTGTCGTCGTCCGCCCGGCGTTAACTTTTAGCTTTAAACATCATCTCCTCCCAAACTCCAAGGACAATTTCCGTGAAACATCATAGGACTGTTCCTCTGGTTGGCCATTTTCAAAGTTGTTCAAAGATTTAAATTCCATTGAGAACTTTGGTTGCTGCGGCATCAGAAAGGGGGCAAAATGTCCAAACTTTAAAAATCTTCTCCTCCGAATCTGCCTGTCAGATTCAAATATAATTTGGTAGAAATGTTCCTTGGGTGACCCTCTATAAAAATTGCGGCATCAGAAATGGGGCAAAATTTGAAAATTCCATTTTTGTGAAAGTGTTTGTCTGATTTTAAGAAAATATAATACGAATCTTACTGTAATGATCATTTATTTAATTTGTTTAAGCCGTTTTGATTGGTTACACAATCATATCAACCAGGCGTCATCACAAAAAGGGTAAATTGAACTTTTAGCTACAAATGACAACCAACTCCTACCATTCCAATAGACCAATTGCCACAAAACATCACAAGAATGTTCCTTTGGTGGTCCTCTTTCAAAATTGTTCAAAGATTTAAATTCCATTGAGAACTTTGGTTGCTGCGGCGTCAGAAAGTGAGAAAAATACCCAAATTTTAAAATGCTTTTCCTCCATAATCTACTTGTGCGATTGCAAGATAATTTGGTAGAAATGTTTCTTAAGTGACCCTCTAAATAAACTGTTGAAGCCATATTGATTTCGTTGAAAAACAGGGCAGCAAGGCGGCATCAGGAAAGGTGCAAAATGACAAAAACTTTATAATTCCATTCTTATTTAAGTTCTTGTTAGATTTCTAGATATAAATGGCCTTTACTGATAAGCTGTTTCTTGAGAAGTGTCCACTCCTTTCAGTTTCATTTGCACTCCCTGATAAAAATTTCCAGATATTTGCTACTAATTTACTATCAATTAGGTGATCGATTTAGGGCCATCTTGGCCCTCTTGTTTATAATTAAAATGTAAATTAAAACCAACGTGTACCTGCGTTAAGCCATGGCGGGTCACCTATCCAGGCACTAACCGCGATAAACGTTGCTTAAATTTACGAAAAGGTCAATCACTCTACCAACGTCGCTATAAAAGCGGGCTTCCACGACAAGGCTGTAGAAGTGATATTTATATTTTTACCCCGTTCCCGTTACATTTTTCCCTCTTTTCTCTTGACTTCGACCCGAAGTCACACAACTGAACACAATCAGTATACCAGAGCGGAGTCTAGGTTGATTGACGACGTGTGCTGACAGTGTGTTGACAGTACAACTAGGTTCATGGACGACGTGTTTTGACAGTACAGCTAGGTTCAAGGACGACGTGTATTGATAGTACATCTAGGTTCGTGGGCGAAATGTGCTGACAGTACTACTAGGTTCATGGACGACGTGTGTTGACAGTACATCTAGGTTCATAGACGACGTGTGCTGGCAGTACATCTAGGTTCATGGACGACGTGTGCTGGCAGTACATCTGGGTTCATGGAGGACGTGTGCTGACTACATCTAGGTTCATGGACGACGTGTGCTGACAGTACATCTAGGTTCATGGACGGCGTGTGCTGACAGTACATCTATGTTCATGGACGACGTGTGCTGACAGTACATATAGGTTCATGGATGAGTACATCTAGGTTTATGGACGACGTGTGCTAGTATTACATCTAGGTTCATGGACGACGTGTGCTGGCAGTACATCTAGGTTCATGAACGACATGTGCTGACTACATCTAGGTTTATGGACGACGTATGTTGATAGTACAACGAGTGTTTGTGTATGTTAAGAGTGAAGGTTCGTGTCTTCAGTCCATAGCTGTTCACAAACAGTCCTTGAACTACCACCGAGATGTACACGAGATAACCATATCTTTGTATCACCACCATTTGCAGGATGATAAGTTCACACGGCTGTTGTTTGTCCGTTACACTTTCATTATGTTGGTTATGAGGAAAGTGCTGACATTTAATTTACAATATTGATATTTATAATTGCAGATAGGCTTTTTCTGCAACAAAATTACAAAAAAACTCGTCAATTCACTAATGTTAACCTCTAGATGTAATACAACTTGATTGCGATGTTAGAAATCGCTACAACAAGTACGCTACCTACAGGGTAGCGTATACAGAGTACGTGTGTTATCGTTAATCTTAGATAACCGCTTACAATCATTTACTTCATGCAGACGATTTATTTCTGAAACTTATTGTCATGAATGGAGAAATAGGTCGAAACGAGCAATGTCTTCACTTCACAGTGTTTCAATGTCAATTAGTAAATTTATTCCTAATTTCCTAATTTCCGGCTACTACAAAGCAAGCACCTAATACATTGTAATGTAAACGGTTAATGTTGTAAACATATTTGGCCCGTTCTGTTGTAAAACCAAATCATGACTCCGTATCAAAATGAAAATTTGGCATTTTTGACCAATACTACATGGATAATGGGTTTTCTTTCTCTTATGTTTAAAAAACACTTACGTTTTTAACAAACAAATGCCTAAACAAAATGATAATAAAGTAAAACGTTAACTGATTGATACAACTTGTGAAGTGTCATTAATGTATTAAACGTTAACTGATACAACTTGTGAAGTGTCATTAATGTATTAATAACACGGAGAGCTATAAAGTGAATAAGATAACGGAACATGTTTTAGATTTATTTATAACGAAATCGTTGAAATAAGTTTAATACGCGTAAGTTGTTATAAGTGTCGATGATACAAATACCTTGTTGTGTTTTAAAATATGAGTTAAGTTAAACACCGTGGAGAAAGTATGTGTCAAGGTTAAATATCTGCAAGTAAAACTGAATGTAGGATTTATTATTTGGACGAAATAATAAAATTACTAACAATGGAGGGCAAATCAACGGACAACCTAACGGATTGCAATGACGTTAAACTATATAAAGTGCGATGGTACGTCATATTCTTGGTGTCCATGGCGAATATTATAAACAACTTTCTGTGGGCAACATGGGGCCCAATAGCTGACTCGGCCAAGGTTGTCTACGACTGGACGGATAACACGATCTTTTGGATCACAAATGCAGGAAACATTGCAGCCTTCTTGAGTACAATTGTTGGTGTCTATCTAATTGATGTAAAAGGTAGGATAAATTGTTATTTACAAACAAATTAATACCGAGTTTCAGACTTTGGATAAGGATACACAAAAATATACCACTTTATTGTTGAATATATGTTGTGAACAAGTGTCGTTCTTGTCAGGTGTCTTGTTTGAAATATGTATGCTTGTATCAGCCTCTATTGACTGATGGTCGTAAATCGCAATTGACGAATAACACCTGAAAAGTCCCAATGAACGATCTGAGGATCAATGTTGAAGCATGTGGAACGTTGCAAGTTTATATGATAGAGAGTTTAAACGGTATTTGGAAAAGGCGAAATTTCTTTAAACGAGTAATTCAGTTCACCAAATCCAATACATGATTACAACCCTCGATACTTTGATGGGTTTTGATATTACATACTTGTCCACAAATGATATCAACCCTCGATACTTTGATGGGATTTGATATTACATACTTGTGCACAAATGATATCAACCCTCGATAATTTGATGGGTTTTGATATAACATACTTGTCCACAATGATTTCAACCCTCGATACTTTGATGGGTTTTGCTATTATACAATTATGGACTTTTCAGCTGTGCGATATGATGTGATATGCAACAGAAAAAATTAATATTGACCGAGGCGATAGCCGAGGTCAATTTTTAAGTTTTTCTGGTGCACATCACATCATATCGCACAGCTGAAAAGTCCATAACTGTTTTATTATATAAACTATAAATACAATCACGCAGATAAAATTACGATTTGATATAGTAGATCTATTAACTTTTATTCATTTTACAATTTATAATTAATAAACAACGGTAAACAGTAAAAAGTAATAATAATATCACAACATCTGTATTTGAGTGAAGTAAAAATAAATATTTGTTGTAGCTGCATCTTTATTTTTTAGAATTTTACTAAAGTCATCTTCAGACAGCGACGCAAATCGCTTATGGTCGGCCATCTTGTAAACAACGCTACATTCGGAACCCTCAGTTATCACCGTCATATTCAATCGATAGCTGTAATTTCCAACGACTATTTTTAGTACTTGCGCGTGCTCATGAATCGCTATATTTAGAACCTGTTCAATATCGTAATTTTATGAACAGTTTTCCAAAAAACTTCAATATCAAATAGTATTTTGTCCAATGAGTGGTCATTTTGACCAATCAGAAATAGTTCATTTATAGTTCATATAATAATACATACTTGTGCACAAATGATATCAACCCTCGATACTTTGATGGGTTTTGATATTACATACTTGTCCACAAATGATTTCAACCCTCGATACTTTCATGGGTTTTGATATCACATACTTGTGCACAAATGATATCAACCCTCGATACTTTGATGGGTTTTGATATTACATACTTGTCCACAAATGATATCAACCCTCGATACTTTGATGGGTTTTGATATTACATACTTGTGCACAAATGATATCTACCCTCGATGATTTTATGGGTTTTGATATTACATACTTGTCCACAAATGATATCAACCCTCGATACTTTGATGGGATTTGATATTACATACTTGTGCACAAATGATATCAACCCTCGATAATTTGATGGGTTTTGATATAACATACTTGTCCACAATGATTTCAACCCTCGATACTTTGATGGGTTTTGTTATTACATACTTGTCCACAAATGATTTCAACCCTCGATACTTTGATGGGTTTTGATATTACATGCGTGTGCACAAATGATATCAACCCTCGATACTTTGATGGGTTTTGATATTACATACTTGTCCACAAATGATATCAACCCTCGATACTTTGATGGGTTTTGATATTACATACTTATGCACAAATGATTTCAACCCTCGATACTTTGATGAGTTTTGATATTCCGTACTTGTCCACAAATGATTTCAACAGATACGACACAATGTCGGGGTGTGTATTAGACATACTTTAAGATAATCTGTAGCAGACAACTTGTCCACAAATGATATCAACCCTCGATACTTTGATGGGTTTTGATATTACATGCGTGTGCACAAATGATATCAACCCTCGATACTTTGATGGGTTTTGATATTACATACTTGTCCACAAATGATATCAACCCTCGATACTTTGATGGGTTTTGATATTACATACTTGTGCACAAATGATTTCAACTCTAGATACTTTGATGGGTTTTGATATTACGTACTTGTCCACAAATGATTTCAACAGATACGACACAATGTCGGGGTGTGTACTAGACATACTTTAAGATAATCGTAGCAGACAACTTTGAAAACATTTAGTAAAAACAGATGGAAACCCTCTATAAATTAAAGACCATTTATTGTATAACATTTTCAAATGCCGTTTGCTGCAGAGGCATCAGAATGCCTTTTTATGTTAGAGAGGGTACAACAAAGTATTTCACTTTTTCATGCCGAAATTATTCGGAAACCATTTACCAAACGGTTTTTTTTTTCTCGATTTCTTATTCCCGGTCTGAGATGGGCAACAGTAACATGTTCGATCTGTCTGGCTGTATCGGCTTCCAGTAGAATTATAACACAGACACAACCTACGGCGACCATGTACGTATACATACTCAAATCTTGTTTTTAATTGATTTAAGAGGTGCTGGTGTCGTTTTTAATATATCTGAGTTATAACACGGCGACAGTTTCCAATAAACCCTGGTTGGACTCACCGATATATGAGCCGTTCCACGAGAAAACCAACAGTGTGGACTGTGCGTAAGGTATCGATCTGGATCAGCTATAGCACGACGCACAGACTAACCCGGACAGACACGTTTCGCCTCCTGTGGATTTTCTGTTTCATGAATGATTACTCTATACCTTTATCCACCTGAGACGGAATGTGTCGGCCCGGATACGCATAGGCGGACTGCGCAGGCTGATCTGGTTCGATACATTACGCAGAGTCCATAATGTTGGTTTTCTCGTTGAACGGCTCAATTGTTATGCCATGACCGTCGTGAGCGGGACCTAGAACTAGAAATATACCATGCAATAGAATATAAATAATTATGTGCGTTTGCTTTATTTCGGATTGACTATTTTAACAGTTCGATTCCAACCCATAGCTAGTATAGTTTGACCAGACTTTGATCGAACTCAGTCTGGTTAGAGGAAACGACGTAATTTTAGCGACTATGGTCAGACCAACGGATTTGTTGTAGTTGCAGAAGTTTTTCTAGAAAAAAGATGGCCGTCTCAAGTAAAACGTGAACATGTTGACGATTGTATCTCTAAATTTAGTCGACTTTAAAGTAATTTGTCACGTTAAGCTTATACTGACTGCTATTTAACACCATACTTACATTTTTTTTCCTGTTGTCCAATGTACAACATTTCATAATGCGTCATTGGTCATCGTTTATGTAGTACATGTATGTTGTAATCGCGCCTAGTTTTTTCAAAGCAAAAGCGCCTGCATTGTTGTGATTTATCGAACGTCGTCTGTTTAGAGGAACTATTAATTTAAACAAAAAAGAGTTGGTATCATACAAGGTTTGCTTGAAATTAACATTTAACATTTAACATTAAATTCAAAATGGCCAACATAGTACAACTTTTCATTCACTATATTTTCATAACAAACGACACTGAACCTCTTATACAAGGTAAACATGAACACTTATTTAGCACAGACTTATCACGATTGGACAAGTATTCAATGGCATGGCAACCAGCATCACCATGGCACTTCCGCCAACAGTGTCCGAGACCTGGTTCCACGTAAGTGAAAGAACAACAGCAACAGCAATCTCATGCATGTCGGCTGCTGTCGGAGCAGGTGCATCTTTTCTTTTAGGTAAGAATAACGATCTTTGCATATTATTCTTGATTCTGTCTTTCAAACGGACTCGGGTTGTGGTGGTTAGAAAGTCCGCCTTCTGAATGAGCGATCAGATCATACAAAATGATACAAATGTAAGAAATAGCCTATTTTCATGTAGCACAGGATTTACTTACTTGAAGCAATGGTAATCTAGCCAGGAAATGATTGATGATACACAAGTTTACAAGCAGAGTAATGAAAGTACATGCATACAGATTGTTAATTAATTGACTTTAATAACTTTTAACATGTATTTTTATTTCTTTTGCAGGTCCCTACATGGTGTCAATGCCAGTAATGTGAGTATCTACATATCTACTGTATAATTCATGTTTTTAAAAACTGATTGGGCAACTACGTAAAAACTAAGTCTGGTTAGACTTCTTTTTATATTTTTACACATATTCTTCAAACTAAGGACAATCACTCTGGATCTCTGGATGTTTGCATCGTCCAAGACTTGCATCTAGAGTAAGAATAACGCCCAAAGGTTACTACCACACGGTAAGTCTTTAAGACATAATCCCGGCGTTTCCACCTCTGGGTCACTACTTCTGTCTCCTTTATAAGGACATGCAGGTGGGAATCAGAATCAATCTATTAATCTTAAGACAAACAAAAACCGACCTTCAGAGGTTTGATGTTTTTTTTAAGATTCAAAGCAAAAGGTAGGCTTACGTACACGTAATTGAATTAAACCCATTACACTTCATTACAAGCTCTAAGAATGTCTAAAGTACGTATTACTCGGTTGCGAACATGGAATAACTGGATCAGACTAAGCGGAAGCGCAAGTGCATATGGATCTTTTGTGATGACAAAGTCAGTTTGCCTTTGGTATGGCACAATGTATGTACGGCGAACATAGCAATAGATTCATTTGTTTTCCACACGTATTAATATTGAACAATGAATAGATGCGTAAATATGGGGTTTACTCGAGGTTTGTCTAAGTTCATGCATTCATGTTTTACTCGAGGATTGCCTAAGTAAATGAGCCGTTCCACAAGAAAAACAACATTATGGACTCTGCGTAATGTATCGACCCAGATCAGCCTGCGCAGTCCGCGCATGCTAATCCTGGCCCACACATTCCGTCTAAGAGGGATAGAGGTATAAAGTAATGATTCCTGAAACAGAAAATCCACAAGAAGCAAAAAGTATCTGTCCGGGTAAGCATGTGCGGCATGCTTAGGCTGATCCGGGTCGATACTTTACGCAGAGTCCACAATGTTGGTTTTCACGTGGAACGGCTCAAATGAAATATCTGATCGAAATGAAACACTAAAAGAGATATCCTACGACACCTTCTGTAGGTCTCTGTGAAAATGATCGTAGTTGTTCTAAAACGGCCTAAATGCACGTTTTACAATAATCTAGACACTGAAAATAAGGTTAAGTAACCAGTAATGTTTTAGAAAATAAAAGAGACATTATTGATTGTGCTTCTATAGAGACATTGTATTGTTTTGAATGTCAGAATGGACCTTTTTCATTTTTCTTTTTAGGAACGGAACAATCGTACTTAAAAATGAGACTGGTAGGTGTGCTTCAATTAAAAATGCTTCTTTACAAGTGGATCAAATATCTTCTTCTTTAAATATTTTCCTTTATGGCCTTCGTCTTATTCAATAGTGGTTGGCTGTGAGTTCAATTGTTCACTTAAATAAACGACAGATTCTTACCTTATTCATTTGAGACTTGTTTCGTGGTTGTTTTGCGCTAACGGAAACAAGAGAAATAAAGTGGAAGACAGTGGTGCAGAGGTAGAGCGTCGGCCTCTCACATCAAAGGTCCCTGGTTCGAGTCCCGTGATGAGCGGGTCCTGACTTTGGGATTTTTCCACACAATCGGCGCGAGTACTGGTTAAGTATCCAGGAAGCAGACATCGAGCGTGATTAATATAAGCTTAACGCTTGTTTCGCAATCGATTTAAAATAAATAAGTTTAAACTAAGAGAAATAAAGTTAAGTCTCAAAGCAGCAATATGTTGGCTTTTTCTCAAGGATGGTATTTTATAACCTTTAATTATGTATCGTCCTAACACTACTAAACGCAGACAAACACCTTTTGCATGGGCAAGACAGCGATTTAATTGCAGTTGATTAAAAGACAGGCATTGTACATTGAAGTCTTTTGTAAAGCATTCAATCATTTTACATAAACATAAACATGTAATATGGCACTGTGTCACTGATACTTCTGTACACAGAAATCATTCAATTGACCCGGGGGTAAAAACCAGAGATAAAAACATTTTTAAATGAGAAACTCTGGAAAACCTGCGCAATTGAAAGACCGTACATAGACACGTATCTCATAAATTTATATACAAGTTATATACCGTCTTATAAGTAATGCTGTATTCCTATACTAACTATATTGAATTCGGATATCGCAAAGTCAACTGCTAGAAGTCTTTCGTCGAACTGACGAGAACCCGCCAAAAACATCCTTGTTATACCCCCACTGCACGGTTAACACGTGCAACAACTACCAGCTTGTGATTCGTACATGTTACGACATACGTTCTCTTCTATACTACCGTAACGCAGAGAACTTTGAATTCTTTTGTATCTACAGATATCCCTGCAATAAAAGAAGAAATAGGGGATCTACATTATTCTAGTACGTACATACTCATTTCAATATGTATAACATGCGATTAACTTTTCACTATGATGTGCAAACATGTCTTTCACACTGTTTTGGAAATATCTGTGGACAAGAATAAATGCTTCTGTAGCAGACGAAGTTTGAAAACAGTGAGGCGAATTTTTCATATCTAACGAGATTATCTCAATCAATTGTTTTAAATATATGTTTTATTCTCAATTGTTTTAAATATATTTTTTATTCTCAATTGTTTTAAATATATTTTTTATTCTCAATTGTTTTAAATATATTTTTTATTAAGTATTAAGATTGTAATGGAATTATTCTTGTCAAACGAGTCCCAACCTTTGGATGTTTTGAATTATATGGATCCTACAATCCAATTGTTTATTCGTACTTATTTAGTCGATGTATAGTTATTTAAAACATTTCCCAAAAGCTATACAGATCTAGGTCAGCACGCATGCGCATACGCACATTATATTATAGAGCTGCACTGTTCGACAATTAGTAAGAAGCGTTGGAAGTAATTGTGACAAAATGTTCAATTTGGATAATGCAACATGGATTCACAAGGAGATCTTTAATTAATCTAGTTACAAATGCACATTCTCTTCGAACGCCACCCATATGGTCTTCTTTTGGTCACAACATTCCCTGTTGGCGTTTGGTCCTTCATATCCTGTTTCTTTCTAGACACGTAAACTACATATATTGCGTTCATGTCCAATACAGTGAACATAATTCACTGTTTCTGTGCTTAATATCTTAAAGATCATTTTTATCTCTTTTCAGTATTTGGAGTTGCATGTGCCTTGTTGACTGCAGCATCCCTGTATATGCCCGCAAGGCCAAAGACTGCTCCAAGTAAAACAGCTGCCTTAGCAAGATATAGCTTTAAACAAGGATTGCTTAAACTTCTTAGGTTGGTATCTTCGGGTTTATTTATTATTTGGTTACACACATTTTAAAGGCAGACATGAATTCTATACCGCTAATTTCCCACTTCACACTCTTATATTAAATGCTTCGTTGGAGACAGAAATCAGAGTTTGCACATGCACAGTCAAGTATTATATTCGACCCGAGTACCCTCTGTTGTAGATATTGTTGTAAGAAGACGGATAGAAGACAAACATACGCTCGTATAGGTACAGATACCACTTCTACATCCCTGCTGTAAAAGCCGACTTTTTAGCGACGTTGGTAGAGTGGTTGGCTTTTTCAAAAAGTGCATCGCGGTTAGTGCCTGGATAGGTGACCCGCGGTGGCACAACTACGTGAAAGACCCGGTACACGTTACAAGTAATGGCAGCGGTTGGATTTTGGGGTGACATCTCCATCATCCCCGGTGGTACCCAGTGATGTTACATAGGCTACGTTCTGGTGTACTACTAGTGTGCAGTTGTTTGATACCACTTCTACATCCTTGCTGTAGAAGCCGGCTTTTATAGCGACGTTGGTAGAGTGGTTGTCCTTTTCACAAAGTTAAGCAACGTACATCGCGGTTAGTGCCTGGATGGGTGACCGCCGGTTGCTAATTTCCGTTAAGGACCCGGTACACTATACATCATTGAAAACAAGATAAATCCACCGACCAGAATCTAAACGGTTATCTAGCTAGACTCGCAGATTGGTCAACAGCAAGTCCAAAACTAAGCATTCTTCACATGTAGACGCATTTTGAACCGGTTGCTGTATATGGCATTAGGAAAGGTTATGGACGAAATTATCCAGAACGGGCAATATTTTTATTTTTTTCATGTCTTCTCATTTATTACAACATATAAACTTCAACAAGAGTTGCTGCAAGATGCAGCATATTCGACGTTAGCGCGGGAATCAGCATTGTATGGCTACAGAAATACTGCTTGATTCGAAAAACACAAAACCCGCTTTAAAATATATGATATCAATATATGATAACAATATTTTTTTAGTTAAATACGTAAAACGAAAACAAAAATATATTTTCCCAACGTGTTGACCTCGATCTCCCAAAATCATTGTTAACATTTGTCTGCGTATGCGCGTCCTTTTTTCCCTTTAATTTATTCTTAAAATCGCAAAACTTAGCACAATAACTTCGCATTTATGAAAATATTCCCATTTTCCTGTTATTAAAACCCCAGTGGTTCCCGGTGATGTTACATAGACTCCGCTCTGGCATACTACTTGTGTTCAGTTGTGTGACTTCAGGTCGAAGTCAAGAGAAAAGAGGGAGAAATGTAACGGGAACGGGTATAAATATCACTTCTACAGCCTTGCTTTGGAAGCCGGCTTTTATAGCGACTTTGGTAAAGTTAAGCAACGTTCATCGCGGTTAGTGCCTGGATGGGTGACCCGCGATGGCTTAACGCCGGTACAAGATAAACTATGGTTTTAATTTACATTTTAATTATAAAAAAAACACTCGCATACAAACTCGAACTAGAACCAGTCTAGTGACGAACTGCTACGGAAATATCCGAGAGCTGAATGTAAAATACGGCGCATGCGCGATCAAGAATACGCAAGCCCATTGCACCAGTGACAGTTTTTTTCACAACCAATATATGCACTGGTGCTGAGGCACCCGCGCAATAAAAGTGATTTTCGATAGATTTGTTCTATGTGGGATAACACTTGCGTTGCACATTTTAAACTTTTCACTTTACCATGTCTTTAAACAGGACGCCTGCAATGTGGTACATCGGGTGTCTCTATGCTATACCAATGGGTACATACGGCACGTGGAGCTCGGTCCTCTATCCTATCATAGGGCACCTTGGATTTACACAGGTAAGTTTAATACTCGGTCCTCTATCTTATCATAGGGCACATTGAATTGACACAGGTAAGTTTAATACTCGGTCCTTCATCCAATCACATGGCACCTTGAATGTACACAGGTAAGTTTAATACTCGGTCCTCTGTCCAATCATATGGCACATTGATTTTACACAGGTAAGTTTAATACTCGGTCCTCTGTCCAATCATATGGCACATTGATTTACACAGGTAAGTTTAATACTCGGTCCTCTGTCAAATCATATGGCACCTTGATTTTACATAGGTAAGTTTAATACTCGGTCCTTCATCCAATCACATGGCACCTTGAATTTACACAGGTAAGTTAGATACTCGAAAGTTTATCCCATCAAAAGTCACCTTGAATTTACACAGGTAAGTTAGATACTCGGTAGTTTAATCCATCATAGGGCACCTTGAATTTACGCAGGTAAGTTTAATACTCGGTCCTCTATCCTTTCATAGGGCACCTTGAATTTACACAGGTAAGTTTATTTTTAGGTCCTTCATCCAATCACATGGCACCTAAGTCCTTGAATTTACACAGGTAAGTTAGATACTCAGTCCTCTATCCTATCATAGGGCACATTGAATTGACACAGGTAAGTTTAATACTCGGTCCTCTGTCCAATCACATGGCACCTTGAATGTACACAGGTAAGTTAGATATTCGGTAGCTTATCCTATCATAGGGCACCTTGAATTTATACAGGTAAGTGTAATACTCAGTCCTCTATCCTTTAATAGGGCACATTGAATTACACAGGCAAGTATAACACTCGGTCGCTTATCCTATCAAAGCGAACATTACACATAATTGTAGCATAACGGTCGTGGTTCTACTGTAATATTTTTTCTGATAAATTCTTTCTTGATTTATTAAAATGTTGCTATCTCCGTTCGATCAGTAGCTCAATATCTGAATTTGTAAAGACAAACACTTGTTTATGTGGACCCGATATTCTAGACATATCGCCCCCTTTCCCCTGAATATCATTTTTCTATGATTACACAAAAGACACAGTTAAAATACAACTGTAAGTGACAATTCTATGTAGATATATTTGAGAAGTGCACAATGTGATCTGAATATTTACTATTTTCAAACATCCCTTCGTGTTTAATTTAAATTATGATACATTCCCACACAGGAAGAAGTCGGATGGATTGGTTTTTACAGTAGCGTAGCGGGTATAGTAGCTGCCTTGGTTGTTGGAAGGTACAAGTTGAAACAGCACGCGGGTTACCATCTTCGCAATCCACGTACCCTTTATCCATCACATTACGCATATGTGACACATTTCCCAATACGTACTCGATGTGTTATATTTCCCAATACTCATGTGTTACATTTCCCAATACTCATGTGTTACATTTCCAAATACTCATGTGTTACATTTCCCAATACTCATGTGTTACATTTCCCAATACACGTGTTACATTTCCCAATACGCACGAGTTACATTTCCCAATACGCACGTGTTACATTTCCCTATACGCATGTGTTACATTTCCGAATACGCACGTGTGTTACATTTTCCCGTACACACGAGTGTCATATTTCCCGTTCCTCATGTCTTACATTTCCCTTACCCACATTTCACATTTCCTAAACCCTCGTGTGGCATATTTATCCATACGCATGTGTTTCATTTCTGCGTACACACGTGTGTCACATTTAACGTATGCACGCGTGTCAAAATTCACCATACGTGTGTGTGTGTGTGTCACATTTAACGTATGCACGCGTGTCAAAATTCACCATACGTGTGTGTGTGTGTGTGTGTCACATTTCACCATACGCTTGCCTGTCACTTTTCAGAAAGTCTAGATTTATCAAAATGAGTTGTTTTCCCACACTATATACCCCTCTGTATCGGAAATATACATCTACAACTTTAGATGCTTCATTGTTGTTTTCCACGGATATGTTCATAACAGCAACTTTAAATACCATGTCAGATATTTAGGGTTCAATCATTCTATTGCAAAACTAAAGTTTGAAATATTTCGTTTTCACAACGTTTGCGTACATAACTTGAACATTTTAGTTAATTAAACAAGGAAGGAAACAATTGTAACGAAGTTAATATTAATGATCATTAATGTTTTAAACCATTAACTTTGTGTTCATACCGAAATAAGTGATTGGCCTCAAGAATGTCTTTACTTCAACTATCAAACTATCTCATATTGTTTGAGAGTTTTTAACTTTGATTAGCACATGCTCATGGTTAAAATTTTACGTACATATACATATATCAATGAATTCTGCTCTTTTCTATCAGAATTTCAGATATATATACACACAGACAGAAAATGCTGCTATTAATTTTGGACTCGTGTGCTGTGGTTTGTTTCATATGGTTCGCTTGTATGTGTGATGGTATATTACCGAGGTCGAAAGGTAAATCGTTTTATTGGACGTACAAGTAGTATATGCTACAAAGTGTTAACAAATGTGAAAGTATCACGGGTGGATTCACATTGTTTTTGTGTATATATCTGATTAAGAACAGTATGAAATCAAAGGCTTCTTCGCCTTTCAAAGACTTGCTAGTATTTCACTGTGTCTTGTATTGATACTATTATATTTTAAAATTGAAGTTTTAGAATGAATAGAAGTATATTGTAAAATGACCTTTTCATGTATCCAGCATGCGATAGTTGAATTTACACGGATAATGATAAGCATATTAATTGGAAAAACACTAGCAGCTAATAGATTTATTTTTTGTAAATACATCTTACACAATCAATAATTACCATCAAGGCAGTTTACTTGACATAGCATTTTCCTAGTACCACGGTGCTTGATTTGTGTCGGTTTTAAGCAGTTTGCATCAAGATTTAAGTTCAATTATGACGACAGAACTCTTATGCCACGTTTCATCCCTGGTTGATAAATCAGAAATGTGTCTTGTTAAATGTTTTGTTTATTTTAGTGGATTTACGCGTGTCTCCGACATTATTTTGGCTATATCATGTCGACCATTCACGATTCCTGGGTAAACAAACCAGTACTAGGCTAATACATGTGCCTTGCCTAGGGGCACTTTTCCATGACCGCCGCGACTGAGGATCAATCCCGAGACGCACGGTTCAAAGAACCCGACTTTAACCACTCGGCCACGTCTGATTCCTGTCTGATTCCTGTCTTGCCAAATGACACTCCATAATGACCGCTGCAAGCAGATATTGAATTCGGCTAAAAAACCAATTGCAGATTCCTCCATTGTGCTAAACTTATGTTTCTGTTCAACAGCATTAATATATACGGCGGCCATTACCGGAAGCATGTGCCTTGGTTCCACTGGTCCCCTGTTTCTCGAGATTATGTGTGAGATATCGTACCCTATATCAGAGGGAATATCGGCTGGTTTACTAGGATTTGTACTCAACCTTGCAGCCACAGTCTATCTACTAATTACACTGATACCTCATCTCAGTAAGTGGTAATGTATATTCATGAGCCACGTCACACGTAAACAAACCTTCGTATCAAGCTAGATTGATTGGACTTTAACGCCAATTAAAACAGATTTTTCAATTTATACAAAACTTTGTTTTAGCCCATTGGTGGCTTACGAATGACGTTTGAAATCATCGGAAAGAACCAATGCGTGAACCGGGGTTCGAACCCATGACACATTGACTGATAGCCGTCGTCATTACCAAATAAGCGGCCGGTGTTCTACCCTTCGTAAATTAATAAATTCTTTTTTTAGCACACTGTTTTCAAATGTTGTCTGCTGCAAAATGCGTTTTTTATGTGGGACAAGGTGAACTATTCGTGTATCCAGTATCTTCCAAAAGGATAACGACCCACAGAAGTGTCACAATGGCCCTTAAACCGAATGATGGTTGCCATCGTGTTTAGGTGTACATCTCTGGTGTAACAGTGCCATCCCTTCAGCAATGCATTGACATTGGCAGACTCGTCAAATCAGATACACACGTGGGGAACATTCCTGTCCAATGGAATTTGATCTACATTTATTTACTGTGTGATTGTATTTTAAGCAGTTTTTGATTTCATTTTGGTATTGCTGTTTTTGTTCAACGGACCTACACACTGTTGTCAAACGATATTAAAAAATAACAATACGACTTCTAATAAGCAGTATAATCATTTCTTTTTTTTTCCTTTTCCAGAAATGTTAGTCATGAACTGGGTAGTCTGTGGTATACTAGTGGTGACTGTTCCATTACTCGTCTTCGCTAAAGTGAACTACAAACGTGTGGACATTGACACACAAGCTACCTCAACCCTACAGGGCTAGAGAATATCCAACATTCGCAGGCGAAACATCTTTCATGTGGAACGCCTTAGTATTTATAGAGAGTGCCCATAGTTTATATTAATGATTTCAATGTCGTCTACTGCAAAGTAGCGTATGTAGGAAAGGGCTATGTACGAAGAAAAAAAAACCGCTGACCCAATCTATAATAAACCATACTGTACACACACGACATTGTTTGTTCGTATTATATGTCATATTCGTCAAATAAATATGGCTTTGGCCTCATCTCTGTTTTGACGTCAGTTTGCTTTGTTTGAAATGGTTTCAAGTCGCCACAAACAGTATTCGAGTTATAATATATACATATGGCGTGGCTTCCAGTGTGACAGTACATATTGTCAAACATGAGGAAAATACTGTTACCCGAGGCGAATCCGAAGTTAACAGTATTTACCCGAATGTTGAAAATATATAAATATTGCATGGCTTCCAATGTGACAGTACATATTGTCAACATGAGGATAATACTGTTACCCGAGGCAAATCCGAAGTTAACAGTATTTAGCCGAATGTTGACACTATGTACTGTCACACTGGAAGCCGTGCAATATTTATTTTATTATACCAAACAAAATTACACGTTTATTCAATTTATTCTGTACCTTTGTAGGGGAGGTGAACATGGGTAGATCTACTACAATGCAACACACACATATGAATATACCGGTTAACAGTATACTGTTAAATGGCACGCGCGTCTAAAATGTGACGTTATTGTTTGAAATGACGGCATGCACGTGCATAACCAACATTTTAACGCGCGTGCCATTGAACAGTATACTGTTAACCGGTCAAAAACGTACTGTTAACATGAGACAGTAAGAAATTGCCCATGATGAGTATATGATAATTTAACATTACAAAGTCACGTGAGGTATAATAACACGATTTACCCTAACTGATGACAAGGTCATCCAGCCATCACAGCGCATCTTTCCAAATGCTTTAGCCGCAACTCTGAGCACCTAGGAGACACATTTCTACCCTTTCTTAATCTACGTTTTGACCATAGGAATCGTACCATGATCTATCGCTCTTGATGCTTACGTTCTTATCACTACACCAGCTAGAGTATTGACGTCATATAAAGATGCAGTGTGACACATGGGATTATACTTAAAGTGTTCAATATTTATAGGTTATTTAACAGTGTTCTGTACAATACGGATATATATTTGGACGAGTACACAGCTTGGAAAATCATATTGGACGAGCCGCTAGGCGAGTCCAATATGATTTTCCAAGCTGTGTACGAGTCCAAATATATTCCGTATTGTACAGAACACTGTTAAATGATCTTTTTATTCTATACCTCGACTTTTTCCCCAAAATATATTTTGTATTGTGCAGAATAATGTTAAATGACCTTTTTATTTTATACCTTCAAATAATTTCTGACACAAAAAGTGTTTTTTGGTTTCTGTTCAATTACAAAGTCATCTATTTCAGAATCGGATAACATTTTAGTTTCAGTGTTACTCCTTGTTTGCAAACGACAATAATGATCCGGTGACAACAGGAGCTTTATCGTAACGCTTTATCTAGAGCGCCTGTCGATTCAGACTTTCATTCGGAACCTTTTCACATGTTTCGGTCTTTATCATAGGATTAACATGGGACCTGTGAATCGTACAATACGAAAAAAATACGGGTTATTTTGTACGCGCGTGCGTCCCGATACGGAAATATATTGTACGGTCACATGATTCGAATGAGCGTCTACGATTGGACGTATAAATTAGGTATAGAATAATTATTCATATCCCGATGGCAAGTCCACTCCACCATATATTTTATGGAATTCTCTCATAAGTTATTCCCAGGCAACGAGGTTCCTTCCCGCAAATACTGGTTTATCCAATTGGTGGAATAAGTTACAGGTTATAAATGAAAACAACGTGTAAATAAAGCATCCAAAAGCTGCAACATATCTGAAAGTATAGGCGTACACCTTCATAAACTAAGTTCTTCTCAGTCACTCTGTTGACACTTTCTACATGCATCAACTGTGAAGCTGACAACTTGGAAAACATCTCGACAAATTTGTTAATTTCTATCGATAAAAGTACAATTATCGACAAGAGTTGAAAACATTAAGACAAGGTGAGAAATTATGATCAACTATTTTTCCTTTTTTCTCCTAATATGATTAGGCCTATCGACCCTGGATTGACAGTAAGGATCGATTACTACAAAATATTTCCTGGATATATATATATATCAACAAGAGTTGCTGCAAGATGCAGTAGTTCGATGTTAGCGCGGGAATCAGCATGTTATAGCTAAAGAAATACTGTTTGATTCGAAAAACACGAAACCCGCTTTTAAATATATGATATAAATATATGATAACAATAGTGTTTTAGTTAAATACGTAAAACGAAAACAAAAATACATTTTCCCATTGTGTTGACCTCGATCTCCCAACATTATTGTAAACATTTGTCTGCGCATGCGCCTCCTTTATTTCCCCCTTAATATATTCTTAAAATCGCAAAATGTAACACAATAACTTCGCATTTATGAAAATATTCCCATTTTCCTGTTATTAAAATCCCGGTTGTTCCCACTGATGTTACATAAACTCCGCTCTGGTATACTGCTTGTGTTTAGTTGTGTGACTTCGGGTCAAAGTCAAGATAAAAGAGGGAGAAATGTGACTGGAACGGGTATAAATATCACTTCTACGGCCTTGCTTTGGAAGCCGGCTTTTATAGGGACGTTGGTTGAGTGGTTGACCTTTTCGTAAAGTTAAGCAACGTTCATCGCGGTTAGTGCCTGGTGGGTGACCCGCAATGGCTTAACGCCGGTACACGTTAAACTATAGTTTTAATTTACATTTTAATTATAAAAAAAACTACTCTCATACAAACTCGAAAGAGAACCAGTCTAGTGACGAACTGCTACGGAAATATCCGAGAGCTGACGGTAAAATACGGCGCACGCATGCGCAAGCCGATTGCACCAGTGACATTTTTTTCACAACCAATATATGCACTGGTGCTCAGGCACCCGCGCAATAAAGGACGTCGTCAGACATAATACCAAAAGTATATTGGACATATCTACTTGAAATACATCAAAGCACTTTGCGTTGCGTTCGTTGGCATGGTGACACGTTTGGATAACTTCTCCATCTTCTGTATGTGACGCTTTTATTGTATTGACTATACGAACTTGTTATTGGCAGGCTTCACATGTGTTTTTTCATATTTCTTTTTGCGAAACAAAGTTCCGGGCAAATATAGAAGATAGAGCTTGATATGACAAATCTCAACAGGATCCGTATTGAAAAGTGAACGTTTCTTTAAGTCGACAGAACATATCTTGGTTTGAATCATAAAACCGTCTCCCAATACATACAGCTTGATAGCTATGCAACAGCCAGTATTTGTGATCATTGAAGTAAAAAGAAAAAATAATTGAATTGGTGATAAACAATTTTCAAATCATATCTAAGAAGGTGGTATACATTTGTGCGGTTCTCTGCGAAAAACAACCTGAAGGCTTTTACGAATAGTGTAGATACATATCAGCCTGTGCGTCCTCAGTCTGATCTGGAGATACAATGTCCGTTAATGAGTCATATAATGAATCAAGAAATGTATGATAAACAATGTCTTTTGGATCAAATAACGTATGTGATTGTTACGCTACTCACTGCCAAACTTTAACAAGGTAGAAAACAACAACAACAATTGTTCTTAAGAAGCTGCAAAGTTTCCTGTATTGGTTATCCAAAATATCGTGTTATCCGTCAATCAGTCTTTAAACAACATAAGCTGAGTACAAACGTACTCGGTCATGTTTTAAAGGACAAATAACAACTTTTGCAATTAACAAGTTTATGAAAATGGTGACTCCACTGTTACAATTAACAAGCATTGCACCCCACCATCACTGTACCATACGTCACTGCCATGGCACCGACCCGGCCTCTCCGCTATAGAAGTGCTTTAGATACAGTGTATGTCTCTTCGCCGCCCTGCTGATGTTGTTGCCGTCCAGCCGCCTATCCAAATCATCCAGAACAGTATCATCTCTCCACGAGCCGGGGATGAGGTTGTGCTGCTCGTTCTCAAGGTCAAGTGCACCACCATCTGCGTAGGCCGTCCTCAGCGTATTGTGGACCGCATATCGTAGAGCCGACTCGTTCGACAGCTGTGTATCAGATGCTGGCCCTGGGGTACCGACTTGGTCCCACATGAACCTGTAGTTCGCGTCAACGAATGCTAGGAGATCAATGGAGTGGTACCACTTGTAATTTTAGAACTGGGACCCTCCGTGGGCAGGACACCGGATGCGTATGAGCTTGCCATCCAAGGCATTTAGCACATGGTAAAAATTCCACCGGCTGCATACTGCTGTAGCGACCTCCTCAGCTGTCGTCGGGTTGGTGACCACCTCGTCGCCGTACTCGTCCAAAATGGCCTTACAGACGTCTCGGACTATAAGGGAGATGGTGTTGTACATCATATCGACTAGTAGCAATCCCCCGTGGCCAGGTGCCTGAGTGGGATGGCCACCTTCAGTCCAACCTCCTGTGAGTCTCTGTACCATCGATCACGTCTCGAAACATCTAGGGTGTGAGCCTGGTGAAGTTGCGGAACGCCACCACAATCTCGTTCCTCAAGGGCATCACGAGGTTGCCATACGCTCCCTGTTCTGGCCTGAGAGTGATAAAACAGCGGACCTACTACCACCTCTCCCGACGGCGTGCCATCCAGATGCGCAAGAGCTGTGCATAGATGAGTGTGAGGTTCATGTTGGACTGGCTGAGTCTCAGCAAGAGCAGTCTGCGTTCGTTATCCATGGTTGTAAAACTAGGAAGACACCAATGGTTATGTCCGAAGACCATCCAGTATATATAGATCGAGAAACCTTCTCAGAATTCTGGGTTCACGTGTCATTCTTTTTTGCCAAAGTGGTAGAGATCGTCGTACAAGAAGTTAATGGAACGCAGGAGTCCGTAATAATCCGTATTTATCCGTACCTGAAATTAGCTTTTCGCAATTATTCGCATTCATCCCCACAGATAGGTTTCTGTCAGTATTAGAACGCAAGCTATCCGTATTGAAACGTGTCTGTAGGTAACAGTCCGTAACAACCTGGAATTAACCGTAACTAAAGGTAACGATCCGCATGAAACCGTACCAGTCCACAACTTTGGATGGACCGCGGAATGATAGGTTTAGCTACGGGTTTGATACGAATGAATGTCTTCAGTTAGCTTCAGTTACGGATCATAACGGTTTACTCGTACGCGCCTGAATTTTGAAACTTTTCAAAATTTGGACGCGGATCCTTTGGACCCTGCGAATACGATACGGACAGTTACGAATAGAAGGTATAGATACGGACGACCCATCCGTAGCATCCGCATGTGTTTGTCTGACTAGGGCATAATGGAGATGTAAGTACAAACTATATAAGTGCATCGTTCGCAGACAGAACTTGCAATATCCTTACACATGTTCCAACATCTGCAGCAGTTGATTGTTTGGTGTTTGACGCAGCTTTCAACAATTGTTCAGTTATATAACGGCGTTACCTTGGTAAGTTACCAGTACTACTGGTCCATTTATCCTGACACCAGTCAGTCAGTTTTATCAAGGCGTTACATTGGTAAGTTACCAGTACTACTGGTCCATTTATCCTGACACCAGTCAGTCAGTCAGTTATATAACGGCGTTACCTTGGTAAGTTACCAGTACTACTGGTCCATTTATCCTGACACCAGACAGTCAGTTATATAACGGCGTTACCTTGGTAAGTTACCAGTACTACTGGTCCATTTATCCTGACACCAGTCAGTCAGTCAGTTATATAACGGCGTTACCTTGGTAAGTTACCAGTACTACTGGTCCATTTATCCTGACACCAGTCAGTCAGTCAGTTATATAACGGCGTTACCTTGGTAAGTTACCAGTACTACTGGTCCATTTATCCTGACACCAGTCAGTCAGTCAGTTATATAACGGCGTTACCTTGGTAAGTTACCAGTACTACTGGTCCATTTATCCTGACACCAGACAGTCAGTTATATAACGGCGTTACCTTGGTAAGTTACCAGTACTACTGGTCCATTTATCCTGACACCAGTCAGTCAGTCAGTTATATAACGGCGTTACCTTGGTAAGTTACCAGTACTACTGGTCCATGTATCCTGACACCAGACAGTCAGTTATATCACGGCGTTACCTTGGTAAGTTACCAGTACTACTGGTCCATGTATCCTGACACCAGACAGTCAGACGTAATGCTAACGCCACAAAACCTGAGCGCCAAGGAGGGCAGCCATTACTCATCATTTGGGATTTGCTAATTATGAGCAGTCTTTCCTTTTACCACAATGTTTTAACAGGTCGTCTACTGCAGAAACGTTGAAGAATGGTAAGATGAGTGTAGCTGGTTTATGGTTACACGCTGTTATCATATGTCATACATCTTGTTTATCTTGTACATAGATTAGATAAACGTTAGTAACCTTTCATTGATGCACACAACAGTCGACTGTTAAAACATGTCATGCATCTTGTTTATCTTGCACATAGCTTAGATAAACGGTATTAACCCTTTCATTGATGCAAACAACTTAGTCTCTGCAGAAGTCGACTTTTAAAACATTGTAAGAAATGATGAACACTTCTCAAGACAATCACTTTTCTTTTTCCCACTGTTTTAAAATATAAACATCTACCAAACTGATACGACCATTTCCGGAGTTTCCAAGTAGAAACGTAGACACTATATCATATACGTGTTTGGTTGTATGGTATTTTATGCCTCTTTCAATAAAATTTAATTATATCACGGCATTTCCTGTGTAAGTTTGTAGTGCTCCTGGTATATTTCTCCTGACATCAGCGAGGTAGTGCTCCTGGTCTATTTCTCCTGACATCAGCGAGTTAGTGCTCCTGGTCTATTTCTCCTGACATCAGCGAGTTAGTGGTAATGCTAACCCCACAATCTGGAGCGTCAAGGAGGAGAAATAAGATAAACGGGAAAGTGTATATGATATCGATATGTCTGACCCTTTTCTCGTACAACCAAATTCAGATGACTTAATATCAGAGGATTCTTTAAAGTATTGCGGGAAAAGGAGAACTCGGCATTTTAGAGCAATGTTACCTGTCGCATAATGTTTTCTCATTGTTTAAAACCCATTTCCATTTTTATAGCATTTTTATAGTTATTAACTAACGTTTTCAACACCACATATCTCAAATAAAGTGATAATCAAGTAACAAGTTAAATGATACAGTTTAAGACCTGTGATTACTGTAAATATACGAAGAGCTATACACTTTTCAAACAAGTTCATTGAAAGTTGTTTGTAATACTTATTGCATTTAGTTGTTAATACATTCACACTGGATATTGTTGGACATTGTTTAAGTGCCAGTGAATCATATACCTTGGTGTGGGTTTTTTTTAAATTGTATTTGTGCGATTTGGGGTCTTAATGCATCACGTCAAGTAAAGACGCCGGTGAGCATCCACTTTCCCATCTGCAGACGCATTTTGATGCAATAGCAGCAAACGACTTTTGAAAACTAGGTGGCCAAATTGCTCATGATGAGCAATTTCTCGTTTGGCCACCATGTTTTCAACTTTATTTAACAATCAAGCAATCTTTTATGGAGATTTGTTTAGGTTTTTGTCACTATGCTTTCAAAGTCGTCTGCTGCAGAATTAATGTATGTGGGAAAGCTTTAAATCTTATATAAATCTGAATGCTATTCTGATAAAACATAGAAGTGTAGCCCCGCTTGTTTTAAAGTCACTAAGACCCCCAGCTTACCAGCGCGGCTTAATATTGATATATTTATTAAAACAAGTATAAACGTCGCTAAAAAAGTATTTGACAGTTTAAAATAAGTGTTCGAGACATGTATGTTTATTCTGTTTTGTGTTCAATCTCGTTTGAGGACATTGCACAATTATTAATTTACTAGACTTATATCTTGATTATAGCCAAATACTATTGAACCCTTTCCCACATAAAGCAAATCTGCATCAGATGACTTGAAAAGCATATAGGCAAAATAGGAAACATCTCTACAAATGAGCAATACATTGGAGAATATAGTTGAATAGAGTGTGACTTAAGTAGAAATTGCTCTTGACAGGGACAAGTAATACGTATTAGTAGTCTTTACTCTTGATAACAAATTACTCTTGTGGCATAATGTTTTCAAATGTCGCCTGCTGTAGTTACGTCAAAAATCGTTCAAATAAACAAGTGTTTCAGATAAATAAGTTGAAGTTTCCAAAATAATGAAGGACAAATCAACATCAACCGAGAACTTGGTGGATACTATAAAGGAAACGCTATATCCAGTGCGATGGTACGTCATGTTCTTGGTGTCCATGGCGAACGTTATCGACAACTTTCTATGGGCAACATGGGGACCAATAGCTGACTCGGCCAATGTTGTTTACGACTGGACGGATAACACGATCTTTTGGATCACCAATGCAGGAAACATGTCAGGTTTCTTCAGTGCAATTATTGCTGTCTATCTAATTGATGTAAAAGGTAAGATAAACTATTAGGTATGTCATTTGTTCTATACATATGTCTAGATCAGGTGTCTTGTCTAAAACATGATTATTGGTGTTAGTCTTTATTACATACCTGCACATTTTTCCGGCGTACATGCAGATTTTCAACGACGCGAAAACAACTTAACGTCATTCAAAATTAGGAATTTTAAAAGACGTAATTTACACGCCATTCATAAATTGTGCTCAATGCTTAAATTGCGTTATTTCGTTATTAAAAAGGTATGCTAGGTATATAATAAAACGAAAAATTATACTAGGTATATAATAAAACGAAAAATCCGTTGAATTAGCGGTACCTAGGGTTGTATTGTACTACTCGGGGCGTAGGCAAAATGTCCAACAATGTTTTCCACTCTTTATTAAATGATACTTCGGTGTTCATATTCGGCTTAAGGTGTTTACCATTAACTTTAACATAACTTTTAACACGTGAAATTAAGAATAAAGAAATAGCGGCGGGATAATTGAATGAACTTATTCGAGTGGCGGTTGTTTATATTAGGGAGACATCCAGTTTGGCGTTGTTTACTTGTTTGATTGTTATTCTGCTTTGTACATAAACGGAGAGACTCCAAATAGGTTATTCTCTCACAGCATAGTGTGTGTATGCTGTGTACATATATGTGTATCCTGACCTGTAGCATATTTATTTGTAACGTTAAACGTTTATCATTAATGAAAATGAAATTCGAGATATTAAGCAAAATCTATGAACAATCATAACTTCCTTTTGCAGTATACCTTCTATGAATTAGTTAAAGGTCGTTAATGAAAAAGAAATTCTAAAAATGAAGACAAGTCTACGAATAACTTAGCACAGCAGTTCATTCCCTTTATCTGTTGACCAATCTGCTGTGGACAATAACACATTTCACGATTCTCCTAGAACTGGTAACTACACACAGGCACTGTACACATAACCCTGAGATCAATTAGATAACTACTTTGATGAGTTTGTTCATTTTCTTCATCTTCTTCATCCCCTAGCTGTAGTTCAGTCGGTAGCGTCGCGGGCCGTTTATCCCGAGGTTACGAATTCGAACTCATTCTTTACGACGTTTTACAAAAGTCATTGTGACAAGTGTCTTCCGTCTTTCACAAATGGGCCAACAGCCTTTGTAGAAAAGCAACCAGTCGCTTGGAAAGTATGAGTGTGGAATACTCTAGTGGGTAAGACAAGACACACTGGGAAATTGCTGAAAACGGCGTTGAACCCAATACAAATCAATCAATCATCTATTTCTACATACGGAGATATGCCAGTTAAATTAATATATGTGGTAAATGTGCTAGCTATAAATAAATAAAAGTGGTTGCAATACCACGTGACTTTACAGTATAAAATATACAGTTATTGACGCCTTGTACTTCGTTCGGACAAGACACTTAATGTATTCCTCCTACACACGTCCAGCAGAGGTATCAACTCAATGATGAGTAACTACACATGTCATTAAAATGTTTGGACCCGAATATGTTCATTAATATTCATTAATATTCATAATAACTATTATATTACTATGTGCAATTTTATGTTTGATCATCTGTTTGTTGCCAGCACCATCAGTATCATCATCGTCATCATCGTTTATATTATGTAATCTTTGTAAAGAGGAAATAAAGAGTATATATTAGAATATGTTGAGGTTAGCCCCTGAACAAACTCCTATTGAGCTTATTCAACAATAACAAAGCTTTTAAAGCATATATTAGTTTTGTAGTTAACAAAAGCGAAGGTTTAACTCAAGCTCGGATTGTAAGAATTAATGAATCAATTAGAAAAAAATGTATTTTCATGAGAACCAACCGTAAGGTCGTAAGGTATGTGTGTGACCAGTGTAGATCCAGCGTAGTCTTTTGTCTTCTTCCCCCACGTGTGATATTTACCCTAAGATTCGTTATAACAGGGTATCGATCATTTGTATGAAAGTTGAAGATGCTAGTCTTTGTCAATCGATTTATAACTCGCAATACAAAGCCACAACTATGATGCAGAAACTTTTCTGATGTTATGTAAAAAATGAATGTCGATTTTTCATTTCCGGACTGAGATGGGCCACCTTAATTTGTACAATGTTTTTGGCTGTTGCGGCTTCCAGTAGAATAATAACACAGACACAACCTGCGGCTACAACGTAGGTATATCATACACAAAGTATACAGAAACATATGTTATTTAAAATCCGCGTATTGACGTTAAATGAAGTATTTCTGTTAGAAAGGTTGCCTTTCAAAAAAGTCATCTCTCTGTCTCTCTGTCTCTGTATCTGCCTGCCTGTCTGTCTGTCTGTCTGTCTGTATATCTGTATGTCCCTCTCTCTATCTCTCTCTCTCTCTCTCTCTCTCTCTCTCTCTCGCGCGCTCTTTCTCTCTCTATCTCTTAGTCTCTTTCTCTCTCTATCTTTTTCTCTCTCTCTCTCTCTCTCTCTCTCTCTCTCTATATATATATATATATTTCTCTCTCTCTCTCTCTCTGTCTCTGTCTGTCTGTCTGTCTGTCTGTCTGTCTGTCTGTCTGTCTGTGTGTCTCTCTCTCTCTCTCTCTCTCTCTCTCTCTCACACCCTCTCTCTCACACACTCTCTCTCTCTCTCTCTCTCTAAATATTGAACCGATATTCAACGCAGGCTCATCACGATTGGACAAGTATTCAATGGCATGGGAACCAGCATCGCCATGTCACTTCCATCAGCCGTGTCCGAGACCTGGTTCCACGTGAGTGAGAGAACAACAGCAACAGCCATCTCATGCATGTCGGCTGCTGCTGGAGCAGGAGCTTCTTTTCTTTTAGGTATGAATGAGTATTCTGTAGATCTATAATTTATATTAGTGGTTTATGTACATGTCTATGTGTTTCCTCATTGGTATGTAGCATACACACATTTAAAAACAGTGCAGAAGCTGAACAATCTGCGGGGATGTATTTTGGTGTTCTGGATATCACTTTTCAAACCAATTCAGGATTATAGATGTAAGAATGTCCGTCAATTGTGGGATCCTATCCCGGTGTCACCAAACGAAACTGTTAAAAATATTAGTACATGGTGCACAGCGCTGTTAAAAATATTAGTACATGGTGCACAGCGCTGTTAAAAATATTAGTACATGGTGCACAGCGCTGTTAAAAATGTTAGTACATGGTGCACAGTGCTGTTAAAAATATTAGTACATGGTGCACAGCGCTGTTAAAAATATTAGTACATGGTGCACAGCGCTGTTAAAAATATTAGTACATGGTGCACAGCGCTGTTAAAAATATAAGTACATGGTGCACACGCTGTTAAAAATGTTAGTACATGGTGCACAGCGCTGTTAAAAATGTTAGTACATGGTGCACAGCGCTGTTAAAAATATTAGTACATGGTGCACAGCGCTGTTAAAAATGTTAGTACATGGTGCACAGTGCTGTTAAAAATATTAGTACATGGTGCACAGCGCTGTTAAAAATATAAGTACATGGTGCACAGTGCTGTTAAAAATATTAGTACATGGTGCACAGCGCTGTTAAAAATGTTAGTACATGGTGCACAGCGCTGTTAAAAATATTAGTACATGGTGCACAGCGCTGTTAACAATGTTAGTCCATTTAGTTCACTTAGTATAGATGCACAGGCCAGTCTTTATCTAGACTGTCATAAATCCCCTAAGGTTGGTTTTCCTTGAGTATTTATTATATATACATAGAGACATACCGTAGTATTATAATTCATCAGCGCAATAACATGATTGATAAAGCTACATGATACTGCTTGTACTCTTTTTGAATGTGTGTAATTAAATCGAATGTATCCATGTTTATAATCAAATGACACAACTTGTTTACATTTATTCATTTGCAGGACCTTACATGGTTTCAATGCCAGTTATGTAAGTAACCATATCGACTTTGTTATAAAACACGTGTATACGATATTCATCATGTTTTTAAAAATTCACAATTTAATGCGCCACTACGAAACACATGTGTGTTGCCATTACGGTCAGGCTCACGCAGTCTGTTCAGACTTATTTCACAATCGATGCTTAAACGAATTCTCCAAACTGATAAGAATCACTATGGATGTCTGCCTCCTCCAGTACTTGAATTTAGATTTCAGAAAACTACACTGAATGTCTTTACACCACGTCTGGGTCACTATCTCTGTCTCTAATAGAACAAGAAAACCACATGAAAACCACATGAAAACCCATTTACGGGGATTGAAAGTTTTCTGACGATTCGGAACAAAATGCATGTTAATATAATTTTATTTAAGCTGAACCGCGACAAGAAACAACCACATAACACATGCGCAGAAGCACAAGCTAATCTTGATCTTTCATGGTAGAACAGCTTAAGTCTTCCATTGGCATGGTTAGGTTTAAGGCGAAGATAGCAATGTACGGAAGGTTAAGGGATCTAAATAAACTAAGGATTAGAACAGATGTAAACGTCCGTTTACTCTTCCGATAATTAACCTATTGTTCTTATGATTATGCGACATGATCTGACTAAGACTTTCTCTATAACGATACTTTATAAAATTAAATATTTATCTCATACTGTGGTCAATTGAATCTCTACTGATTGTTTCATCATACGTACATTATATAATTTTAGGAACGGAACGAGTGTACTCAGAAATGAGACAGGTAGGTTTGTTTCAACAAATCCTATTTTCTGAATGTATATGCAAATATAATTATCTTGTTAAGTGCATATGTACCTAAAGAGTTTGCAATTTATCTATATAGTTAACTGGTAAGAGCGTCTGATTCTTGAACGGATGGTTGTGCGTTTGAACTTTTAGTTAAATAATTAAATAAATAGATATAAATGACAGTGGTAGCTTCCTTCCTATTCCGATGGCAATGACTACTGTGTGTATGAAGCTGACACGAATTTTAAGTTCAATTATTTGGCCGAGAAAGCCTATACAAAACAAATGAAATAAAGATCAATCTAAAAGTTGCAATAATGTTGACTATTTATTTACCAAAACTATTATTTAATATTTATGCATTTTATGTGTGTGTTTACAGATATCCCGTCAATAAAACAAGAAATGTGGAATCTACATTACACTAGTATGTATATAATCATTAAAATATTTACAAACAAATTAACATCGCTGACTTAGTTCCTACCAAGACTATTTAGAGTTACATTGATATTCGTATGCCCAATTGAATCTGTTCTAAATCTGCAAATATGTCAAGTGGGACGATGCTCCAGAGTGTGCCCTGTACTTATACGGAAGACGAAGTAGAAAAAGATAGTTGTTTACAGAACGGCTGTACAGCCGGTTGCTTGCGAAAGCTAAACTAAATATACAGGGAAGAAGATATACATAAACCTATCGGAATGATGTACCAACTTGTGTTTAACACAGTTCTGAATTGAAAACACATACATACAATAATTGATTTAATACAATCATGTCGAAAGTGAAAGCAACTTGAAGACCAGTTAGCACAACTTGCTGATTATGAATTGAAACTGCAATTACCAATTAAATTGCATGCTTGATATTGCGGTATTAGTCATAACAGTTAGCAAGGTGTTCACCATTATAATTGCATTTTTAGATTTCGGTGCATGCTAATTTGCGAATTCCCTTAATCAAATGTTCATAAGACGTTGCCCGTAATGGCCTAAAAAGTACTTATGTTTGTATGACCAGTACTCTCTTCTTTTTCAGTATTTGGAGTTGCAAGTGCCATGTTTGTTGCAACAGCGCTTTATATGCCCGCGAAGCCACCGACAGCGCCAAGTAAATCTGCTGCCTTGGCACGATATAGCTTTAAAGATGGATTGGTTCAACTTATAAAGTTGGTAATTTCAGTTGTCTTGTGATGCTTTCTAATTGTACACGAAATGTATACCGAAATTGTTTCATTTCTCACTCTGAAATTTATAGATTCTTTTGAGACTGTATGTTTAACTTCTGTATTTAGTCGTTTTCGCCTTGACGACTGTCTTGTGAAAATATGCTTTTGATATTAAGCACACTTAGTGTGATATTTTATTACTGAAATCATGATTATTCCACCCATCAGACTCTAAACTTTGAGCAGAAACCACCCAAATTGAGACTGGACGAAGAGGTTAATGACCTTGTATTTAGTCAACCATTGTTATATATTCCATCACACGGAAGCATATCTGCAAAATTCAATTTAACAAAAAGCCTTTTCGTGGTCTTTAAAAATACGATTTATTTTAACAGAACTCCGGCGATGTGGTACATCGGCTTTCTCTATGCTATACCAATGGGTACATACGGGTCTTGGAGCTCGGTCCTATTTCCAATCATAGCGGACCTGGAATTTACACAGGTAAGTCGGTACTAACGGTACTAGAAGCTCGGTGCTTTATCCTATCATAGCTGACCTGGAATTTACAATTTAAACACATACCTTCATCATCCAATAATAAACATCAGGTTTCTCTATGTTATACCTATCCGTACATACGGTACTTGGCTCTGTACTTTACCCTATCACCTATGCTAAACCCATTGGTACATACAGTTCTGGGCCGGATCCATTATCGTAGCATCTATGCTTTATCCATGGGTAAATAAGGTACTTAGGCTCGGTCCTTTATCCTAGCATCTATGCTTTATCCATGGGTAAATAAGGTACTTGGGCTCGGTCCTTTATCCTAGCATCTATGCTTTATCCATGGGTAAATAAGGTACTTAGGATCGGTCCTTTATCCATGGGTAAATAAGGTACTTGGGCTCGGTCCTTTATCCTAGCATCTATGCTTTATCCATGGGTAAATAAGGTACTTAGGCTCGGTCCTTTATCCTAGCATCTATGCGTTATCCATGGGTAAATAAGGTACTTGGGCTCGGTCCTTTATCCTAGCATCTATGCTTTATCCATGGGTAAATAAGGTACTTGGGATCGGTCCTTTATCCATGGGTAAATAAGGTACTTGGGCTCGGTCCTTTATCCTAGCATCTATGCTATACCCGTTGGTACATATGATACTTGGGCTAGGTCCTTGTTTTTGTGCATATGACACTTGGGCTCGGTCCATTACCCTATCACCTATGCTATACCATATGGTACTTGGGACTCCGTCCTTATCCTATCACCCATTACATTACAATGGGCACTTATGGTACGTTGAGGTCGAAGTCCTATCACCTATGCTTTGACCATTGGTGTATATGACACTTAGGCTGGGTCCTTTATCCTATCACCGATGCTATGCCTATGGGTACATACTGTATTTGCTGCTCGGTCCATTAGCCAACCACTTATGCTTTCTTAATGGGTACACATGGTTCTTTGATGTCGATCCTTTACCCTATCACCTATGCTATACCTTTTTCTAACATTGCTATGTTGTCTTATTGTGTGGTATAACCTGTCATTGCATTACATTTATATTTAACATATTGTGTATAGGCTGGAGGCCTGATTATGCAATAAAATGTACGTTATCGTTATATCCATGGATAAATATAGTTCACCCTTGGAGATCCATCCTTTACACTTTCATATATGCAATATCCATGAATACATATGGTACTTGGTGTTCGGTCCTTTATGAAAAGACAAACTGGGCAAACCAAAAATTTTATTTTTGTATATTAGATCTTCCAAAGGTGAGAAAGCCCGTAAAACTCTTTAGTTATTAAATTTTCGACCACTTTAAAACAACATATTGATAAAGAGTTAATGATTAAAAAGTTTTATTGGTATAAAGTGTAAAAATGAAATTTTCAAGCGAAGCAGACACAATTGTTAGAAAATATGAAATGTGGCAGTATTATCATTTCTCTTTCCTCCCGTGCATTAAATAGTCTTTTTAAAAAAAGCGTTTTAGCTATTTTTAAATATTTCTCTGATCTGAATATTTATAATTTCCAGACATCCTAGGATGAGAGTTTGATTTTCAAAAGGCATGAATTAATGATACATAAGCCATGTCTCGCAATTTGAGGTATTGTTGCATTTATCAAAAGTGATGACTCAGATGGGCCTCTACATACGCACTGTCTCATCAGAGTCTTCACTGTCAGCATCTGTGTTATATAGAACTTAAAGTATCATTTGGATAAAAGCTAGAAGTGTAGCAAAGAAAGTTGTACGCCCATGTATACCACAGCGGTGGTGCAATAAGGCGGCTTCTATATAATCTTATTTATTCCCATACAGAAAGAAGTCGGGTGGATTGGATTCTACGGTAATATAGCGGGTATCGTTGCTGCCTTAGTTGTTGGAAGGTACGAGTTGGCGGGTAACAACCTTCGCAACCCAAGGGCCCTTTATCTGCCACAGTTACCAGTACGCATCTATATTGCATTCGCATGTGCGATTGGATCTAAATCGACGTTTGTTTCACATTTTGCTACATGCAGACGACTTTTAAAAAAAGGAGGACAGCCATTACTACCAGTTTTATGGAGAGAGTGTGGTCTTAAGAGAGACCACTTTTGATGCCTCTTTCAAAACACTGTCGGGTAAAAGGGGATAAAAATCAAAATTATTAATTTCTCTTTACCGTAATGATCAACTCGGTATCTAAATTGTTCTGCCAACATTTGAGATACTGCATAGCAGGTTTCTTCGTATATTTTCACAAATCACGATACTTTAAACAAAACACTACGTCAGATAAAGGGTTCCATGGCAACACAATCATTCCTCTAGGAGTCTTAAACATTCATTTTAACCACATTACTGAAACCGATTTTGTGAAAACTGTGCCATCAGTTCTGAGCATGGGTAGACGGCGGGGATACCCAACTCAATTTATGTCTTGAATTTGGCTATGAACTCTTTTTAGGAAGATGTAACCAGTTTCAGTGATGCTGATATATGTTTAAAGCTGTTTAAAAATCTGTGTGTGGTATGACATTTCATTCTTACTGACTTGATGGGCGTCAGTCATTCACCCAATTAATTTGTCTTTAAATTTCAATAAGCTCGTGAACAACATTGGTTGAAGCGTATTGGTGCAACTTCTAATGTACTTCTGATTGTTTTTTTCTATGACAAATGTAGTTGTTGAAATATTACATATATCTAATGGTGTAATTGTTTCTTCAATTAAAATGTTCAGTTGGCGAAAAAATTCAAACGTCTAGAGGTGAAATTGTTTCTTCTATAACAAATGTACAGTTTTTGATATATTACATTTCTAATGGTGTAATTGTTTTCATATTTTTATTCTATCAGAATTTCAGATATTTATACACACAGACAGAAAATGCTGCTATTAATTTTAGACTCGTGTGCTGTGATTTGCTTCATATGGTTCGCCTGTATGTGTGAGGATATATTACCGAGGTCAAAAGGTAAATTGCTTACAATTCGACATTTCAACATGAACGCTTGTTTGCTACGAAGCTTTCTATTGAATGTAGTTTTAAGCTTTTGTGATTTTATTTTGTATCATGTTTAGCACTTAAACACATTTTAAAATATTTTGGATATATTCAAATCATTTTGAAAGCAGAGCGGTAGAAGTGCACAAAATAATATGACCACCTGTTATCCCTTTCTAATATGCTGACGTAGTTTGACACATCTGCATTTGAAAAAAGGGAAATTGCTCATATTGAAAAAAACTATTTCTACAGTTCTCCAAGTTGCCACAAAAGACACGTGTTCCACATTTGTTGTATGTGGGAAAGGGTTAACACGTCAAAGCTTTTAGAGATTTAATTCCTCTTTTTTCGCTGTCAATTATGTTGTCTGAATACTATTGTATATGATTACCGAAAGACGGTTTAATTTCTTTTAATTTAAACTTATTTATTTTACAACGATTGCGAAACAAGCTTTCAGCTTATATTAATCATTATTATTGTCTGCTTCCTGGGGACTTAACCAGTACTCGCGCCGTTTGTGTGGAAAAAAAACCTTAGTCAGGACCCGCTCATCACGGGACTCGAATCAGGGACCTTTGATACGAGAGGCCGACGCTCTACCCCTGCACCACTGTCTTCCACGGTTTAAACTAGCAATAAGCAAATGTATATGAACCGCATAAACATAATGACTAAAATTACTGCCATTTATTTGACAATCCTTTTCCTGGTCTCACTGTGCTTTAACCCTTTCCCTCATATAGACGCTTTCATAGGTTATCCATTCAATTATAGAGATTTTCCATTATTTGACAAAATAGGTTCAAAGTCGTCTGCTGCAGAATTGTCTTATAAGGGAAAGGGTTAAACAATACGACTGACATGTGTCGAACCCAATTGTGTAATGCCCGTTACACATACTTGTTAATATGTTGAAACATATAACAATACGGCGAAAATTGAACTTGTTTAATCCGCATGTTGCCATAACAGGATAATCCGTGGACTCTAGGACCCGTCGAACTGTATATAAGTGTATAGTGAACGCTTTAGTGTGAGACCGTGCCTTCAATGTTCGTTGAGGAAATGAGACCTCTTTTCACCTGACTAACGAATCTTATACCAATTTTCAACAGCATTAATTTATACGGCGGCCATCACCGGAAGCATGTGTATTGGTGCCACTGGTCCCCTGTTTCTAGAGATCACATGCGAGATATCGTACCCTATAGCAGAGGGGATATCGGCTGGTTTCCTGGGATGTATACTCAACTTTGCAGCCACAGTGTATCTACTAATAACAGTGATACCTGATCTCGGTAAGTTATATATAGAATGAGCCATGTCATACGAAACCCGACCTTCGTGTCATTATCACACTGAAGTCAAAATAACTTGGGCGTACGATTTTAGTTTAAGTCATTTGTCATGCATGAACAGAATACTTCCATGAAGGATTGATTGTTAGGTGTTTTACAATCTTTCAGTTATATCACGGCAAGTAACCAGTACTACTGATCCATTTATCCTGACAACAGCCAGTCAGTGGTAATGTTAAACCCACAACCCCGAGCGCAACCATTACTACCCGATCATTTTAGTATTTCATAGAAAGAATACAGTAGATCAAATCGGACAAGTATGTCGGTGCTCAATGGGGTTTTACGGGTGCTTGAATGGCTAAATGGCGAAGAGAAAGATCAAAATTAGACTGGAAAGCAGCATAATCTGAATCTGTAATGGTCTCAATGATCGGAATTCATGTGACTGCGTCTTCGATTCAATTTCGTCAAAGACTCGCCTTGTGCACGGCATAATATGACCAACAACACTTGATGAAGCCATGGTACCTTTATTGGAATGTCAACCACACTAAATGAAGTCATGATTCATTTATGGGGGTGTTTGTCAGCATGATTAGTAGTTATACGTGTACATCTTACCACGAGCACGTGAATGACAGGCACGAAGGAGCCATTGGCTTACGGCATCGTAAGTACATGTGTGCTGGTAATATAATTACTCCCCTGTTAATAACTTGTCATGCAAATGTGAATGGCAGGATTATTAAGAAGCCATTGACTTGCGACTACGCAACTACAAGGTTAATTGTACACCTCATGATGAACAATTCTCGCTAGAGGATAGTTACACTTTAATTTAAAGAAATTGTCACGTGTTCTTTGCTGCAGTAGCAATTGCTTGAACAGTGAAGAATTTTGGCCTGACTGTTTTAAATGAGATAGTTGATTGCTTTGTGTTTTTAGCTGCTTTCAACATGTTTTCAGTTATATCACGGCGTTTCCTGGGTAAGTTATACCAGTACTACTGCCACTGGTCCATTTATCCTGACACCAGACAGTCTTAATGCTAACCCCGCAACCAAGGAGGGCAGCCATTACTACCAATTTTAAAGTGTGGATGACCCAGCCGGGGATCGAACCCATGATCTCCCACACCCAATGCGGCGATAGACAAGTACAAGCGGGGACATCCGTGTCGGATGTATTTTGTTTTCATTAATGAACCTTCACAATGTGTATGATAATATAGCTTGGCAATATTATTTGTAATAATACAAATAACTTCTGTCTCCCTTTTCCAGAATTGTTAGCCATGAACTGGGTAGTCTGTGGTATACTAGGGGTGGCTGTTCCATTACTCGTCCTCGCTAAAGTGAACTACCAGCGAATGGACATTGACACACAAACTACACCATCTACTTCAACTTATATGACTATGGAAAAGTCAATCTGACATATCATATCCATGCACTCGTTCCAGTATTAGGTACTGTAATATATCATGTATTTCAGTTAGATTGATGGAAAAGGGATACATCTCTCTATAAAAGTAACTTCAACATATTAATTTATGTGTTTACTATTTACGCCAAAGTTATCCTGGCATTCAGCAACAACAAAACTTGCAGTACTTTATCAAGTCAAGCAATTTGAAAAACCTTTCGGTAAATGTTGTCATCAAGAATATTTTTTAATTTTTGACTCTTATGTTTATACGAGTCAGAGATTTGGGCTATGAATCTAAACAAGAGGCCCATGAGGGGCCTATGCTCTACTGGTATGGTTCTTTGGTCATTTTCAATCCAGAGCATGTATGTATGGTGAAGATCGGATAGTAAATGGGGGCTCTTTTGTTTTCACAAGCTGTATTATAGTAATTTTTACAATTTCATGGGTTATAATCCAGTCTTGCATTGGCGGATCTGGCTGGTTTTCAAAAGGAACCAAGCTCTAATCAGTATTTAACTACTATCTAAGTTTGGTGAAGATCAGATAGTAAATGGAGCCTCTATTGTGTTCACAAGCTCAATTATAGCAATTTGGACAATTTCAAGGGCCATAATCCAGTCTTGCATGGGCGGATCTGGCTGGTTTTCGAAAGAAACCAAGCTCTCATGGATATCTAACTACTGTATAAGTTTGGTTGAGATACAATCAAAAGTGAAGACTGTATCGTGTTAACAAGCTTTTTTATAGCAATTTGGACAATTTCAAGGGCCATAATCCAGTCTTGCATGGGCGGATCTGGCTGGTTTTCGAAAGAAACCAAGCTCTCATGGATATCTAACTACTGTATAAGTTTGGTTGAGATACAATCAAAAGTGAAGACTGTATCGTGTTAACAAGCTCTTTTATAGCAATTTTGACCATTTCAAGGGCCATAATCCAGTCATGCATGGGCGGATCTGGCTGGTTTTCGAAAGGAACCGAGCTCTCATGGATATCTAACTACTGTATAAGTTTGGTTGAGATACAATCAAAAGTAAAGACTGTATCGTGTTAACAAGAAATTGTTTACGGACGGACGGACGGAAGGACGGACGCCGGACAAATCGCCACGACATAAGCCCTTCTGGCCTTTGGCCAGTAGAGCTAAAAATCTGTAGAAAAAATCCAGACTATATTCTGTAAAACTGTTTTGGTATTAATTCCTCTGTAAATGACGCAAATTTTACATTGGGTAAATGTGGGAGATTTCCTCTAGCTATAAATTACCACATTAAATTTATTAAATACTGGGTAAGATTAATTCATATGGATCCGAACAGTTATCCAAAACAATGCTATTTAATACTGAAGAACTATGATGATATTGGTAGAATTAATTGGATTACAGAAATTAGAGAATTTCTATTTATGTTTGGCTTTGGTTTTGTTTGGCTTTCGCAAGATATAGGTAATGAAACGTATTTCATAAAGCAAGTAAATCAAAGATTAAAAGACTGTTCCTTTCAAATGTGGAATAATGATATAATAACTTCTTCAAGGTGCGATTTATACAAAAATATTAAAACATTATTAAATGTAGAAAGGTATTTAAATTTAGCCATTAAACCCTGCTATAAACGTTCTCTGTCACGTTTTAGATGCTCAAGCCACAAACTTAACGTTGAACTTAATCCTCATTTTAATATTGAAAGAGAAAATCGAATGGGTGTATATTGCTTTATGCAAAAAGATGCCTTTGTGATCGAGGAGGAGTTTCATGCCTTTTTTATTTGTGAAAATGTTAAGATTATAAGAGATTTGTATCTAAATACATGGTTTAATGCTTTATCAAGCTTACATAATTGTTATTGTCTTCTTCATATAGCCCTTTATGTTACAAAGCTTTTTGAAGAAACTTGATTGTGCACATTTCTACATTATAAGTTGAATGTTATATAAAATGTATGTATTGTGGGTCGGAGGCCAATTACACATATAAACTATAGTATTGTATTGTTTTGTATATATTTTAGTTTTTTTTGTGTTCATCACTTTTGCTTGTCTGTGATTGGCTGAAATATTTTGTTCATAACCTCATGAATAAAAAAAATTAACATTGGCGACGTGCTGTATTATGGAAAATAAAGTTGTAAAATACTATTATGTTTTATTACTCACTGAAATAGCCATATTAATGCTAAAATATAAGGAATGGAGCGTTTTTTTTCGTTTTCATGGGGGTATGAACAAAAAAACCTGATCACACATTCTATGAAGCGATTTCATAGAGAGTGATCAGGTTTTTTTGTTCATACCCCCATGAAAATGAAAAAAAAGCTCTCCATTCCTTAAATGGACGGCAAAAATGTACAAATCCGCAATAAACCATACACCAACCACTTTCTCGTTGTTATTAGGTATCATATTAGTCAAGTAAAAACGGTATTTGTTGCATTTCTGATCTGACATCACTTTTGTTTTGTTTGAAAGGTCATACGGATATGCACATCTCCATTAGGTATAGAAGATCCTGCAAATTTCCATTGAATTCCATCTAGAATTTACCAAGCAATATTACTGTACGAATGTTGGCATTTGACACCATGTATAATAATCAAGGGGCCATAACTTTGTAAAAACAAGAGGGCCAAGATGGCCCTATATCGATCACCTGCTCATTTGTCTGCGAATGTAAACTGCAGCGAATGGACAGTCTTATTTTAACAATCTTGGTAGAGGGTGCCCCAAGGAACATTTGTGCAAAATAATTTTGAAATCGGGCTAGTACTTTTGGACAAGAAGATTGTTAAAGTTTTAACAATGCACATATAAGGAAAACAAGCTCCGCCCCTTGGCGGCCATGTTTTTCAACGGATCAGAAATATTTGAACAATCTTGGTAAAGGGTGCCCCAAGGAACATTTGTGCAAAATAATTTTCAAATCGGGCCAGTACTTTTGGACAAAAAGATTTTTAAAGTTTTAACAATGCACATATAAGGAAAACAAGCTCCGCCCCTGCCGGCCATGTTTTTCAACCGATTGGAAATATTTGAACAATCTTGGTAAAGGGTGCCCCAATGAACATTTGTGGATTTTTTTTTTTAAATCGGGCCAGTACTTTTGGACAAGAAGATTTTTAAAGTTTTAACAATGCACATATAAGGAAAACAAGCTCCGCCCCCTGGCGGCCATGTTTTTCAACGGATCGGAAATATTTGAACAATCTTGGTAAAGGGTGCCCCAAGGAACATTTGTGCAAAATAATTTTCAAATTGGGCTTATACTTTTGGACAAGAAGATTTTCAAAGTTTTAACAATGCACATATAAGGAGAACAAGCTCCGCCCCCTGGCGGCCATGTTTTTTAACCGATCGGAAATATTTGAACAATCTTGGTAAAGGGTGCCCCAATGAACATTTGTGGAAAATAATTTTCAAATCGGGCCAGTACTTTTGGACAAGAAGATTTTTAAAGTTTTAACAATGCACGTAGAAGGAAAACAAGCTTCGCCCCCTGGCGGCCATGTTTTCAACGGATCAGAAATATTTGAACAATCTTGGTAAAGGGTGCCCCAAGGAACATTTGTGCAAAATAATTTTCAAATTGAGCCAGTACTTTTGGACAAGAAGATTTTTAAAATTTTAACAATGCACATATAAGGAAAACAGGCTCCGCCCCCTGGTGGCCATGTTTTTCAACCGATCGAAAATATTTGAACAATTTTGGTAAAGGGTGCCCCAATGAACATTTGTGGAAAATAATTTTCAAATCGGGCCAGTACTTTTGGACAAGAAGATTTTTTAAGTTTTAACAATGCACATATAAGGAAAACAAGCTCCGCCCCCCTGGCGGCCATGTTTTTCAACGGATCAGAAATATTTGAACAATCTTGGTAAAGGGTGCCCCAAGGAACATTTGTGCAAAATAATTTTCAAATCGGGCCAGTACGTTTGGACAAGAAGATTTTTAAAATTTTAACAAAAAAAAAAACAGACTCCGCCCCCTGGCGGCCATGTTTTTAAACCGATCGGAAATATTTGAACAATCTTGGTAAAGGGTGCCCCAATGAACATTTGTTGAAAATAATTTACAAATCGGGCCAGTGCTTTTGGACAAGAAGATTTTTAAAGTTTTAACAATGCACGTATAAGGAAAACAAGCTTCGCCCCCTGGCGGCCATGTTTTTCAACGGATCAGAAATATTTGAACAATCTTGGTAAAGGGTGCCCCAAGGAACATTTGTGCAAAATAATTTTCAAATTGAGCCAGTACTTTTGGACAAGAAGATTTTTAAAATTTTAACAATGCACATATAAGGAAAACAGGCTCCGCCCCCTGGCGGCCATGTTTTTCAACTGATCGGAAATATTTGAACAATCTTGGTAAAGGGTGCCCCAAGGAACATTTGTGCAAAACAATTTTCAAATCGGGCCAGTACTTTTGGACAAGAAGATTTTTAAAGTTTTAACAATGCACATATAAGGAAAACAAGCTCCGCCCCCTGGCGGCCATGTTTTTCAACGGATCGGAAATATTTGAACAACCTTGGTAAAGGGTGCCCCAAGGAACATTTGTGCAAAATAATTTTCAAATTGGGCTTATACTTTTGGACAAGAAGATTTTCAAAGTTTTAACAATGCACATATAAGGAGAACAAGCTCCGCCCCCTGGCGGCCATGTTTTTTAACCGATCGGAAATATTTGAACAATCTTGGTAAAGGGTGCCCCAATGAACATTTGTGGAAAATAATTTTCAAATCGGGCCAGTACTTTTGGACAAGAAGATTTTTAAAGTTTTAACAATGCACGTAGAAGGAAAACAAGCTTCGCCCCCTGGCGGCCATGTTTTCAACGGATCGGAAATATTTGAACAATCTTGGTAAAGGGTGCCCCAAGGAACATTTGTGCAAAATAATTTTCAAATTGAGCCAGTACTTTTGGACAAGAAGATTTTTAAAATTTTAACAATGCACATATAAGGAAAACAGGCTCCGCCCCCTGGTGGCCATGTTTTTCAACCGATCGGAAATATTTGAACAATTTTGGTAAAGGGTGCCCCAAGGAACATTTGTGGAAAATAATTTTCAAATCGGGCCAGTACTTTTGGACAAGAAGATTTTTTAAGTTTTAACAATGCACATATAAGGAAAACAAGCTCCGCCCCCCTGGCGGCCATGTTTTTCAACTGATCGGAAATATTTGAACAATCTTGGTAAAGGGTGGCCCAAGGAACATTTGTGCAAAATAATTTTCAAATCGGGCCAGTACGTTTGGACAAGAAGATTTTTAAAATTTTAACAAAAAAAAAAACAGACTCCGCCCCCTGGCGGCCATGTTTTTAAACCGATCGGAAATATTTGAACAATCTTGGTAAAGGGTGCCCCAATGAACATTTGTTGAAAATAATTTACAAATCGGGCCAGTGCTTTTGGACAAGAAGATTTTTAAAGTTTTAACAATGCACGTATAAGGAAAACAAGCTTCGCCCCCTGGCGGCCATGTTTTTCAACGGATCAGAAATATTTGAACAATCTTGGTAAGGGGTGCCCCAAGGAACATTTGTGCAAAATAATTTTCAAATTGAGCCAGTACTTTTGGACAAGAAGATTTTTAAAATTTTAACAATGCACATATAAGGAAAACAGGCTCCGCCCCCTGGCGGCCATGTTTTTCAACTGATCGGAAATATTTGAACAATCTTGGTAAAGGGTGCCCCAAGGAACATTTGTGCAAAACAATTTTCAAATCGGGCCAGTACTTTTGGACAAGAAGATTTTTTAAGATTTTAACAATGCACATATAAGGAAAACAAGCTCCGCCCCCATGTGGCAATTTTCCCCTTTTCTGTTGCCGCAGCAACCAAAGTTCTCGATGGTACTTAAATCTTTGAACAATTTTGAAAGAGGTTCACCAAAAGAACATTCCTGTGAAGTTTGGTTGAAATTGGTAAAGTGGTTAAGGAGGAGATGATCTAAATGTCTTAATGTTAACGCCGGACGACAGACGACGGACGACGCCGGACGGACAAAAAGTGATCAGAATAGCTCACCTTGAGCCTTTGGCTCTAGGTGATCTAATAACATCCATCTGAAATGCCTTAATTCTTGCCCACATTGAACAATTCTGCAGCAGACGACTTAAAAAACATCTCGTCAAAAATATGTAAAATCTCTGAAATGAAAGTTAAATAGAGTTGAAAACATTGTGGAAAGAAGCATATTCTCCTTTGTCACACTGTTGTCATAATGGTATCACCTCAACCCTGAGTGCCAAGGAGCGACTCCATTACTACCATATACAAGTCTATGGTATGACTCGACAAAGAACTGATCTACCACTCTTGAGGCATAGGCTTTAACCACTACACCGATGAGGCAGTGATGCCACTCACATACATATACAAGTGGTGTTACACTTCTAGCTCATTAGTGGTTACAACTGACTGAAATAGTGAAACTGACACAATTTTTTTGAAGGTTTATAAAAAGAAAAAAAGATGCCATGTATACCTGAATATTTTAATAGCTTCCCCCTTACCAATACATTTCTGACAATATACACCTTCATAACTAAATCAGTTCAACAACTTCTTCTCTTTATTATCAAAATGTTGACAACATGGTGGCCAAAGGGGAAACTGCTCATGGTGAGCGAACAATTTCTCTATTTTGTCACATTATTTTCAAAAGTCGTTTGCTTGTGGCAAAGGGTACCTAAATAATTTTTGTGCAAATAGCAAAACAATTATAATTGATTGATTGATTGATTGGGGTTTAACGCCGTTTTTAACAATTTCTCAGCTATATCACGGCGGCCAGTTCACCTACTCATGCATATCCTGGTTTTCTCACACCAGTACTCCACACAACAATCTTCCCAAGCAAAAAACAATTATAAATGTTTCTCTATATTAAAATATAGCTATTGTTTCTTCAAGACCAAAAACAATATTGAATTGCATGTTTTACTATATATAGGATTGTGTGCACTACAGAAAACACTGGAAACTGAAAGTTTAAAGTCACTCCTTAATCAAAAATGTTTTATCATAAATCATTACCAATGCCTGATAACGGTATAATGGCATTGGTTCCTACGACAGTATGTACACACTTTAATCATGTCTTACTGACAAATGCACACTTCCATTTCTCTTCTTGAAGCAGTTGAAAGGTTGATTCCTTTCCCATTACAGATGGGTTTTTTAATTTAAATTGGGTGTAATTGCTCATGATAGGGGAACAACAAGGCTTGTCAAGCTATTTTTATTTTGTGGGTGGTGGTATTTTTGAATTAAAAAGAACAATTAACTCTGACAGAGACAAAGTCCACCAAATCATGTAAACACACAAGTTCATTAAGCTTTTCATATAAAGCTCTACTTTCTCTTTAATTTCGTTAAGTTTGGAGCTGTGACCTTCACCTTGCCTGGAATATTTCTTGACATATCACCATCCTGTCAAAGAAAAAGGTAAATTGACAAGTTGTACAAAACAATCATAAAGATAGCCAAACTAATTGGCCCTTATTTCAGAAAAAAAATCGGGAAAACAATCAATGGCTCCAGACAATGGATATTGCTTCCACTTTTATAACTTGATTAATCTGTGTTTTAACCTGAAGCAGACTACTCTTTTAACAGCATTGTGGGAAACGAGATATAGCTCAAAATAAACATTTTCTTCTTTTCCCACAATGTTATAACTCAATATCCAGATGATATTTCTTACTTTACTAACGATACAAATGTTTTCTCAAATTATTTTGAAAACGGACAACTCTGAAAATATCATATCAGGTTAATGTATAACTTATAATTTTTCACCAATCTCACAGCAGCAATTCCAGCATCTGTGTACTGGCAGTACTATCTAGTACCAACATACAAGTTAATCCTTTCCCACATACAGCAAATGACTTTTGAAATAATGATGACAAAAACCTGAAGTGTCCATGAAAGATAGCTTAATTGTTAAATAAAGTTGAAAACATTATGGCCAAAGGAGAAATTGCTCATCATGAGCAATTTCACCTTTGGCCACAATGTTTTCAAAAGTCGTCTGCTGTTATTGGGTCGAAATGTGTCTGCAGGTGGGAAAGGGTTAATTCTTTTCAAGCAAGTGACTGCTTTCCCATACAGAATTTAAATGCCACTGACTAATACAGAAAACACAGTTCAAAGTGTCTTTAAATATGTAAAGTATTAAGAAGAAAGTTTGCTGACCCGAGATTTTATTGATTAAGGTTTATCCTCATTTACAACGACTTTCCAGTCACCAGTTGACCTACCAATGTGTTTCCTGGCTTTCTCACACCAGTATTCAACACAACAATCAACTGCCTGATTTAAAACATTGTCAATGTTAGCCCATTGATTGATGATGAATGATGATTGTTGCAGTGACTTTTGTCAAATGTTGGAAACAAAATGGTAGCCAAGCTGTGGTTCTTCGGAGCTTCAAGGGCTCATTATCACTGTCGAGAGATGCAAATTGTCATCATTATATATATCATTTAAACACTACCAACCTTAAAACTTTTCAGCAAGTCTTTTTCTCTTGATGTTATTGTTTTGTCTTGCATAAATATGTTCAAACCAATCTTTGCTCCTGTAGAAAGATGTACAAAGGAACTGTAATGCAAAGACAGATTCTATAGATTGCCGAAATATCTATGCTACCTTTAAATACCGGTAAGTTTATTTTAACCCCTTTCTACATAAAACAAGCAAATTCATGAAATTTATATCCCCCGCTTGCAGGAAAGTTTGAAAACTGTTATTGTACGGAAACAAAGTGTGACAGACAGACGGAAAAATTGTAAAATTCTACAAGCTAGTTACTGAGAAATGGCTGCGGACGTGGATTTTTCAATATATCAAGGGCAATAACTCGGAAAATTGACCAATCCAAAAAAACAATGGACGGGCATCATCCCAGTATGTTGTTTCATATTAATTTCAAGTTTCATGAAATTCTACCAGCTAGTTACTGAGAAATGGCTGCGGACGTGGATTTTTCAATATATCAAGGGCAATAACTCTAAGGAAAATTGACCAATCCAAAAAAAACAATGGACGGGCATCATCCCAGTATGCTGGTTCATATTTATTTCAAGTTTCATGAAATTCTACCAGCTAGTTACTGAGAAATGGCTGCGGAAGGATGTGACGGACGGACAACGCCATTTCAATATCCCCCTCCTTTTTTCTTCGAAAAAGCGGGGAATAACAAATCTGCAGCAGATAACTTTGAAATGGTTTGAAAACAAGTAGGGAAATTCTCAATTTCAATTAATAAAACAAGACATGGAAATTCCATGAAACCAGGTTTTCTATAATGGAAGGTGTTTGATTAAGAATTAACAGATCTGTCAAATCTTTCTGTTAATAGTTAATCAAAGCTAGTAATTCAAGTAACAGGGAATATTTCTATTGATGAATAATCATAATTACTTTGTCAATTAAATATATCACAATTTATCTAACAAATATCAGTTCAATACAGTCAATCGTGTGTTGATGGCCTCATTTATTAAGAACATATAATAGATAACAGATATTAAGCAACCTTTTGTTGTAAGCAGCCACATTTTAGGATCCCTAATGCCAGGTTGATAATCAGTGATCTGCCTTAACCCTTTACTTGATAGTAACACGTTTATGCCTTTGTAAACAGCCTAGATCCAGGGCCCGAGGTTATGAAACTTACTCAATTTGAGCATGTAATAGAAATATTGTTGTTGAAGTTAGATGCTTGAGTTACAAGTTTATGAAATATGCTCATTGCAAAATAGGGTGAAATTACAAACCAACGATGAGAATAAAATCCATGTTTGGAGTTTGTCGCCATGGTTACGAAGCATTTTTAGTTTGAGCATGATGCTAAAGTTGAGCATGATGCTCAAACTAAAAAAGCTCTATTAGCTTGAGGACATGCTCAAATTGAGTAAGTTTCATGACCTCGGACCCAGATCAGACATTGTGCATATGACACAGCGTCTTGATATGGTGTATATCTGTTCCAAGCTATTTAAAAATATCTCTATGGATGAAAAAGTTATTGTCCGGACAAGAAAAGTTCAACTGATGTCTATTTATTGTCACTGTGACCTTGACCTTGAAGCTACAGACAAAAGTTTTGCATGTGACACATCATATTGATATAGTTCATATCGGTGCCAAGTTATTTGAAAATATCTCTATGCATGACTGAAATCTACTTTGCAATGAGCCAATTTCCTAGCCTTGTAATCTAAGTGTGTAACTATAATAGTAATAATTATGTTAACATGCTCAAATTGAGTAAGTTTCATGACCTCGGACCCAGATCAGACATTGTGCATATGACACAACGTCTTGATATGGTGTATATCTGTTCCAAGCTATTTGAAAATATCTCTATGGATGAAAAAGTTATTGTCCGGACAAGAAAAGTTCAACTGATGTCTATTTGTTGTCACTGTAACCTTGACCTTGAAGCTACAGACAAAAGTTTTGCATGTGACACATCATATTGATATGGTGCATGTTTGCACCAAGTTATTTGAAAATATCTCTATGCATGACAAAGTTATGGTCCGGACAAGAAAAGTTCAATTAAAGTCTATTTCTTATCACTGTGACTTTGACCTACAATCTACAGATTTTTTTTTGCATTTGGCACATCATCTTGATATGGTGCATGTTTGTGCCAAGTTATTTGAAAATATCTCTATGCATGACAAAGTTATGGTCCGGACAAGAAAAGTTCAATTAAAGTCTATTTCTTATCACTGTGACCTTGACCTTGAATCTACAGAATTTTTTTTTGCATTTGGCACATCGTCTTGATATGGTGCATGTTTGTGCCAAGTTATTTGAAAATATCTCTATGCATGGCAAAGTTATGGTCCGGACAAGGAAAGTTGACGCCCGCCCGCCGACTTCGCCAAACTAATAACCAGATTTTTCCTTTGGAAAACCTGGTTAATAAAGTATAATCATTGAAAAAACAAGATGTGTTTGTGAAACACTGATGCCCCCAATGGCAACATCTAGGTCAAAGGTCAAGGTCGCCAGGTCAAAAATGTTGGTACTGACAGAAAGGTCATGTCACAAGGAATACACATGTGAAATATGGTAGCCGTACCTGTTATGGTTCAAAAGTAGTGGTCAAGGTTAAAGTTTTTTTTCGAGAATGGCAACATCTAGGTCAAAGGTCAAGGTCGCAAGGTGAAAAATGTTGGTACTGACAGAAAGGTCATGTCACAAGGTATACACATGTGAAATATGGTAGCCTTACCTGTTATGGTTCAAAAGTAGTGGGGAAGGTTAAAAAAAAAATTGAGAATGGCAACATGTAGGTCAAAGGTCAAGGTCGCAAGGTCAAAAATGTTGGTACTGACAGAAAGGTCATGTCACAAGGAATACACATGTGAAATATGGTAGCCGTATCTGTTATGGTTCAAAAGTAATGGCCAAGGTTAAAGTTTTTTTCGAGAATGGCAACATCTAGGTCAAAGGTCAAGGTCGCAAGGTCAAAAATGTTGGTACTGACAGAAAGGTCATGTCACAAGGAATACACATGTGAAATATGGTAGCCGTACCTGTTATGGTTCAAAAGAAATGGCCAAGGTTAAAGTTTTTTTCGAGAATGGCAACATCTAGGTCAAAGGTGGTCAAGGTCGCAAGGTGAAAAATGTTGGTACTGACAGAAAGGTCATGTCACAAGGAATACACATGTGAAATATGGTAGCCGTACCTGTTATGGTTCAAAAGTAATGGCCAAGGTTAAAGCTTTTTTCGAGAATGGCAACATCTAGGTCAAAGGTCAAGGTCGCAAGGTCAAACATTTTGGTACTGACAGAAAGGTAATGTCACAAGGAATACACATGTGAAATATGGTAGCCGTACCTGTTATGGTTCAAAAGTAGTGGTCAAGGTTAAAGTTTTTTTCGTGCAGACAGGCCAAAAACTACATCTAGGTCAAAGGTCAAGGTCGCAAGGTCAAAAATGTTGGTACTGACAGAAAGATCATGTCACAAGGAATACACATGTGAAATATGGTAGCCGTACCTGTTATGGTTCAAAAGTAATGGCCAAGGTTAATTTTTTTTTCGAGAATGGCAACATCTAGGTCAAAGGTCAAGGTCGCAAGGTCAAACATTTTGGTACTGACAGAAAGGTAATGTCACAAGGAATACACATGTGAAATATGGTAGCCGTACCTATTATGGTTCAAAAGTAGTGGTCAAGGTTAAAGTTTTTTTCGTGCAGACAGGCCAAAAACTACATCTAGGTCAAAGGTCAAGGTCGCAAGGTCAAACAATTTGGTACTGACAGAAAGGTCATGTCACAAGGAATACACATGTGAAATATGGTAGCCGTACCTGTTATGGTTGAAAAGCAGTGGTCAAGGTTAAAGTTTTTTTTGTGCAGACAGACAGAAACAGACGTGCAGACCAACAGACAGACAGGCCAAAAACTATATGCCCCCCGAATCGGAGATTCCGGGGGGGGCATAAAAATCTCATATTGCCACAACATTTTCAAAAGTCATCTGCTACAGATGGCTAAATGGTCTATTTGACGGAAAGGGTTGAATAAAGAATGTTTCAGTGCAGACTTACATCCCAAAAACCTCATAAATTATGACCCACATAATACTTTGATCTGGGTACTCAAAAGAATCGTCTCAGTGAGAATATTCTTTTGAGTACCTACAACATAGGGATTATTTGGGTCATAAGACAGATATAGGTGGGAAAAGACCAGTTTATTCCTCTTTATCTAGTCCCCTGCAGAATGGATCATATAAGAGGTGTAGTTTATTTCTAACAACTGAGATACTACTGATTATTAAGGTAAACATCATAGTTTATTTCTAACAATACTACTGATTATTAAGGTAAAAATCATCAAAAAATACCAATGTGACTTCTTACAATGATGAAAAACATAACCTACCTTTCCCTCGTTTTGTTGAACCAGGCAACAATTTCACCTTATACCTGAAATGTATACAAATAATAAAGTATCTAACGGTCACTTAGGTTAACTTCCATTTCATTTAACTCTTTTCCACATACAAAAAATCTGCAGCAATTGACTTTGAAGTCTAGAATATGGTAAATCTCTACAAATTAAAGAACAATTATTAAATAAAGCTGAAAACATTGTGGCATAAGTTGTCTTCTGCAGAGACATAAGAAATACATACATGGGAAACCCTTTGATAACTGGAACAGATTGTGTGAAGCCTGTGCCATAAGTATAGGTTTATCTCGATAAACCTAGAATTGGCTTTATGTGAAATAAAGGAACCCTTTCTTTGATAAAGATGCATTTTAACAGCTTTGCAGTTGCTGAATTTTGAAAACATTGTTTGAAATAGATAATTTACTACTAATGAGCATGTTGCCCCTTTCACTTTTTTGTTTTCCAATTCTGTTTCAATGTTACTACATCAACTGTCAAGATATAAGTATTTTTTAATGCAGCTGTTTTAAAACCATGTTTCTTTTCAAAAGTAAAGACACTCAGATAGTAGTTAAAATACTGACTCATAACGTGAACTAGATATCACAGTTATGATAAGTTAAAGTGTTTCTTTATTATAGTGTCGCCCCTATTGACAGAGCCAGTCATGTCTGACATATGGGACCCTTTCGCATGTTTGCATCCTTTGTGGCTTGTATTCTGAACCATTAATTAACTAGCTGGGAAATCACTTATAGACCATATCAGAATGAACCACAATGTTGCAACTGGGATTTCAACCTTCAACCTCCTGCTCCTGGAGGGTATTTCCTAATCATAAGTCAAGCAGGGTTGATTCCCTATCTCATAACTTGTATAATACCATCAGCCTAAAATGCTGAAATACAGTTTTACCCTGCCCAGCATGTAGATGCACTTTGATGTATTGGCAGATTCAGCGTAGCTCACTTACTCTTAACCTGTTTATGAGATATACTACTTTAAGAGTCACTTGTTTTGAAAATTTGTGATAATTCTTTTTACATTTCCTGGAATTGGTAATTTACTGTTTACTTTATATCCTAATTTATAGCATCATCTGCATTTGAAACATTTAACCTTTTCAAGACTGAATTTTTAAATGAACTTATTCAGCTTTGCATTGTGAAGAGCCCACAGCCAATTTTAGGAATATGAAGATTGAAATTCTGAGTTGGGCAACCAATGGTAAAGAGCTTAAGATGGCGCAGATGGGTTGACTGGCCTGGCTTTATACTGGAGGCTCAGGTTTCACAATGTCATTTCCAGCAATCAAAGAATGACAATATATCATCTGGCCAATTGGAATTATCAATTTGAAATAGACTTCAAAACATTGTATGAAAAGGAACATCTTCTACTTTTGAGTAATCACTCCTTTCCCCACAATGTTTCTAGAGTTGTCTGCTGAAACGTTGTCAGAAGTATCCTGTAGTAGAACTTGTCTGTCAAACAATTAACCAGCCTCACTTACTTGTAATTGACCAATGAGTTATAGGGGGCACAAACAGGTATTGAAAACAACAGTTCATCCTCAGTGACAGGGATTCCAGTCAGGGAATTCAGGGTCAGTAAGTCCTGTAAAAACATTATGTATAATACATGATTATCATAGAAATAATATAACAAGAGCTTAAGGAGAACTAATGTATTACAATTAATAAAGTAGTCATTATTCTTTTTAAATTCTAATATTGTCACATCATTAAAAAGAAATTTCTTTAAACATTTCCCCGATACAGAAAACTTTTCAACAATATATATAATATATTTTTTTTCAACTCATTAAGCTTTAACCAACCTTTTAAACCTTATTTAAATAACATTATGCCAATATGTAACTTACTTATGATCCCAGTTTGCTTATCCTTTCAGCTGATAGAGGTGATATTCAATACCCCAATTTTCATTTTAAAACATGTTTTTTTCTGACATATGTTTAAGGCAAAAAACTATTATAATAACCACATACAACAAATCTGCAGCAGACAACTTTGCAAACAATTATTCAAAAATTTGACTAGAATGGAGTGCTCCGCGGAGCATGTGTGTCACCTGCATCTGCTCATTAAACAAGAGGGCCATGATGGCCCTGGATCGCTCACCTTAATTATACAATGTACTACAATGCAAAATACATCAGGACAATTATTCTGAATGCAACCTCCACAGTGTTAACAAGATTTTCCTTCATTTGGCCTAGTGATCTATATTATTTTACCTGATATGACCCATATTCCAACATGGACTAGATATTATCAAGACAACATTCTGACAAATTTTCAACTTGCTCAAAGTAAAAATGCGGCCTCCGGAGTTTGAACAATATTTTCCTTTATTGACCTTGTTTCTGATACATGATCCATATTCGATCTTGGCTTAGATATCATTTAGATAAACATACTCATAAAATGTCAAGCTGCTGTAGCAAAAAATGTGTCTTCTACAGAGTTAACAAGATGTTCCTTCAATTTGGCCTAGTGACCTAGTTTCTGACCCTGCATGACCCATATTCGAACTTGACGTAGATATCATTTAGCTCAACATTCTGACCAAATTTCAAGCTGCTGAAGCAAAACATGCGGCTTCTACAGAGTTAACAAGATTTTCCTTCAATTTGGCCTAGTGACCTAGTTTCTGACCCAATATGACCCATATTTAAACTTGACCTAGATATCTTTAAGACAAACATTCTGACAATATTTCAACATGCTCAAGTTGAAAATGTGGCCTCTACAGTGTTAACAAGATTACCCTTCAATTTGGCCTAGTGACCTAGTTTCTGACCCGATATGACCCATATTCGAACTTGACCTAGATATCTTTAAGACAAACATTCTGACAAAAATTGCGGCCTCTAGAGTGTTAACAAGATTTCGCTTCAATTTGACCTAGTGACCTCGTTTTTGACCTCATATGGCCCAGTTTCGAACTTGTCCAAGATTTGATGGAGATGAATGTTCTGATACACTTTCATGAAGATTGGATGCAAAATGTAGCCTGTAGAGTGTTAACAAGCTGAAATGTTGACGACGCACGACGGACGGACGCCGGACAAAATGTGATCACAATAGCTCACCTTGCACTTCGTGCATAGGTGAGCTAAAAAGTGACGAAAAAGTGTGACGAAAAAGTGTGACGGACAGATGATGGCGTGTATTTGTGGGGTTATTTCCTTTGATGTTTTTTTGTGGGGTTAACCCCACAAGCATGCAATTCATTCCGTAATTAACCCCCTTTTACGGAATGAATAACATTAATACGTTATAAAAAAAAAAAAAAAAATATTTATCTAAGTGTCTTTATAAGGGTGGTGGGTGGTGGGCTTTAGGAAAACCCCACACCCCACAAGTACTCGGCCATAGAATAAAGTTGAAAAGATTGTGACAAAAGGAGAAATTGGTCATTATGAGCAATTTGTCCTTTTGCCACATTGTTTTCAGAAAGTTGTCTGCTGAAGATGCATCAAAAGCATATGTATGTGGGAAAGAGTTAAAAACACAAGGGAAAAAGTTGAAATTATACTATCATTTAACCCTTTCCTTGATACATTTGCCCCATACAACTTTTGAAAACACTCTCCGGAGAAGGAGAAATTATTCATAATGGGCATTTTCACCTTTTGCCACAATATTTACAACTATTCAAAATATATTTTCTTACATAGAGATAGAGGGGGCGATTTGGGCGAAGTGGTCGCCCATTCACTCGATCAAAGCAAAGTCGACTTCGCCCAAAATCTCAGTCAAAGCGAAGTTGACTTCACTGACAATTTTGTGCTATCATCGGACACTGTTAAAATGATCACGGTCACGCACCATGTCGAATCGATGTATACAGTTCTCGATATACACAGTTGCGTAATCAGTTATTTGACAACTGAGAGTCTATATCCATTAAAAGCTGAAGAATCAAATCATTTAACACACACAATGACGTAGAACCAATAAAAATCGTGCCCTTTAGTCTAATTTGCATAATCAAAGGACCGATTGTCATATCAAATATTATGACGCCCCCCTGATAAAACATTAATTACGTATCCGATGTAAATGAGATGGAAGTCGAATTATGTTTTAACCCTTTCAATAGTATAAATAATATTGTGAATCTATTCATGGTTTAATGAGATAATCGTCTTCAATAATTCAGAAAAAGAGATTTTTTAGATATTTTTTTAGGGGTTTCATAATAAATGCTGTAGCATGGGGGTGTCATAATATTTGGAATTAACCAATCTAAAGACAATACCTCAATTCTACTTGTAAAGAGTGTGTATGTTTGGCCGCTACAAATAATTTACGTTGTTTATGACACTTACGACAGACTTCTTTACAAAATGCCTGAAACCTTTACACGCCGAGTAAAAGGTAGCTTCATTAATAATTTCTGCGACTTTAGAACATAATGTTCGGATCGCAACTACTCTTAGGGAAAAACAATTTTAGAACTTTATGTGATAAACATAATTAAAATAAAATAATAAAACATTCATCTTTGTTTAAGTAAATGTGTTCTATCCAAAACGATGCGATTACGACACGATGCGGTTACGACGCGTAACGACACACAAGAAATATCACTTCTCCCTTAAGTCTCCCCACTTCTCCCTAAAGTCTCCCCACTTCGCCCTAAATTGCCGGGAGGGATAGTCACTTCTCCCTAAAATTTAAGCCTAGTGAGAGCCCTGTCAGTTGGCTTAGATGTTTCCATAGTCAGCTGTTGCAGATTTGTTGTATGTGGTAAATGTTTAACCCTTTCCCACATACAAACATTCTGCAGCAGACAGCTTTGAACACATCTAAGCAAAACAGGGCCTCCCCTGGCTATTTATTTTCTTTCGCCAACACTTTCGCCAAATTGAAAAAAAAGGAGCCAAAATTGACCAACTTTGAAGGCCAATTAAACATCAACAAATAAAGGGTATAAAAAACACTGTAAAACGAAATGTATTGTTTTTTCTCTCTTTTATTTCATTCATATCTTTAGCAATAGCACATGTATTATTTATGAAATAACATAAGATGTATGAAAAGCACATATTTTTCATTTCTGTTCCATTTAAAACATGATTATATTTACATACAGTATATATATATACAAGAACATCAGTCTCAAACCAGAATTCTGGGAGTCTTTAAACCAGCCCAAACCTTAAAGTCATCCTTAAAATCAAAATGTTCAACACTGGGGCCATCAATTGAAATCCGCATCAAATGTTTGGTCATACACGCTCCTGATTACGGACCAAACACGGTGTTCAAATTAAAATGTACGTCCAATCAGAAACATCAAAGTACAAACAAACAAACTGTTAACGATCGTCCCTCTTTAGTCGGTAATAACAACATCGATCAATCGTTCATAACACTAATTTGTCCGATATATTGATAAAACGTGTGAAAAACAACAGTCGCTTGGCCTTCACATTGTCAAATATCAAGACTGGTTACCTTTTAAAGTTACCGTTAGTCGCATACACAGAGATACGAAAGTCAATAGAATGCTTGTATCATTGAAAATATACGCCGCTTAGAGCATTTATAAAACAAAATGGCGGCTCAATTTGCCGAGATTTTGCTTTCGCAAGCTGTTTCGCAAATTCTTTTTTTCTTGCGCAACTTTTATTATTTCTTCGCAATTGGCGACTTTGGCGACCGACAGCGGAGGCCCTGGCAAAAATATGATAAAACTCAATATGAGCAATTTCTCTTTTGTCACAATATTTTCAGAATTCATCTACTGCAGAGGCGTCAGAAAGGGTCTGTATGAGGAAAAGGGTTCAGTAAATATTTCATTCTTTTCTTCATAAATACTCACATCAGTCTGAGTTTGTGGATCCTCTTCCAGTCTATCATCTTCTTCATTTTCTACTACAGGTTTTGGTTTAGTTGTATCTACAGATAAACACAGAAATAGTTTTCAAATTCAGTTTAATGAAACAAAATATGTCACTCGATCACAGAAATGTAAGAACAAATAAAATATTTGAATGACTTCATTGTCTGTATGTACTTTACACTGTTTAAATCAGCATTATCTTTATTGGTACTCTGGCACCCCTCTATAACGCCCTCCGTTTTACCGCTGTTCTTGGTATAACACTGGTCTTGCTTGGCTCCCGAATTTCTGTGCATGAAATGTGGGAATAGAATTTTAAATTTTAACAAGAGCACCGCGTACGGCACAGACGCTCGACTGATAGGGAGAAAACAGAAGAAAAAACAAGAGGGCCAAGATGGCCCTAAATCGATCACCTAATTGATAGTAAATTAGTAGCAAATATTTAACTGCAAATATCTGGAAATTTTATCAGGGAGTGCAAATGAAACTGAAAGGAGTGGACACTTCTCAAGAAACAGCTTATCAGTAAAGGCCATTTATATCTTGAAATCTAACAAGAACTTTAATAAGAATGGAATTATAAAGTTTTTGTCATTTTGCACCTTTCCTGATGCCGCCTTGCTGCCCTGTTTTTCAACGAAATCAATATGGCTTCAACAGTTTATTTAGAGGGTCACTTAAGAAACATTTCTAACAAATTATCTTGCAATCGCACAAGTAGATTATGTAGGAAAAGGATTTTAAAATTTGGGTATTTTTCTCACTTTCTGATGCCGCAGCAACCAAAGTTCTCAATGGAATTTAAATCTTTGAACAATTTTGAAAGAGGACCACCAAAGGAACATTCTTTGTGATGTTTTGTGGAAATTGGTCTATTGGAATGGTAGGAGCTGGTTGTCATTTGTAGCTAAAAGTTCAATTTACCCTTTTTTGTGATGACGCCTGGTTGATATGATTGTGTAACCAATCAAAACGGCTTAAAAAAATTAAAAAGAGGATCATTACAGTAAGATTCGTATTATATTTTCTTAAAATCAGACAAACACTTTCATAAAAATGGAATTTTCAAATTTTGTCATTTTGCCCCTTTTCTGATGCCGCCTGACTGCCATGTTTTTCGACCAATCAGTATGGCTTGAACAATTTTTATAGAGGGTCACCCAAGAAACATTTCTACCAAATTATATTTGAATCTGACAGGCAGATTCGGAGGAGAAGATTTTTAAAGTTTGGACATTTTGTCCCCTTTTTGATGCCGCAGCAACCAAAGTTCTCATTGGAATTTTAATCTTTGAACAATTTTGAAAGAGGACCACCAAAGGAACATTCCTGTGATGTTTTGTGGTAATTGGTCTATTGGAATGGTAGGAGATGGTTGTCATTTGTAGCTAAAAGTTCAATTTACCCCTTTTGTGATGACGCCTGGTTGCTATGATTGTGTAACCAATCAAAACGGCTTAAATAAATTAAAAAGAGGATCATTACAGTAAGATTCATATTATATTTTCTTTAAATCAGACAAGCATTTGCATAAAAATGGAATTTTGTCATTTTGCCCCTTTTTTGATGCCGCCTAACTGCCATGTTTTTCGACCAATCAGTATGGCTTGAACAATTTTTATAGAGGGTCACCCAATGAACATTTCTACCAAATTATATTTGAATCTGACAGGCATATTCGGAGGAGAAGATTTTTAAAGTTTGGACCTTTTGCCCCCTTTCTGATGCCGCAGCAACCAAAGTTCTCAATGGAATTTAAATCTTTGAACAACTTTGAAAGAGGCCAACCAGAGGAACAGTCCTGTGATGTTTCACGGAAATTGTCCTTGGAGTTTGGGAGGAGATGATGTTTAAAGCTAAAAGTTAACGCCGGACGGACGACGGACAAAAAGTGATAGGAATAGCTCACCTGAGCCTTCGGCTCTGGTGATCTAAACAAGAGGGCCATGATGGCCCTTGAATCGCTCACCTGATTTTTTATTTTTTTTCACTTTAGCTATATAAGCCTCGCCCCCTGGCAGCCATAGTTTCCGACCAATCAACTTGGCTTGAAGGAATCTGATAGAGGGTCACCCTAGGAACATTTCTACAAAATTATTTGAAAATCGGCCCGATACTTTTGGAGGAGAAGATTTTTTAAGTTTTCACTATAGCCATATAATGCAAAATAGCCCCCGCCCCCTGGCGGCCATGTTTTTCGACCAATCAACATTGCTTGAAGGAATCTGATAGAGGGTCACCCAAGGAACATTTCTACAAAATTATTTGAAAATCGGCCTGACACTTATGGAGGAGAAGATTTTTTAAGTTTTCATTATAGCCATAAAAGGCAAAATAGCCCCGCCCCCTGGCGGCCATGTTTTTTGACCAATCAACATGGCTTGAAGGAATCTGATAGAGGATCACCCAAGGAACATTTCTACAAAATTATTTGAAAATCGGCCTGACACTTTTGGAGGAGAAGATTTTTTAAGTTTGCACTATAGCCATATAAGGCAAAATAGACCCGCCCCCCCTGGCGGCCATGTTTTTCGACCAATCAACATGGCTTGAAGGAATCTGATAGAGGGTCACCCAAGGAACATTTCTACAAAATTATTTGAAAATCGGCCTTACACTTTCGGAGGAGAAGATTTTTTAAGTTTTCACTATAGCCATATAAGGCAAAATAGCCCCGCCCCCCCCCTGGCGGCCATGTTTTTCGACCAATCAACACGGCTTGAAGGAATCTGATAGAGGGTCATCCAAGGAACATTTCTACAAAATTATTTGAAAATCTGCCAACCAATTCAGGAGGAGAAGAATTATGAAGTTTTTTCAGTTTCGTTGCCATGGAAACCAGAATTTTGCATGGATCCCAAAAATTTGAAGGAATTCTGGTGAGGTCATTGAGAGGATGCTTTCTGTGAAGTTTCATCCAAATTGACCCACTGGTTACTGAGGAGAAGAAGTTGACGCACGACGGACGACGGACAAAAGGCGATCACAATAACTCACCTTGAGCAAAGCTCAGGTGAGCTAAAAAGCTGAACAAAAAACCTTAACCGGACGACCACGCCGCCGCCAACAAAAATCCTTAACCGGACGACCATGCCGCCGCCAACAAAAAACCTTAACCGGACGACCACGCCGCCGCCGACGCCAGGGTCATGACAATAGCTCTCGTTTTTTCAAAAGTCAAGCTAAAAAACGTTTCAAACACCAAAATACGATCCGAGCAATAGATCTCATTTCTGCACTATCATGTTAATCCACATGTTTACATAACGCTTTGTTCAACATTACAACAATAGAATAGGTAAAAAAAATAATCAATAATCCACATGTTTGCATAACGCTTTCAATAAAACAAGAGGGCCATGATGGCCCTATATCGCTCACCTGATTTAATAGAACTTCAATAGTTTTCAAAGTTTTTACCCTTTTTAGGGAAAACAAGCTCCGCCCCCTGGCGGCCATGTTTTTCAACGGATCAAAAATATTTAAACAATCTTGGTAAAGGGTGCCCCAAGGAACATTTGTGCAAAATAATTTTTAAATCGGGCCAGTACTTTTGGACAAGAAGATTTTTAAAGTTTTAACAATGCACATATAAGGAAAACAAGCTCCGCCCCCTGGCCGCCATGTTTTTCAATGGATTGGAAATATTTGTACAATCTTGGTAAAGGGTGCCCCAAGGAACATTTGTGTAAAATAATTTTTAAATCGGGCCAGTTCTTTTGGACAAGAAGATTGTTAAAGTTTTAACAATGCACATATAAGGAAAACTAGCTCCGCCCCCTGGCGGCCATGTTTTTCAACGGATCGAAAATATTTGAACAATCTTGGTAAAGGGTGTCCCAAGGAACATTTGTGCAAAATAATTTTCAAATCGGGCCAGTACTTTTGGACAAGAAGATTTTTAAAGTTTTAACAATGCACATGTAAGGAAAATAAGCTCCGCCCCCCTGGCGGCCATGTTTTTCAACGGATTGGAAATATTTGAACAATCTTGGTAGAGGGTACCTCAAGGAACATTTGTGTAAAATAATTTTCAAATCGGGCCAGTACTTTTGGACAAGAAGATTTTTTAAGATTTGGCAATTTTTCCCTTTTCTGATGCCGCAGCAACCAAAGTTCTACTTGGAATTAATTTCTTTGAACAACTTTGAAAGAGGACTACCTAAGGACCATTCCTGTGAAGTTATTTTGAAATCTGTTCATTGGTATAGTAGGAGAAGTCATTTGTAGGAAATTGTTAACAGACGCCGACGACGACGGACGCCGGATGATCACAAAAGCTCACCTTGCACTTCGTGCTTAGGTGAGCTAAAAACAAGAGGCCCAAGAGGGCCAGTATCGCTCCACGGCCATAAGGCAAAAATAAAATCTCCAAACAGCCCTGCCCCGTGGTGGCTATTTTTTTTACCAACCACCATGGCTTAAAGGAATCTTGTAGAGTGTCACCAAATGAATGTTTCTGCAAAATTATTTGAAAATATGCCTGACACTTTCGGAGGAGAAGATTTTTTAAGTTTTCACTATGGTCATATAAGTCAAAATAGCCCCGCCCTCTGGCGGCCATGTTTTTCGACCAATCAACATGGCTTGAATGAATCTGATAGAGGGTCACCCAATGAACATTTCTACAAAATTATTTGAAAATCGGCTGAACACTTTCGGAGAAGAAGATGTTTTAAGTTTTCACTATAGCTATATAACGCAAAAAAGCCCCGCCCCCTGGCGGCCATGTTTTTCGCCCAATCAACATTTCTTGAAGGAATCTAATTAAGGTTCACACAAGAAACATTTCTACAAAATTATTTGAAAATCGGCCTGACACTTTTGGAGGAGAAGATTTTTTAAGTTTGCTCTTTAGCCATATAGGCAAAATAGCCCCGCCCTGTGACGGCCATGTTTTTTTACCAATCAACATGGCTTGAAGGAATCTGATAGAGGGTCACCCACGGAACATTTCTACATAATTATTTGAAAATCTGCTGAACACTTTTTGAGAAGAAGATTATTTAAGTTTTCACTATAGCTATATAAGGCAAAAAAGCCCCGCCCCCTGGCGGCCATGTTTTTCGCCCAATCAAAATTTCTTGAAGGAATCTAATAAAGGGTCACCCAAGGAACATTTCTACAAAATTATTTGAAAATCGGCCTGACACTTTCGGAGAAGAAGATTTTTTAAGTTCTCACTATTTTTTTCTTTCGGTTGCCATGGAAACCAGAATTTTGAATGGATCAAAAAAAATTGAAGGAATTTAGTAGAGGACATTGAGAGGATGCTTCCCATGAAGTTTCAACCAAATTGGCCAAGTGGTTAGGGAGAAGAAGTCGTTTAAAGGAAAAAGTTAACACACGCACGCACGCACGACGGACAATTCGCCATGACATAAGCTCGACTGGCTTTCAGCCAGTGGAGCTAAAAATGATATTGGGTGTCATAATTGTTTGTGCATTACGGTTATTGTGTTCAGTCACCTTGCAATCTGATACAACTATAAACGACCGCGGCTGTCATGGTGTGACAAACAAACAAGCTCAATTTCAAACTTCATATTGTAACAAACAACCAATTCTGAAAATCGCGCAAGATTTTGTCTGGATGTCATCCATTTCTTCGATCTCCGTAGTGAATACAACTTGGGAAACCCAAAATATACACATGATTATTCCAGCCAATCGTATTTGTGATATATAAATCAAAACTATTTAGCCCAAATGTATGCAGTAAATGTCATCAATATTGGGGCCGTTGAATAGGCATGTGCAGGAGACATGTATCGATTGTAAACTGCCGCAAATATTGCAAAACTGAAAGTATAGTTCACTGCAAGTACCGCGAATTGTCAAAGAAATAACCCTGTAAAAGATTGACGATTAGAAATGCGTATTATTAGGTCAAAAAAATTTAACTCGCCAAAATCTGCTGGTGCCTGAAATCTCACCACGCAAATTTCAATTTGCACTTGCAATTCATGGGTATGCGAGCTTAAATTCGAGCCCTGATACACCTATCAAATGTCAAACAAACAGGTAAATATATCTTGCAAGCTTGTTTTAGCCAAAAACACTCTCTCTTTGCAACTGAATTAGTGTATGCATTATAGGTGGATGGGTGGGGTAATGACTCGGCAGATTTTTGGAACAGCGTTATCAATTTAACCCCGTTTATATCGCGTGCAAGACCATGGCTCCCAAGTACAGCTTTGTAATGAGTACATTGTATAACCTTTTAAACAAGGGTATTCAACGAAAGACATGCGTCATGAACAATTAACCCTTTTCAACATAAAGACATTTCCTAATGCATCTGCAGCAGACGACATTTGAAAATATTGTGGCAAAACTCTATTCAATAATTTATTTTATTTACAGACGTTTTCCATATTATTGCCAGACATTTTTGAAGTCACCTGCAAACTTGTTACCATGTGTTTGATTGATTGATTGGGGTTTAACGCCTTTTTTAACAATTTCTCAGTTATATCACGGCAGCCAGTTCACCTATTCATGCATTTCCTGGTTTTCTCACACCAGTACTCCACACAACAATCTTCCCAAGCAACTGGCTGCTTTTCCACATAGACTTAGCCCATTGGTGGAAGACGAATGACGCATGTCGCATTGACTTTTGTCAATCCTCAGAAAAAGTTGGCCGAGCCGGGATTCAAACTCACAACCCCTGGATTGACAGCCCGCGTCGCTACCGACTGAGCTACCGGGGCTCGGCTGTTACCATGTGGGAAAAGATTGAGAAGTGCTCCCTTGGACTTCCCTTCCAAGGCAGGAATCACAAGAAATGAGAACAAAAGCACACACCTTCAGTAACTGTTTCTCCCACTTCTTGTATCACAATATCTACAAGCTCCAACTTCTTCTTGGGTCCTGTATATTGTTGTTGTGGTTGTTTCTTGCCTGACAGGGGTTTCTTTGTCTCCTCTCCTTTCTTACCCTTCTTTTTCTTGTCTTCCTTTTTGGTTCCAGCAGACTATTTTCGATAAGAGATATGTTTTACATTTGTCTACCTAACCCCCATGTCCTAATGCATACATATTGATAAACTGCAGCATACAAGATTCAACTACCTCCTTGGTGGTGTAGTGGTAGGGATGGCCAGTTAGAATTACGAAGAACTGACTGGTGTCAGGATAAATGGACCCGTTGTACTGGTAACTTACCAAGGAAACACTTATTTTCTGAAGTTGTTTTGATTGATTAATTGGGGTTTAACGCCGTTTTCAACAATTTTTCAGTCATATCACGGCGACCAGTTCACCTACTCATGTGTTTCCTGGTTTTCCCTCACCAGTACACCACACAACATACTTTCCAAGCAACTGGCTACTTTTCCACATAGACTGTTAAACAGCCCATTGGTGAAAGACGAATGATGCAGGTCAGTGACTTTTGTCAAAGAAGTTGTTTTAAAAGTAGGGTGCTGCAACTTTGATACATGTAGAAAAAGTGATCAACCATATGAGCTACATGCATATGCAAATAGTGAAGGTGTGATGCATTCACAGAATTAGTGCCTACAAGTTAATAACTATAAAGATAAAAATTATCATGATGTTGAAATTTAACCCCATTTTTCAAAATGCAGACGCTTTCTGATGCCTCATCAACCGATGACTTTTGAAATCCTTGTGGTCAAAAAGATATTGCTTTAACAAAAAAAAAATCTTTCATCTGATCTATAATGAGTTTCCATAATTTGACTAAATATCTGCTGCAGATATGTTTTATGTTGGAAAGGGTAAACTTTTTTCCATGTACATCAGACATCTTTGAAAATATCTGGGCAAAAAAAATGGAAAAAAGTATAATTAAGAGTTGAAAACAAGAGGGCCATGATGGCCCTATATCGCTCACCTGATTTAGAACTTCAGTAGTTTTCAAAGTTTTATACTCTATACATATAAGGAAAACAAGCAACCCTCCCTGGTGGCCATGTTTTTCAACGGATCGGGTTTATTTGAACATCCTTGGTAGAAAGTCACCCAAGGAACATTTGTGCCAAATAATTTTTAAATCAGGCAGGTGCTTTTGGACAAGAAGATTTTTAAAGATATTACAATGCACATATTAGGAAAACAAGCCCCCGCCCCTGGAGGCCATGTTTTTCAATGGATCGGATTAATTTGAACAATCTTGGTAGAAGGTCCCCAAAGGAACATTTGTGCAAAATTATCTTTAAATCGGGCCAATACTTTTGGACAAGAAGATTTTTAAAGATTTTACAATGCACATATAAGGACAAGCTCCGCCCCCCTGGCGGCCATGTTTTTCAACGGATCGGAAATATTTGAACAAGCTTTGTAAAGGGTGCCCCAAGGAACTTTAAATCGGGCCAGTACTTTTGGACAAGAAGATTTTTAAAGTTTTAACAATGCACATATAAGGAAAACAAGCTCCGCCCCCTGGCGGCCATGTTTTTCAACGGATCAGAAATATTTGAACAATCTTGGTAAAGGGTGCCCCAAGGAACATTTGTGCAAAATAATTTTCAAATCGGGCCAATACTTTTGGACAAGAAGATTTTTAAAGTTTTAACAATGCACATATAAGGAAAATAAGCTCCGCCCCCTGGCGGCCATGTTTATCAACCAATCGGAAATATTTGAACAATCTTGTTAGAGGGTACCCCAAAGAACATTTGTGCAAAATAATTTTCAAATCGGGCCAGTGCTTTTGGACAAGAAGATTTTTTAGGATTTGGCAATTTTCCCCTTTTCTGATGCCGCAGCAACCAAAGTTCTACGTGGAATTAAATTCTTTGGACAACTTTGAAAGAGGACCACCTAAGGACCATTCCTGTGAAGTTATTTTGAAATCTGTCAATTGGTTTAGTAGGAGAAGTCATTTGTAGGAAATTGTTAACAGACACCGACGACGACGACGACGCCGGACGCCGGAAGGTGAGTGATCACAAAACCTCACCTTGCACTTCGTGCTTAGGTGAGCTAAAAATGGGTAGACTGAAACAAGGAGTATTTTTGGGATATTTCAATTACTTCTACATTCTGTGATACTAAAACTTTGTGCAATGATAAATACACATGTATATGTTACAGGGTTGTCAAAATGTTTTGTTGTAACAGATCAAACTAGAACTATCACTAAAGGTGATTAATACCCCCGCCCCAACCCCTGACACATATTATATCTCACAGTATTATCTTTGACTCAGACAATTTGAATATCAGTATCAAAAACAAGAGGGCCATGATGGCCCTTGAATCGCTCACCTGATTTTTTATTTTTTTTTCACTTTAGCTATATAAGCCTCGCCCCCTGGCAGCCAGTTTCCGACCAATCAACTTGGCTTGAAGGAATCTGATAGAGGGTCACCCTAGGAACATTTCTACAAAATTATTTGAAAATCGGCCAGATACTTTTGGAGGAGAAGATTTTTTAAGTTTTCACTATAGCCATATAATGCAAAATAGCCCTGCCTACTGGCGGCCATGTTTTTTGACCAATCAACATGGCTTGAAGGAATCTGAAAGTGGGTCATCCAAGGAACATTTCTATAAAATTATTTGAAAATCGGGCCGACACTTTTGGAGAAGAAGATTTTTTAAGTTTGCACTATAGCCATATAAGGCAAAATAGCCCCCCCCCCATGGCGGCCATGTTTTTCGACCAATCAACATGGCTTGAAGGAATCTGATAGAGGGTCACCCAAGGAACATTTCTACAAAATCATTTGAAAATCAGCCTGACACTTTCGGAGGAGAAGATTTTTTAAGTTTTCACTATAGCCATATAAGGCAAAATAGCCCCGCCCCCCTGGCGGCCGTGTTTTTTGACCAATCAACATGGCTTGAAGGAATCTGGTAGAGGGTCATCCAAGGAACATTTCTACAAAATTATTTGAAAATCTGCCAACCAATTTGGGAGAAGAAGAATTTTGAAGTTTTTTCGGTTTCGTTGCCATGGAAACCAGAATTGTGCATGGATCCCTAAAATTTGAAGGAATTCTGGTGAGGTCATTAAGAGGATGCTTTCTGTGAAGTTTCATCCCAATTGACCCACTGGTTACTGAGGAGAAGATGTTGAAGATTTTTTAAGTTTTCACTTTGGCCATATAAGGCAAAATAGCCCCGCCCCCTGGCGCCCATGTTTTTTGACCAATCAACATGGCTTGAAGGAATCTGATAGAGGATTACCCAAGGAACATTTCTACAAAATTATTTGAAAATCGGCCTGACACTTTTGGAGAAGAAGATTTTTTAAGTTTGCACTATAGCCATATAATGCAAAATAGCCCCGCCCCCCCTGGCGGCCATGTTTTTCGACCAATCAACATGGCTTGAAGGAATCTGATAGAGGGTCACCCAAGGAACATTTCTACAAAATTATTTGAAAATCGGCCTTACACTTTCGGAGGAGAAGATTTTTTAAGTTTTCACTATAGCCATATAAGGCAAAATAGCCCCGCCCCCCCTGGCGGCCATGTTTTTCGACCAATCAACACGGCTTGAAGGAATCTGATAGAGGGTCATCCAAGGAACATTTTTACAAAATTATTTGAAAATCTGCCAACCAATTTGGGAGAAGAAGAATTTTGAAGTTTTTTCGGTTTCGTTGCCATGGAAACCAGAATTTTGCATGGATCCCAAAAATTTGAAGGAATTCTGGTGAGGTCAATGAGAGGATGCTTTCTGTGAAGTTTCATCCAAATTGACCCACTGGTTACTGAGGAGAAGAAGTTGACGGACGACGCACGACGGACGACGCACGACGGACGACGGACGACGGACAAAAGGCGATCACAATAACTCACCTTGAGCAAAGCTCAAGTGAGCTAAAAAATACTAAGATGATATCAAACACAAAAAGACTCCTTTTATCTGGACCAACCGACAGGCTGATGCCACACAAAACGGCTCCATTTTGCCATGTTTCAAGTAAATCCGGTTAAAATTGAAGGAGGAGTATGTCGCACCAGATTAGATTTTAATAAAAAAAATCCTATTTCAAGGTCAGAGGTGAAGGTCACAGGGACATGAAATTTGCGTCTTGCACATCTACTACTCCTGATTAACATTTATGCCAAGTATGAAGTAAATCAGGTTGAAACTGAAGGAGGAGTACAACAGATTAGATTTTAACAAAAAAAAATCCTATTTCAAGGTCAGAGGTCAAGGCAAAGGTCACAGGGACATGAAAGTTGCGTCTTGCACATCTACTACTCCTGATTAACATATGCCAAGTATCAAGTAAATCAAGTAGAAACTGAAGGAGGAGTATATACAACGGAACAGATTTTGCGGACAGACCGACCGACAGGCTGATTCCAGTATACCCCCTTCAAACTACGTTTGCGGAGATATAATAAGACAAGAGGGCCATGATGGCCCTTGAATCGCTCACCTGATTTTTTATTTTTTTTTCACTTTAGCTATATAAGCCCCGCCCCCTGGCAGCCATAGTTTCCGACCAATCAACTTGGCTTGAAGGAATCTGATAGAGGGTCACCCTAGGAACATTTCTACAAAATTATTTGAAAATCGGCCAGATACTTTTGGAGGAGAAGATTTTTTAAGTTTTCACTATAGCCATATAATGCAAAATAGCCCTGCCCACTGGTGGCCATGTTTTTTGACCAATCAACATGGCTTGAAGGAATCTGAAAGTGGGTCATCCAAGGAACATTTCTACAAAATTATTTGAAAATCGGGCTGACACTTTTGGAGGAGAAGATTTTTTAAGTTTGCACTATAGCCATATAAGGCAAAATAGCCCCGCCCTCCTGGCGGCCGTGTTTTTCGACCAATCAACATGGCTTGATGGAATCTGGTAGAGGGTCATCCAAGGAACATTTCTACAAAATTATTTGAAAATCTGCCAAGCAGTTTGGGAGATGAAGAATTTTGAAGTTTTTTTCGTTTCGTTGCCATGAAAACCAGAATTCTGCATGGATCCCAAAAATTTGAAGGAATTCTGGTGAGGTCATTGAGAGGATGCTTTCTGTGAAGTTTCATCCCAATTGACCTACTGGTTACTGAGGAGAAGATGTTGAAGATTTTTTAAGTTTTCACTTTGGCCATATAAGGCAAAATAGCCCCCGCCCCCTGGCGGCCATGTTTTTCGACCAATCAACATTGCTTGAAGGAATCTGATAGAGGGTCACCCTAGGAACATTTCTACAAAATTATTTGAAAATCTGCCTGACACTTATGGAGGAGAAGATTTTTTAAGTTTTCACTATAGCCATAAAAGGCAAAATAGCCCCACCCCCTGGCGGCCATGTTTTTTGACCAATCAACATGGCTTGAAGGAATCTGATAGAGGATCACCCAAGGAACATTTCTACAAAATTATTTGAAAATCGGCCTGACACTTCTGGTGGAGAAGATTTTTTAAGTTTGCACTATAGCCTTATAAGGCAAAATAGCCCGCCCCCCCTGGCGGCCATGTTTTTCGACCAATCAACATGGCTTGAAGGAATCTGATAGAGGGTCACCCAAGGTACATTTCTACAAAATTATTTGAAAATCGGCCTTACACTTTTGGAGGAGAAGATTTTTTAAGCTTTCACTATAGCCATAATAGGCAAAATAGCCCCTCCCCCCCTGGCGGCCATGTTTTTCGACCAATCAACACGGCTTGAAGGAATCTGATAGAGGGTCATCCAAGGAACATTTCTACAAAATTATTTGAAAATCTGCCAAGCAGCTTGGGAGAAGAAGAATTTTGAAGTTTTTTTCCTTTCGTTGCCATGGAAACCAGAATTTTGCATGGATCCCTAAATTTGAAGGAATTCTGGTGAGGTCATTGAGAGGATGCTTTCTGTGAAGTTTCATCCAAATTGACCCACTGGTTACTGAGGAGAAGAAGTTGACACACGACGCACACCGCACAAAAGGCGATCACAATAACTCACCTTGAGCAAAGCTCAGGTGAGCTAAAAAGGTGGTAAATATAGAAATTTCTCATTATGAGTATCAATATAAAAACTCCTACTCACCCGATTGAGTATTAAGGGAATTTAAAGAAATCAAATTGTGCTGTTCACTTGTTCATCAAAAACTCCCCTCTCAGGAAGTAGGACTGGCTTGCATTTGATTGCTAGTAATTTAATTTTATAATAACTGATCTTATTTTTGTGCCTCTACATTCAAGAATGGATCTTAGAAGTAAATTTCTAATTCTTTAAACAAACGCTTCGAGAATTTCCAGTGGCCAAAACATCAATCTTTGAAGTGCAGACTACATGCTTGATTAAATGTGTAAAGTCAAGATAAAGCAATCAGTTTCAATAACCACAAACACCATACTTATATCCAGTATGTTTAAAAAGTGAAAAATATCATCATCAATAAAAATAAAGAAAACTTAAAATCAATCAGAAGAGTTATTCACTTTTGGTTTTTATATGAACAGTTGTGATAATAATATAAAAGAGTTAGGTTAAAGGAATCATTTTTAGGATGAATTCAAAACATTGTGTGATAGGTGAAATTGTTCTATTTGGTTAAACCCTTTCCCACATACAAGAAATCTGCATTAGACAACTTTGAAACCGTCAAATCAAAAATATGGAAAATCTCATTTATTCCTTTTGCCACAATGTTTTCAAAAGTCATCTGCTACAGAGGCGTCAGAAAACATCTGTATGTGGGAAAGAGTTAAAGATAAACTGGACTTACAGCTAGAAGTTCCATGCGTAGTTGTCTTTCTTCCTCATCTTGATCTTTGTACTTTTCTTTTATCTTCTTTAACTTGGCCTGTAACGTTAATTTTATATCAATTATTAAACATAAACTGATATGGTATTTATACAGTCCTATGTCTTGAAAACATAAGAAACTAGAACTATCACTGAAGATGATAAATACCCCCTAAACAGCACCTTGACCTACACCATAACTTAATAAGTAAAAGGGCCATAACTCTGTAAAATAACATGCAATTGTAACCCCTTTAGGATATGCACATCTCCTCTTGGTATAGAAGCTTCATGTATAATTTTATTGAATTCCACCCAGTGGTTTGTAAGAAATAGGCCGAACAAAATATGGCTTCCGACCGACCGACAGATAGACAGCCCGACAAAGTGACTGCTATATACCCCCTCTTCTTCGAAGGGGGTATAATAAATGAATTATCTTGAAAAACAATATTTTTTATATATAGAGATAATCATTGTGGGAAAAGAATAATGTCTCCTTTTTAACAATTTCCTTTCTTTATCAAATACGTCTTCTGCTAAAATGTCAAGTCATGTTTTTGTGAAACTTCATCATGTTTAGTGTGGATTGGATTAAATGAACCTCAAATATGGAAAATAGGCTTTCAGAAAATTGCCCTGCAGTGTAGTAGAAATGGACCTACACAAACCTTTACTCTGTCTGGTCAGTGTTTGGTCTCTTTTCAATATGAATCTTTAACACTTTTCCACATACATCAGATCTATAAAACATCTGGGCAATCTTTTTTTGAAAATCTCTACAAACGAAATGTTATTGAATTGAAAACATTGAGGCAAACAAGGAGTTGCTCATAATGAACAGTTTATCCTTTTGCCACAATGTTTTAAAAGTTGTTTGCTGCAAATGCGTCTGCAAGTGGGAAAGGGTTAATGGTCAATAAACATGCCAAAAATGATCCTGATCAAACTGTGTATATCCTGATTGATCTGGATTGACACTGGTCGAAAATGTTCTACAGTCAATGTTCAAGCATGAACACATGATTACCTTTTGTCCTCGTTTAGGAGGTGGTTGTTGAGGCTGTGAGACGTATTTGTTATTGGACTTCTCCTCTTTAATCACCTTCTTCTCTTCTTCTCCTTCCTCTCCTTCCTCTCTGTCTATTTCCTCATCTTTGACACCAATCTCTGTATCATCATCAACTAGTCCAAGCAGTTGTCTTTTCTTGGCTCTTTTCTGCTCTCTTTTTTGTTTGGCAGTCATTCTAGCCCCTGCTTGAGTTATCTACAAAAAATTTATATTGCAAGGATGTTATTGAAACAGGGAGGTAGTAAAAACCAAATAAAAGCCACCACTTACCGTATATCCGCGGCCATAAGTCGAATTTTTGAGACTCAAACTTTGGTGTTGAAGCAGGGACTCGACTTATGACTGAATGACAAAGTCAAATAAAAAAAAAAAAGAGAATTTCGGAGAGTTTTCGAAGTTTTGGGGGAAAATATTAGGTTGGGTAAAAATTCTAGATTTTTTGTTTTTTTGTGTTGGATATAAAGTTACTTTTTTACAAACATTGATTTTTATAATTATAAAAGTCTTACCATCTTATAATTACCAGTAATCCAAATTTCACAAATATAATTAAAATGTACTACTTCTGCGATAGAAATATAATCTAATATTTAATTGGTGACGAATTGCTGCATAAATGTAGTGTAGAACACAAGATTATTTGATATTGGCCTAAGTCGTTAACTTTTAAACTGCTTTCCAATTTCATCGACCGTATCTAGGGTGGTTGCCAACGCATGACGTAATCTGCACCTGTCCCCTGTGTAGACTGTAGGACCGCGTGTCGTGTATTGGAATCTGACACGATGTGTACTTTACAATTATAAGTTAAATATGACTGGATTATATGAAGTGTTCTTTACGGTTAGAATCATAAAACTTTAACTTAATATTTTTAACAAAAGTTGCAATATGGGATGTGAAAATTAAAGAAATAAATACCCTTTTCTTTAATGAAAAAAAAAGTTTAATCTACGCAATTTGCTGCCATTGAATTGTAATTGAATGTAATTTTATGCAACATTTACGTTTATAAGCTTTTTTTTTTCAAATTTAAAACATTTATTTCAGTAACGTATTCCACTTCTTTTATGGCAACTTTTGTAAACAAGAGGGCCATGATGGCCCTGGAATCGCTCACCTGATTTTTTTTTTAACTTTAGCTATATAAGCCCCGCCATCTGGCGGGCATAGTTTCCAACCAATCGACTTGGCTTGAAGGAATCTGATAGAAGGTCACCCTAGGAACATTTCTACAAAATTATTTGAAAATCGGCCTGACACTTTTGGAGGAGAAGATTTTTTAAGTTTTCACTATAGCCATAAAAGGCAAAATAGCCCCGCCCCAAGGCCATGTTTTTTGACCAATCAACATGGCTTGAAGGAATCTGATAGAGGGTCATCCAAGGAACATTTCTACAAAATTATTTGAAAATCGGCCAGACACTTTTGGAAGAGAAGATATTTTAAGTTTGCACTATAGCTATATAAGGCAAAATAGCCTGGCCCCCCCCTGGCGGCCATCATTTTCGACCAATCAACATGGCTTGAAGGAATCTGAAAGAGGGTCATCCAAGGAACATTTCTACAAAATTATTTGAAAATCGGCCTGACACTTTTGGAGGAGAAGATTTTTTAAGTTTTCACTATAGCCATATAAGGCAAAAAAGCCCCGCCCCCCCCCTAGCGGCCATGTTTTTCGACCAATCAACATGGCTTCAAGGAATCTGATAGAGAGTCACCCAAGGAACATTTCTACAAAATAAGTTCAAAATCTGCCAACCAATTTGGGAGGAGAAAAATTTTGATTTTTTTTTTCGTTTCGTTGCCATGGAAACCAGAATTCTGCATGGATCCCAATAATTTGAAGGAATTCTAGTGAGGTCATTGAGAGGATGCTTTCTGTGAAGTTTCATCCCAATTGACCCACTGGTTACTGAGGAGAAAATGTTGAAGATTTTTTAAGTTTTCACTATAACCATAAAAGGCAAAATAGCCCCGCCCCCTGGCGGCCATGTTTTTCAACCAATCAACATGGCTTGAAGGAATCTGATAGAGGGTCATCCAAGGAACATTTCTACAAAATTATTTGAAAATCGCCCTGACACTTTTGGAGGAGAAGATTTTTTAAGTTTGCACTATAGCCATATAAGGCAAAATAGCCCGGCCCCCCCCCTGGCGGCCATGTTTTTCGACCAATCATCATGGCTTGAAGGAATCTGATAGAGGGTCACCCAAGGAACATTTCTACAAAATTATTTGAAAATCGGCCAGACACTTTTGGAAGAGAAGATATTTTAAGTTTGCACTATAGCTATATAAGGCAAAATAGCCTGGTCCCCCCTGGCGGCCATCATTTTCGACCAATCAACATGGCTTGAAGGAATCTGATAGAGGGTCATCCAAGGAACATTTCTACAAAATTATTTGAAAATCGGCCTGACACTTTTGGAGGAGAAGATTTTTTAAGTTTTCACTATAGCCATATAAGGCAAAAAAGCCCCGCCCCCCCTGGCGGCCATGTTTTTCGACCAATCAACATGGCTTCAAGGAATCTGATAGAGAGTCACCCAAGGAACATTTCTACAAAATAAGTTCAAAATCTGCCAACCAATTTGGGAGGAGAAGAATTTTTGATTTTTTTTTCGTTTCGTTGCCATGGAAACCAGAATTCTGCATGGATCCCAATAATTTGAAGGAATTCTAGTGAGGTCATTGAGAGGATGCTTTCTGTGAACTTTCATCCCAATTGACCCACTGGTTACTGAGGAGAAAATGTTGAAGATTTTTTAAGTTTTCACTATAACCATAAAAGGCAAAATAGCCCCGCCCCCTGGCGGCCATGTTTTTCAACCAATCAACATGGCTTGAAGGAATCTGATAGAGGGTCATCCAAGGAACATTTCTACAAAATTATTTGAAAATCGCCCTGACACTTTTGGAGGAGAAGATTTTTTAAGTTTGCACTATAGCCATATAAGGCAAAATAGCCCGGCCCCCCCCCTGGCGGCCATGTTTTTCGACCAATCATCATGGCTTGAAGGAATCTGATAGAGGGTCACCCAAGGAACATTTCTACAAAATTATTTGAAAATCGGCCAGACACTTTTGGAAGAGAAGATATTTTAAGTTTGCACTATAGCTATATAAGGCAAAATAGCCTGGCCCCCCCTGGCGGCCATCATTTTCGACCAATCAACATGGCTTGAAGGAATCTGATAGAGGGTCATCCAAGGAACATTTCTACAAAATTATTTGAAAATCGGCCTGACACTTTTGGAGGAGAAGATTTTTTAAGTTTTCACTATAGCCATATAAGGCAAAAAAGCCCCGCCCCCCCTGGCGGCCATGTTTTTCGACCAATCAACATGGCTTCAAGGAATCTGATAGAGAGTCACCCAAGGAACATTTCTACAAAATAAGTTCAAAATCTGCCAACCAATTTGGGAGGAGAAGAATTTTTGATTTTTTTTTCGTTTCGTTGCCATGGAAACCAGAATTCTGCATGGATCCCAATAATTTGAAGGAATTCTAGTGAGGTCATTGAGAGGATGCTTTCTGTGAACTTTCATCCCAATTGACCCACTGGTTACTGAGGAGAAAATGTTGAAGATTTTTTAAGTTTTCACTATAACCATAAAAGGCAAAATAGCCCCGCCCCCTGGCGGCCATGTTTTTCAACCAATCAACATGGCTTGAAGGAATCTGATAGAGGGTCATCCAAGGAACATTTCTACAAAATTATTTGAAAATCGCCCTGATACTTTTGGAGGAGAAGATTTTTTAAGTTTGCACTATAGCCATATAAGGCAAAATAGCCCGCCCCCCTCCCCCCCCCCCCCCCCCCCCCCCCCCCCTGGCGGCCATGTTTTTCGACCAATCATCATGGCTTGAAGGAATCTGATAGAGGGTCACCCAAGGATCATTTCTACAAAATAATTTGAAAATCGGCCTGACACTTTCGGAGGAGAAGATTTTTTAAGAATTTTGAAGTTTTTTTCATTTCGTTGCCATGGAAACCAGAATTCTGCATGGATCCCAAAAATTTTAAGGAATTCTGGTGAGGACATTGAGAGGATGCTTTCTGTGAAGTTTCATCCCAGTTGACCCACCGGTTACAGAGGAGAAAATGTTGACGGACAACGGACGCCGGACATAGGGCGATCACAATAACTCACCCTGAGCACTTCGTGCACAGGTGAGCTAAAAAAATGGAAATAATTTAATATTTCATGATAGCACTGGTACGAAATTTTTAAAAAGTCGACCCCCAACTTATGGCTGAGAGTAACCTCAAAACCACCGAAATTGGGTTCAAAATGGACCCTCGACTGATGGCCGAAGTAGACTTATGGCCGCAGATATACAGTAGTACATAGCAACAACAAATTCAGATATCACTTTAATATCAAGCACTTTGGATGGAGAAAAAAAAAAAGAGCAATTTCTCATTTTGCCACAATGTTTTTAAAAGTCAATCGCTGTGATGCAACAAACTGTGTCTGCAGCTACTTTTTCTGCCACTTTGAAAATCAACCAAGGTGACATGAAAATGTACCGTAACATAAAATGACGATCAAACAACTTAGATATCTGCAATTCCGTCATATTTACACACACTTAATGTCCACAATTCCAAAATTGCTAACTTAAACACACAAAGAAAAACACTTCTACACTTATTAAACAGATAAGTTAATTCTTTTCCCACATACAACAAATCAGCAGAAGACAACTATGAAAACATTGTGATAAAGGGAGAAATTGATAATTGTGAGTTTTCAATACTTGTCTGCTGCATAGGAATCAAAAAGCGTCTGTATGTGGGATAGAGTTAAGTTTTACCTTGATTCCTTTCACTACGGGTATATCATCACCCATGTAAATTTCTGTATCTTCTTCAGTCTGTGTTGATGACAGTCTCGACAAACCATATCTACAGAGGACCAAAAATCATGTTATCATCTACTCGTAATAGTTTATCTTTTCTGGAAATGTTTTTTAAAGCCATTTGATGCATAGGCTTTAACCCTTTCCCCCATAAAGATGTTTTCTGACGTCACTGCAACAAACGACTTTTGAAAACATTGTGGCAACTGGAGAAATTGCTCATAACAAGCAGTATGTCAAAAATGTCCATACATAGTTAATCATTTATCTATCATTTATAGAGATTTTTCAGGTTTTTGACAATACATCTGAAAGCGTCTACAAAGTGGGAAAGCTTTATGTATTGAGCATAAGACAAGTTATCGATGTGCAAAGACCAAAATCCAAACCACTTGCGTAGGTTTTTAGTTAGGAGTAGTAAGCCTTTATACCAGCATTTTTTTTTTTTAATATAAACTGTCATCCTGTTTTTGTTTTTGTTTCTTTTATCTTACAATATTAACATAAGTAACACAATTTACAATTACTGCAGAACAAAGGTTTGTTCTTTTTTCTTTTTAGTTGAAACTGTCAACTTGACATCCTGTTTATTCATTTTTTATCAAACTTTATTTACATAGGTAACACAATTTACTGCATAGTAAATGTTTGATGGCCAATCAAAGAGTTCAAAGACATGAATAACAAATACATGTATCTACAGCACTGCTGAAAACCACTTACTTGTCTCCCGAAATATGCTGCAAGCCAATCTCTGTGTCGGGGAACTGTGGTTTAGAAACAATGGCACACTGTTGATTTACAATGATCTCCATTTTATTCCCACTACTCTTGGTTGTAGCGCCTGGTTCACATTTTATATCTGTATTAGTCTCTTCATTAGTGTCATTTGTGTTGTCTGTCTGAGGCACTGGGAGATCAGAAGTTTCACCATCTGAATCATCTTCACTGTTTAATTCAATACCATCACATTGTTTACTGATTTCATGATCAGTATCTGTCCTATTTTTAACCATATCTCCCTCTGCATTGTCAACAGAAGTCTGTTCTTCATCCTCATTATCACTGTCTGCATCATCATTCTCACTATCACTATTGGTTTCAAAGGTAATTTCATTTTCTGTTGCAATCGAATCTACCACTGAAATTTCATCGTCTTCAGCCGTTCTTACTTTCCTTTCTCCTTCATGACGCATGACACTGCCTTCTTCCAGCTGTACAAATTCACAATTTTGTATAAAAATCTTTTCACCAAAAAACTTTCAATCAGTACTTCATTAGAATGTTGAATGAGAACAGAAATAAACAAGATAAGCGTTTAAACCTATTGATGCTCTTTGAGTTTGAGATCGTCCTAAATTGATCACCTAATGCTGTAGTTTTTCAGCAAAATATATATATTTTTTTTCAATGATATAAAAGACTATGTTTCAGTAAGATAGGATATATGCATGACCATAAAACTGGGCAGTGGTTTAGATCTTTTTTTTGTAACTTGTTTTACTATGGCCATATAAGACGACGGAAAACCAGCACTGCATTAACTAACTATATAGAGGTTCACAAAAGAATATTTGTGAAAGTTTGAGGTCTGTCTAAAAAAAAATCTCTTTTTTGCCAAGGAAACCAGAGTTGTGCATGAATGGAATTATTTGAATCTTTTTAAAAGGGAACCAAGAAAAAAAAAATCCTACAAAGTTTCATCAACTTCCAGCCAGTGGTTTTGGTGGAGATATATTTGAAAGTAATAAAAGAGAGTGATCCCGAAGGACATGTACCTTAAACAAAAGACCAAATCCATATACAAGGTAAGATGGGGGCAAGAAGTTCTTCTTTCCTGAAATAAAAAAAAAGAATTTAAACTAAAACAATCATTAGAAATGGTAATAGTTCCTGGTTTCTATAAACATATATCAAACAAAGTATTTGTTGTTATGATGTCTCTGCATTTATTGTTTTTATCAACATTTCCAAAGCCTTAAAATGATAAGGAAAGTTCTAAGTCAATAATGTTCTTTTTCCAAAAAATATGTTTCACTGGTCTTACTTTTCTAAAACAAGAAGTCCATGATGGCCCTAGATCACTCACCTGAATTATGCTTTTTTGTTTTGTTTGTTTGGAGTTTAACGCCGCTTTCAACAGCTTTGGTCATATCACGGCGGTCAGTGCACCTACCCATGTTTTCCTGGCTTTCCCACACCAGTACTTACACAACATTCTTTCGAAGCCACTGACTACTTTCTCACATAGATCAGAGGTGAGAGGCAATGGAAAACATCGCCCGAAAGAATGTCGCCGCAACCGGGTATCGAACCCGTGACCTCCAGATCACGAGTCAGATACGCTACCAATTGAGCTACCCGGCCGGGCCCTGAATTATGCAATGTGATAACTAATGCAAAACACATCAAGACAATTATTCTGACAAAGATTCAAAATTCAACCTCCAGAGTGTTAACAAGATATTCCTTTATATTTGGCCTAGTGACCTACAGACATGAACAGACATGACCAATATTCAAACGCGGCCTACATATCAACAAGACAAACATTCTGATAAATTTTCAACATGCTCAAGTAAAAAATGCAGCATCCAGAACAAGATTTCCCTTCAATTTGGCATGTGACCTAGTTTCTGACCCAATATGACCCATATTCGAACTCTACCTAGATATCATTTAAACAAACATTCCAACATAATTTCAATCTGCTAAAGCAAAAAATGCCTCCAGAGTTTTAACAAGATCTTCCTGCAATTTGGTCTAGTGACCTAGTTCTTGACGTGGCATGACCCATATTCGACATTGGCCTTGATATCAATAAGATAAACATTCTGATGACATTTTAAGCAGCTGAAGCAAATAATGCGGCTTCCACTGTGTTAACAAGATTTTTCTTCAATTTGGCCTAGTGACCTAGCTTCTGAACAGACATGACCAAAATTCGAACTTGGCCTACATATCATCAAAACAAACATTCTGATTAAGTTTCAACATGCTAAAGTTAAAAATTGCAGCCTCCAGTGTTAACAAGATTTCCCATCAACTTGGCCTAGTGACCTAGTTTCTGACCCAATATAAACTTATTCTAACTTAACCTACATATTATTAAGACAATTATTCTGATAAAGTTTCAACATGCTCTAGTTAGAAATGTTGCCTTGAGAGTGTTAACAAGATTTCCCTTCAATTTGACCTAGTGACCTAGTCTTTCACCTCATATGGCCCAGTTTCGAGAACTTGTCAAAGATTTGATGAAGATGAATGTTCTGATAAACTTTCATGAAGATCGGATGCAAAATGTTAACAAGGCAATTGTTGACGACGAACAACGGACGACACACAGACGCCGGACAAAATGAGATTACAATAGCTCACCTTGAGCACTTCAAGCACAGGTGAGCTAATAAAAAATCGAAAGTAGTCTTGTGATGAGAATTCAACATTAGGCAAAATTTATGTATACCAGCATTCAGCATCTTCTAGCTAGTTTTAATTTGAAGAGAAACAAGTTATACATTATAAGCTAACTGAAGGATTTTTAAACAAGAGCACCGCGTACGGCACAGACGCTCGACTGATAGGGAGAAAAAAAAAAAAAAAAAAAAAAAAATGAGCTAAACAAAAAACCTTAACCGGACGACCACGTCACCGCCGCCGCCGCCAGGGTCATGACAATAGCTCTCGAGCTAAAAATGTAACATACAATCACAAAACAAGAAGAATTCAGTCATTAAATATTCTTTACCTCTGATCATAAAACTTCCTGTGGTCAGGTACTCTCCAGATGGTGCTGTTTTGGTCACCTGAGTAGGATATACCCACCATGCACTAGTCACGACTTTAGCATCCCATGCTGCACTGTTACAGATAGCCATGGTACCCGCTTCATTGAGTGTCTTTGGAGGAACTGGTTCCCCTTTAATGGAGATTGTAACAGTTTGTTTACAGACAATATCCAAACCTTTTCCTGAAACCCATATCTTTCAACGCAATTAGAGACAACTTTCACAAATATTGGAGGAAAATTGGAAAAATACTGATTTTCTTACAATATTTGTTTATAAAACTATATGAAAATATAAATTAAATTGTTGTATTACAATTGTTTTTAAAAGAAAGCATTTCTAAATACATAAGGTAATTGAGAATAACTCTTTTAAAATGAATTACAATTCAACAAAATAAATTTGACCATTATATTATGAAACAAGAGGGCCATGATGGCCCTATATCGCTCACCTGATTTAATAGAACTTCAATAGTTTTCAAAGTTTTTCTCTTTTTAGGCCAATACTTTTGGACAAGAAGATTTTTAAAGTTTTAACAATGCACATATAAGGAAAATAAGCTCCGCCCCCTGGCGGCCATGTTTTTCAACGGATTAAAAATATTTAAACAATCTTGGTAAAGGGTGCCCAAAGGAACATTTGTGCAAAATAATTTTTAAATCGGGCCAGTACTTTTGGACAAGAAGATTTTTAAAGTTTTAACAATGCACATATAAGGAAAACAAGCTCCTCCCTCTGACCGCCATGTTTTTCAACGGATTGGAAATATTTGTACAATCTTGGTAAAGGGTGCCCCAAGGAACATTTGTGCAAAATAATTTTTAAATCGGGCCAGTTCTTTTGGACAAGAAGATTGTTAAAGTTTTAACAATGCACATATAAGGAAAACTAGCTCCGCCCCCTGGCGGCCATGCTTTTCAACGGATCGGAAATATTTGAACAATCTTGGTAAAGGGTGCCCTAAGGAACATTTGTGCAAAATAATTTTCAAATTGGGCCAGTACTTTTGGACAAGAAGATTTTTAAAGTTTTAACAATGCACATATAAGGAAAACAAGCTCCGCCCCCCCTGGCGGCCATGTTTTTCAACGGATCAAAAATATTTGAACAATCTTGGTAAAGGGTGCACCAAGGAACATTTGTGCAAAATTATTTTCAAATCGGCCCAGTACTTTTGGACAAGAAGATTTTACAAAGTTTTAACAATGCACATATAATGAAAACAGGCTCCGCCCCCTGGCGGCCATGTTTTTCAACGGATTTGAAATATTTGAACAATCTTGGTAAAGAGTGTCCCAAGGAACATTTGTGCAAAATAATTTTCAAATCGGGCCAGTACTTTTGGACAAGAAGATTTTTAAAGTTTTAACAATGCACATGTAAGGAAAATAAGCTCCGCCCCCTGGCGGCCATGTTTTTCAACGGATTGGAAATATTTGAACAATCTTGGTAGAGGGTACCTCAAGGAACATTTGTGCAAAATAATTTTCAAATCGGGCCAGTACTTTTGGACGAGAAGATTTTTTAAGATTTGGCAATTTTTCCCTTTTCTGATGCCGCAGCAACCAAAGTTCTACTTGGAATTAATTTCTTTGAACAACTTTGAAAGAGGACTACCTAAGGACCATTCCTGTGAAGTTATTTTGAAATCTGTTCATTGGTTTAGTAGGAGAAGTCATTTGTAGGAAATTGTTAACAGACGCCGACGACGACGACGGACGGTGAGTGATCACAAAAGCTCACCTTGCACTTCGTGCTTAGGTGAGCTAAAAAGGTGTCTCGTTGTATTGGCACCAACAATGATGAGCAATTTCTCCTTTGGCCACAATGTTTTCAACTTTACTATCTTTTATGGATATTTTACTGGTTGTATCACTATGTTTTCAAAGTTGTTTGCTGCTGATTTGTTGTATGTGGGAAAGTGTTAACAAAGCAATGAAGGTCTCAATGAAACTTCATTTTACAGGTCATTGAAACCAAGTACATCTACCCGTTTCTTCTTTCTTCATTTTTTTATTTTAAATATATAACTTTATTTGCTGCATGCCCATCAAAAATGTAATACTAAATAGTAATAACTAACTTACTAGTTCTTAAATATTTATTCGACCCTATCAAACCCTATGCTGTGGTACTCAACACCCCCATCATCTCACTGAGACAACACTATTGAGTACATGCAACATTATGGTTTAATTAATAGATGTAGGGTTTGGTAATGACCTGATTATTCATCTTTGACTAGGCATTTAAAATGAAAACTAAGTAATTGGATATACCTGTATGGTTTTTGATGATAACACTGCTGGCTCCATGTAAATCTGCATGGACATATAGGTCATCTAAAAGGTGAAAGAGGAAACAAACAAATTGATAAGATATATTGGTAGTACCAAATACATTTTCCTAAACTGATTTACTGCTTTTACATTTTTTGGGCAATGTCACATAAAATCCAACCTATGATATCTCTGTGCAGTCTGTGCAGTCTGATCAGGAGCATTCCCATTCTATATCTACAAGTACAGGCATCCCGAATGCCTCTGAAAACCATTATGACTGTATCTGATGTAAACCACGACTTTGAAAACATCTTGGCAAATACACAGAAAAGGTCCATAAATGTAGGTATAATTACTCAAAAGAGTTGAACAAATTGTGGCAAAACAAGAAATTGCTTGTTTTGAGCAATTCTACTGTTGTCACAATGTTTTCAAAGGTCTGCTGCAGATGCGTCAGAAAGCGGCTATATGTGGGAAAGGGTTAAACATATGTAATTTAATCATGATGGTGAATAATTTCAAAATCTCTGAAGATCTGGTATCATATGACGTGGCTAATTTGCTGAATGTTATCTACCAGCAGTAAATACTTTATTCATATATTGCTTCAAATCCAAAACTTGACAAGTGTAAACGGAATACTTATTCATGTAAACCATTTTATTGATAAACAATAACACAAGTGTTTGAATGAACACATGTGTTGCACGCAAATTAGTCAACATTTTGAGAGGCCAGACAGACAAATGACAGAGAAGGGATCCATAGGTATCATTCTATCAAGGAAGGTAACAAAATGCTTACTCTGTTTCATGTATCTTTTCACAATCAACTCATTCTGTTGCTGATCCCGGCCACCAAGCACAAGGAAGTTCTCTGAGCTGATGAACCACAGGAATTTCTCAAACCTAATCATAAATAAAGACAAAAAAAATTAGCCCTTTCTCTTATACAGACATCTTTTGAAATCAAATATCAAGGGCTTGGTGTGAAACAGTTGTAGCTAAATTCGGTATTTTTTTACCAAGTTTAATCACCTGGCTATAAAGTCTTTATAGGCGTTAAATCATTTTTCTTGGTAAACAATAAAAATTTAGGTGCCATTGCTCGTTCTGAGCAATGGCACCTAAATTTGCATTGTTTACAAAGGGGTCATAATTGCCCCTAAACCAGGGTTTTCAAAATAGGTTTTTAGTTACAACCGTTTCACGCCAAGCCCTCGATATGATCATATTATTGGTTATACCTTAAATTTGGTTGATGATTTTCCTTATTGCTTACCAGTATAATTTTCTAGCTATATTCATCAATTCTGCAGTGACATAAAACATTCAAACTTGAAACCAAACAATTAGTTGATCTGATTATATTTCCTCACCAATATGTCTTTCTGGCTTTGTTTATGGATGCTGTAGTCGCTGCCTCCTTCAATGTCTCCTTGGTCTTCCTCTCTGCAGATTTTAAAGCCTGTAAATAAATAAAAATACATTAGCAATGCTACAGGAAAACAAACCCAGTGGAGATAGAGATCTGTCTGTGCTTCCGTCTTATCTGATCAAAATGATCAATGTTTGCCAGACATTTCTTGAAACATTCTGTGAGTAGTTGGTGAATAGTACAAAGCCAGATCAATCTGCACAGATTCTTCTGGATAACCCTTTTCCTCATACAACAATTCTGCAGCAGACGAATTTGATTATATTTTGTCAAAACATAATAAAACCTCCATAATTGAATGGATAACCTATGACTTAAAGTGGAAAACATTGTGGCAAAAGGCTCGTTTTGAGCAATTTCTTCTTTTGTCACTATGTTTTCAAAAGGCTGTCTGCTGCAGAGGCATCAGAAAGCGACTATATAAGGAAAAGGGTTAAATACTGTTAGCAAATGCAATGTGGTTTGTTTTCTGAAAACAGATTAATATATCTTCATTGCTTGGTTGCTTGATCGTTAAGTTCATGTTGAATGGTTTTTAAAAACATCTGAGAAAAAGATTATAACATAAGAAAATTTGGTCGAAAAGGATGTCACATTCAATTTATATTTATCAATGTGCAAAAATTTAATTTCAATGTACCTAGGCAAAGGATGAAAATATACATTTCAATAAATGAACATTTATTTTTTTCCCTTTTTGTTTTTATGACATATTTCTGTCCAAAGCACATGCGTTTTCAGTGTTACGTTACTCTGCTATCCATCTCAAATGAATATGCCACTTATCTTTTTGATAACCTATGCCAAAGGCTTTTAATTGCTCCCATAAAAATAAATTAAAAACATTTAACTTGAATAGGGGACATTCTTCTATATCAAAGTAAAGCAGAAATTACCATATTAAACAATTGTTTTCCTTTTCTGACTGCTCTCTTTTATAACCTTTCAGATTTTCCTTTCTTTCCTCCAAAATACTCTAAAACAGTCTACAAGAAACTAAGTTAAATGGGTAAAGTGTGTACACAATAAACTAAAATAGTGAGGAACATACCTTTGCAGAAGCATCTGTTGTCTTTTGTTCCTTCTTTGCTGCAAATTTTTTCATTTCAAAATATCTGAAAATATAAAGAAGAAATGTCTTAAAGAGAAAAAAAACCAACAACAACCAAATGAACATGGTATTCATAAAATGCTCTTGATATCATTAAAATGTCTCAGTTCACAAACCACCAACTTTGTTCCATGTATATTACAAAATAATGACATGAAAGGAATAGCACTTCATTTCAACACTTAGTCAGTCATAAAATTAGGTACTATAAACACATAGATTAACTCTTTCCCATATGCAGACACATCTGCAGCAGATGCATTTTAAAAATGTGAGCAAGCTCTCTAATTGCCACAAAAAATTTAACTGTACAGTCAAACTTGTATTAAGAGACCACCCAAGGGAAATGCTGTAAGTGGTCTCTTAAGACAGGTGGTCTCTTATTGGGGTACAAATGAAATTTTCTGTTTTGGGGAAATTATGTTTACTACATGAAACATGTACTTGTGTGCACATGTACATGTATTGGTATTAAAGAATAAATAACAATAAAAATTATGTTGTTCTTTTATTTCTCTATTTGATTCATTTTATATTCATGTATTTTTTAAAAATGTAAGTACATGTACATGTAGATAATTAAAACATATAAACATTTAATAACAAACTATTTCTTGCTAAAAAAGTCACTGATAGATTTCTGTTTCAGAGTCTGGCCTTCCAAAAACAAATCATTTAATGAGTCATTCAACGTCATTGTTAGATTTAAAATGTTTGAATGACCATTTGCCAAAGCCCAAGTTTTTAAGTCGGTGGCCATTTGAATGGCAGCAGTTAGTTTTAGAGGCTGAATGTCAGTGTCATTTACGCTACATGTTTCATCTTCATCTTCTTCATCTCGAGGGCAACAGCTCGACAACTCTTTCCGTCTTCCATCATCTTCAGGGCTTTCACCCTCTCTTCTAACGTAAGACATTTTCTTTTTGTTGCGGACATTGTTTCTCGTTGATATAATTTTGTAGAATGAAAGAATTAAATGGAACCTGAATAAATACACTCGGACTTACATTGTCTTGAAATTTGTGATAAACTGTATTGTCAAGTGTTTGTTTACAGATTTACTTATTTAAGAGCCGTTTAAATAAACGTGCTATCACCATTAAAAAGTAAAAAACAAACATAGATCTAATTAAACAGATCAAACATTCTAATCAAATTTATAATAATTAAACCCCAAACTATCCAATGATAAATTTCAATTTGATGTCATTCAACTTTCCTTTAATCCCATCGAAAAGACGAGAGAACAAAAGAATAGAGAACAAAGGACCCAACAAGGACAATATTTGAAGCTAAAGCGTATTAAATACAAGCTGTTAACAGGCCAATTATCGTTTTATTACAACTGTAATACGCTGCATAATTGACCTCGTGTTATCTTTACACCTAACCAGTCTATTATTTAAACCTTGCATTACACGGTTCACTGCTTCTGTGCTTGGATCTTGCTATACACGACAGCTGTGTTTGGATTTTTTTTGTGTTCGGATATTCTACGTTTTGGATTTTTTGTGTTTTGGAAGGTCGCTTAATGGTTGATTTTGATTCAAATTGGGAGGATTTAAGTGTCCGCTGGTCGCAGATAGGAGGAAGTCGCTTATTGAAGGTAAATTAATGAATAAAAACCATCGGGAGGAGTTCAATACGGTCGCTTACAGCAGGGGGTCGCTTATAGCAAGTGGTCGGTAGTGCAGGTTTGACTGTATTCAATAAATATACTATCATCTTAAAGAAAGTTCCATATTTTTGCATAGATGTTTTTCAAAGTTGTTGCAGCATATTTGTTATATGTGGGAAAGGGTTTAAGAGAAGACGTGGGTTTTTTATGTCTAAAAGAATGTAATGTCTTACTTTCGTGAGTTTGCATATGCACTCAGTCCCAAGTCAATATTGACTCTCAATGGTTTAATGTAATCATCTCCATCATCTTCAAAGTCACTGTCAACATAGGGGTTCCTAGAAATATAAATGTTCAATACAGACATGGTGTGGAAGGTCAATGGAAATTTTGCCTCAGAACATAAAAAGAGTACTTCAAATTTCAAACATAAGCAGTTCCATAATTAAATAATGCCTTTCAAACACTACCTTTTGTAAGTTAATCATTTGCTACATATAGATGTCTGTTGATATTTGTGCAGCACCTGACTTTTGAAAACATTATGGCAAAAGGACAAATTTATCAACTTTATTCAAAAATTAGATTTATTAAGATTTTCACTATTACAGATTAGATGTTTTTAAAAGTTGTCTGCTGCAGATTTTTTTGTATGTGGGTAAAGATTAAATATCATTAGGGACACATACAGTTCTTTCAGAAATTCAAAAGTCTGCAAAATTCCACACATAATATAAGTGAATAGATCAGAACTCAATTTATGTTTTCAGTGAAATCATCTTATCAGGTTATTCAAAACAACGTTTTCCCACATACAACAAATCTACTTCAGATGATTTTGAAAACATTGAGGCCAACGTATTGATAATTTCTTGATATAAAATTATCAATTAATTGATGAGATTTTGCATTTTCCTTTTGCTGCAGAGTTATCAGAAAGCGTCTGTATTAGGGAACAGATGAAACGTCAAAAGAGACTAGAACAGCTGATTAACCTTTTCCAACATACAAGAAATCTGCACAGACAACTTTGAACATATTTTGTCAAAAAATGGAAAATCTCTATAATTGAATGGATAACCAATGACTTAAAGTGGAAAACATTGTGGCAAAAGGAGAAATTGCTCATCATAAGCAATTTCTTCTTTTGCCACAATGTTTTCAGAAGTTATCTGCTTCACAGGCCTCAGAAAGCGACTGTATGAGGGAAAGGGTTAAAAAATAATCAGAAAGTGATAAGTAAAAAGATCAGAACTCAATGTTTCTGTTCTGTGAAATCCCCATTTTTATCTGATATAGGATTATGAGTACTTACTGTAGCAATAGCATTATATGATTGGTGTCCAGTTTCAAATCTTTTATAGCCATGGCTACTGGATCTTCATCAAGTTGGGCCTCCTTGACAAGGTTGTGTATTTCTGTCCAGTCAATCTGATTGGCTAGTGCACTTCTTACAATTAATATAGCTCTGTCCACCTAAATTGTATGTAAACTATCTACATTTAGTGATCTGGCTTTGCTTTTAAATTGTACTAACAATAATGAGATACTCAGTAGAGATTTTTAACCATTTAACTGATGCTGACTGCATCTTAAACCTGCTACAGCAGTCAAATTTTGTGGCAAAATGAGAATGAGTATTTTCTCACAATGTTTTCAGATCCATTGTATCCTCTTCCCACTTTCACACATTTAGATGCATTTGCAGCAGACAACTTTTGAAAACATTGTAGCAAAAGGAGAAATTGCTCATCATTGCCAATTTTTTTTTCAAATCCTAATCATTTAATTCAACTTTCATTAATAAGAGAAATCAGCCATATTTTTGCCCAGATGTGTTCAAAGTGGTCTGCTGTATGCGAGATAGGGTTAAAAACATACTGATATTTATGTGAGATAGGGTTAAAAACATACTGATATTTATCAAGATTTGTTACTTGTAATTTTCATATTATGAAAATGGTTAAATAACCTTTAATTATCAAATAGAACCGACTACTTTTTTGCTTAGATAATTCATAATTAGAGTTACTAACTATTTGAATGTGCATGTTCAAATAGCCCATCCAACTATCCAATCTGTTAAGCCAATGAGAGTTTTTGTCTCACTGACTAAAACAGAAAATTGCAATAGTTGGCCAATAAAACTCAATGAGGCAACATCATATGAGAACAGACTTTCGGGACATTGCGACAAGCAAATGTTATGATCAGATTACACATCATATTTATTGTTCCTAGGAACATGTGTGCCAAGTTTCATTTGAAAATGTTGAAAGGTTTTGAGTTATGAGGTAAGGTTAAAGTTTTGTAACGGTGCAAAGGGTATCACAATAGCCCTACTTTTTCTTCTTCGAAAAACAGACAAGCTTAAAATGGTAGTAATGCCTTTCCCTCCTTGGCTCTCAGGGTTGTGGAGTTAACATTATGACTGACTCACTGATGTCAAGATAAATGGACCAGTAGTTCAGCAAATGCCATTATATAACTGAAAAATTGTTGAAAGCTGTGTGTTTTACAAAACAAACAAAAGTTAGGAAGTGAACATGATTTGTGACGGATAGACAATTCAAGCAAATAACGTATGTCTCCCCATTAAATGGACAAAGACATAATAATACTGTTATTTGTAATTTGATTGTTATTGCCATCGATTTCAGACCTTCCTAAGGTTGATTCACAACTTGCTTGAATAAAGTGAAATCCTACCAGTTCTAGATTCATTTCAATCAATTCTCCCTTTTTCCTGTCAGTGTTTTGTTCTTTCTGCAGATCTTCAACTCTCTTCTCATGATCCTTTTTAATATTATCCAACTTCTTGAATGCTTGTTTCTCCTGTTCCACGAAAAAGTATAAAACAATATATGATAATGAGTACATATAAATATATCAATGAGCTAAGGACATATTTGTTCGAACCCTTTCCCACCTGCAGATGCATTTTGATGCAATAGCAGCAGATGACTTTTGAAAACATTGTGGCCAAAGGTGAAATTGCTCATGATGAGCAATTTCTCCATTGGCCTCAATGTTTTCAACTTTATTCAACAATTAAGCTTTCTTTTATGGAAACTTTTTCAAGGTTTATCAAAAGTCGTCTGCTGCAGAATTGTTGTATGTTGTATATCTTGTTAAAAAATCAGACAATATGATAGTTAATTCTCCTCTGATGACGTAACCCTGTCCCACAAACAAGAAATCAGCAGCAGACGACTTTGAAAACATCTAGGAAAAATTATGGAAATTCTCTAAAAGAGAAAGTTTAATGATTTAAAAAGAGTTGAAATTATTGTGACAAAAGGAGGAACTGCTCATAATGGCTCTCCTTTTTCTACATTGTTTTGAAAAGTTGGGAAAGGGTTTGTTTTGATGCCTTGTGAGAAAAAGAATTTTTTTTTTTTAGTTTTTCAGAACAGAGTTAAGCAAGTGTTCAAAAGTAAATAAAAGTGTTAGCGATAATCGGAAAACACCTATGCATTTTCATTTTGACAACTCAAATTAGTTTGTCCTGATAAAACACATGTTTAACCCTTTCCCTCATATAGACGCTTTCTGATGCCTCTGCAACAGACGGCTTTTTGAAAACATAGTGACAAAAGAAGAAATTGCACAAAACGTGCAATTTCTCCTTTTGCCACAATGTTTTCCACTTTTAGTCGTAGGTTATCCATTCAATTATGGAGATTTTCTATATTTTGACAAAATACGTTCAAAGTCGTCTGCTGCAGAATTGTTGCATGTGGGAAATGGTTAAAGCTGTACCATCCAAAAGTTACTATCTCAAACTACCCTAAGGTTCAACTTTATATTGTGAGTTTGAGCTAGCAGGGTTTAACAGTACTTCACCTGACAGGGGAAAAAGGGAAAACAGTTGCATTTAACATACCTGTTGCAGTACTTTCAATTCCAGCTTTTGACTCTCCATTTGTGAATAGAACTGATCAACACTCTGGAAAAAAACATAAATCTGTCAATTCTTCTCACTTTTTAAGTGACTTTCAATCATCAAATTCATGTGCAGTCAAAGCATGACAGACATTGGAAGTAACAAATATATCAGAAGGAAAGATAGGGGTATAACAAAAGGTTGGTGACACTGGACAGACAGGTGACTCACAGGAAATCAAGATCTGTAAGTTTTAACAACCAGAGGACTAGATGAGGAGGAGTAAATAGGTCTTTCTTATATGATACACTGTATCTCTCTTAGCACTCACTAAAAGCTATGGTGTTGGTACTCAAAAGAATTGTCTCACTGGTTTTTGAGGTCAAATAAGGATTTTAGAGCATGAAGAAATCTCTTTATCTAGAGCTCTGAACGACAGAGGGGGTTGAAAGGGAGCAAATTGAAACTTAACCCTTTCCCTCATACGACAATTCTGCAGCAGACAACTTTGAACAAATTTTGTGTAAAAGTAGAAAATCTCTATAATTGTATGGATAACCTATGACTTAAAGTGGAAAACATTGTGGCAAAAGGAGAAATTGCACGTTTTGTGCAATTTCTTCTTTTATCACTATGTTTTCAAAAAGCCGTCTGCTGCAGAGACGTCAGAAAGCGTCTATATGAGGGAAAGGGTTAACACAAATTGTTTAGCTTATGCTGTTCTGAATAACATTTGTAGCAACTCAAAATGGTATATAAACACCTCGTCTTGCAGTTCTAACAAGATGACTAACCTCAAACAACTATTAAAGACTCAATTGAAAAGTGTGTGTGAATGTAAATGAAATGCTCAACAGGGGAAAACTTTGTTTACGACACAGCTAGTCTTAAGATTGGAGCAATGCCAGTTGCTTCATAAATACCGTATATCCGCGGCCATAAATCGAATTTTTGAGACTCAAATTCTGGTGCTGAAGCAGGGACTCGACTTATGACTGAATGACAAAGTCAAATTTAAAAAAAAGAAGAGAGTTTTGTGTCATTACGCGTCGTAACTGCATCGGTCATAAGTGTCATAAACAACGTAAATTATTTGTATCGGGTTTGCGATCCGAACATTGTGTTCTAAATAAAGTCGCCGAATTATTATTAATGAAGCTACATTTTACTCGCCGTGTAAAGGTTTTGGGCATTTTGTAAAGAAGTCTGTCGTAAGTGTCATAAAGAACGTAAATTATTTGTATCGGCCAAACATACACACTCTTTACAAGTAGAATTGAGGTATTGTCTTTTGATTGGTAAATTCCAAATATTACGACACCCCCATGCTACAGTATTTATTATGAATCCCCTAAAAAAAAAAATCTGCAAAATTCTCAATTTCTCAATTATTGAAGACAATTATCTCATTAAACCATGAATAGATTCACAATATTATTTATACTACTGAAAGGGTTAAAACATAATTCGACTTCCATCTCATTTACATCGGATATGTATTTAATGTTTTATCAGGGGGGCGTCATAATATTTGATATGACAATCGGTTCTTTGTTTATGCAAATTGAACTAAAGGGCATGATTTTGATTGGACAATCATTTCTACGTCATTGTGTGTGTTAAATGATTTGATTCCTCAGCTTTTAATGCATAGACACTCTCAGTTGTCAATTACTGATTACGCAACTGTGTATATCGAGAACTGTATAAATCTATTCAACATGGTGCGTGATCGGGATTATTTTAACAGTGTCCGATGATAGTACAAAATTGTCGGCGAAGTCAACTTCGCTTTGACTGAGATTTTGGGCGAAGTCGACTTCACTTTGATCGAGTGAATGGAAATTTTTAAAAAGTCGACCCCCGACTTATGGCTGAGAGTAACCTCAAAACCACCGAAATTGGGGTCAAAATGGACCCTCGACTAATGGCCGAAGTAGACTTATGGCCGCGGATATACGGTAAGGGTTTTATTATCAAAAAGAGTTGAAAACATTGTGGCCAAAGGAGAATTTCTCCTTTTGTTAGTGTCTGCAGCAAAGGCGTCAATAAGCGTCTATCTGTGGGAAAGGGTAAATAATGGGTAAAGGAGACAGAGCCAAAATGTTATCAATTTCATTCTTTTTTAACAATGTTTTTTTTACAGTATCAAACTCACACAGTAACTTCAAATTTTCTTACAGTTCTATTACATGCCTCGCTGAACTCAAAATACAGTTTCTGAACACTTACTCTGTTAAATGAGTCAAATTCTTTATAAGGCTTTTTTTCATGCTGTTTAAACATCATAGGATGGTATTCATCATAGGTCAGCAATTCTGATGGCTCGCCAGGTTTAGCTGTGGGTCTTTTCTCTACTTTTTGGATTATGTATCCCTATAAAACAATATAAACAATATCTCTTTTTGTACACAACCAAACCGTATGTTGTTTTAACTCAAAACAATTGTAAGATATATTTTCATTTTAGTAACAATAACATAGAAGGATCAAATAAGACTTAAAACTGTTGAATAGCTCATAATTATTTGAGTCTTAGGTTTTGTGCACCTGTGCAACAAAAGAATACTTTACATCAGGAATAACTTTCATAGATCTTATAAACACACACCTGGCCCCAGTTAACAAGAATGGTAAAACAAAAATTACTTTTGACTTAAATGTCATAGTTACCTTGGAGTCTGTGGTTTGTAAGACATTAAATAGTGATTCTGCTTCTTCTATGGCAACCAATAGTTTCTGCATATCTAGTTATTAATATAATAAATGTGTTTGGATCAATTATAACATGTATCCATATATATAGGATCCGACATGAGTTGTCTTTTCATATAACGTTTTGTTAAACGAGTTCAAGACACTTGTTATTAAGCGAGCCTTTGTCAGATTCCTTTATCACATGACAAAACACAAAAAGAAAATCGGGTATTTGAAGTCAGAAAATAGTCCTAACATGTTATACTTAATAAACTGTTAACTAATCACAAAACAAATATTTTTATGACCGATAATGGTCCCTTTACCTCGTCCATCTATCGTGACGTTTTACGTTCAGCCATTTTGTAAACATTTTTGGATGATAACAAAAATAGTGATTCGGTCATCTTATATTACACATGTTACATATATAGAGGATATTACATGAGTGGTCATTCAATACGGAATTTATTAAACGAGTTTTCTGAAATTGATAAGAACGAGCCTTGGCGAGTTTTTATCACTTTTAGAAAACTCGTTTAATAAATTTCGTATTGAATGACCACGAATGTAATGTTCTTTTTATATCATAAATACTAATTTAATAATTTACAGCGCTATATCCATATAAACATCGCTATAAAGCGCGCGTATTTACAACGCTTAACGTTACGTTATGATGTCACGTTACGTAGCATTGTTATTACACTAGTTGAATACGCAATTTATTCAATGGCTCCGGCGACGTCATTTATGATATAAAATGAAATACGTAATGGGTATATGAGATCGGATACAAGCATTGTCATGTGATAAATATATATATGCATAATTATGTTCTTTAATCAAACAATGAAGTATAATTAGAAACTATAACATACAGCAAATAACACATGCTTATTCAATTAGACTGATTCTCTGTCTACCAGTCTTAACCCTTTCCCTCATATAGACGCTTTCTGATGCCTCTGCAGCAGACGACTTTTTGAAAACATAGTGACAAAAGAAGAAATTGCTCAAAATGAGCAATTTCTCCTTTTGCCACAATGTTTTCCACATTTTGTCATAGGTTATCCATTCAATTATGGAGATTTTCTAATTTTTGACAAAATACAAGTTGGCTGCTGCAGAATTGCCATATGAGGGAAAGGGTTAACCAGGTTGTTGGACATTTAAGCTAAAGATGAGTGGGTCCCAAAAACTTGTAATTAAATTACACAGGCTTTAGTGATTAGGTCTGGCATTTTTTTAAAAGAGAAAATTGACAAAAGAAACTTGCAAAAATGCAACACACTTTTCAGATTTTAGAAACAACTGTTTAGGTTATGTATTATGTTCTAGAAAAGAACACAGTATTTTCAAAATACATTTGCATTTTCTCTTGTACTTGTATTGATAAGATTTTCAAATGATAGGAATAGATGAGGATATATCTTTATCTCTTATTTTTGTTTTCTTTCATTCGGTCAAGCTCATTTTAAGTCCATGTCAGACATTCTTTTTTAACTTTCAGGAAGTCTGGTCATATTCTATGAACATCGAATATAGATATATTGAGAGATCATTGAACCTTTATCACACATACATGCACATTTATAGCAGATAACTTTTGTTCATTGTGGTAAATGGAGTAATTGATTGCGTTAAGCAAATTTGCTTTGCCCCAATGCTTTCAACTCCAAAAATTGTGCTTTCATTAATATGTAAAATTGTAAAGCAGTCAAACTTCAACATTAATATTTTTTATCTAACAACGTTTTGGCCTCATCATTGGCCTCATCATGTTGTATGTATACAATATGCTCCTGTCAAAAATACAACTGTCCACAAGGAATTTCATGTTTTGATCTTTGTTTGGCTTTCATTTATAGAAATTCTTCATACTTTTGCATGTCTTCAAAGTCGATTACATTTTAACTCAAACATTGTATTATTCAAAAGCAGGACTCCTTGAAAAAGTACATGTAAAATCTATTACCTAATCAGTACTTACCTTGAACAATGTTAAATCCTTTCCCTAATTTCACATTGTCAGGAAAGTCTGAAGTCTGTAAACAATGTTCTATCATAGCAGGGCCATAATCTGTAATATTAAATTATCCAATGTAAATTTATTCAAATAATTACACTCACAACCCTCTATAACGCCCTCCGTTTTACCGCTGTTCTCGGTATAACGCTGGTCTTGCTTGGCTCCTGAATTTTAGTGCATGAAATATGTGGGAATAGAATTATAAATTTTCAAAAACTTAACGTTTGAAACACCAAAATACGATCAGAGTAATAGATCTCCATTACCGAATCCACATGTTTGCATAACGCTTTGTTCAACATTACAACATTACAACAATAGAAACATACAACAATAGACAGATAAAAATTTATATCGGTTGTATTATTGTTTGTGCATTTACGCTTATTGTGTTTAGCCCACTTGCAAAACTGATACAACTTTAATCGACAGCGGCTGTCATGGTGTGAATA
>JASEVX010000001.1:98331272-98359430 GCA_031761405.1 Serripes groenlandicus | reverse complement strand
CAACCAGTAAATATTTAAATCAGATTGCATTTCTTTAGTCTGATTGGGATCTTCCCTGAATACCAAACAGTGATGCAGGCAATCTATAGTATGATCATGAGCATTCAAGTAATTAAGACGCTACTAGATGCTACTAGAGAAATTTTAAGATGAAAGTAATTTTATCTGAAGTAAACATTTTGGTCCTAATTTACATTATCATAATACTAGAGGGCTATGGTAGCCCTGTAACGCTCACTTCAATACCATGGTCATGAATGATTAGGTGGTCATAAGCAAAACCGTAACAAGTATTTTGATAACAAATATCATAATATGTATAAAAACAAGAGGCCCCCATGAGGGCCTATGCTCTACTGGCATTGATCTGGCTTGTTTCAAAAGGAACCAATATGTCATCAATATTCAAATACCATCTAAGTTTGGTGAAGATCAGATAGTAAATGGAAGCTCTATTGTGTTCACAAGCTGTATTATAGCAATTTTGACAATTTCAAGGGCCATAAATGATAATCCAGCCATGCATGGGTAGATCTGGCCGTTTTTTTAGAAATGAACCAAACTCTCATAGATATCTAACTACTGTATAAGTTTGATTGAGATACAATAAAAAATAAGGACTGTATCATATTAACAAGCCCTATTATAGCAATTTTGACAATTTCAAGGGCCATAATTGAGTCATGCATGGGGCGGATCTGGCTTGTTTTCGAAAGGAATCAAGCTCTCATGGATAGCTAACTACTGTATAAGTTTGGTTGAGATACAATAAACAAGAGGGCCATGATGGCCCTGGAATCGCTCACCTGATTTTTTTTTTCACTTTAGCTATATAAGCCCCGCCATCTGGCGGGCATAGTTTCCAACCAATCAACTTGGCTTGAAGGAATCTGATAGAGGGTTACCCTAGGAACATTTCTACAAAATTATTTGAAAATTGGCCTGACACTTTTGGAGGAGAAGATTTTTTAAGTTTTCACTATAGCCATAAAAGGCAAAATAGCCCCGCCCCCTGGCGGCCATGTTTTTTGACCAATCAACATGGCTTGAAGGAATCTGATAGAGGGTCATCCAAGGAACATTTCTACAAAATAATTTGAAAATCGGCCTGACACTTTTGGAGGAGAAGATTTTTTAAGTTTGCACTATAGCCATATAAGGCAAAATAGCCCCGCCCCCCCTGGCGGCCATGTTTTTCGACCAATCAACATGGCTTGAAGGAATCTGATAGAGGGTCACCTAAGGAACATTTCTACAAAATAATTTGAAAATCGGCCCGACACTTTCGGAGAAGAAGATTTTTTAAGAATTTTGAAGTTTTTTTCATTTCGTTGCCATGGAAACCAGAATTCTGCATGGATCCCAAAAATTTTAAGGAATTCTGGTGAGGACATTGAGAGGATGCTTTCTGTGAAGTTTCATCCTAGTTGACCCAACGGTTACAGAGGAGAAAATGTTGACGGACGACGGACGCCGGACATAGGGCGATCACAATAACTCACCTTGAGCACTTTGTGCACAGGTGAGCTAAAAATAAAGACTGTATCGTGTTAACAAGCTCTATTATAGCAATTTTGACCATTTCAAGGGCCATAATCCAGTCATGCATGGGCAGATCTGGCTGGTTTTCGAAAGGAACTGAGCTCTCATGGATATCTAACTACTGTATAAGTTTGGTTGAGATACTGTATCGTGTTAACAAGCTCTTTCATAGCAATTTTGACCATTTCAAGGGCCATAATCCAGTCATGCATGAAGACTGTATCGTGTTAACAAGAAATTGTTTACGGACGGACGGACGCACAGACAACAGACAAATCGCCAAGACATAAGCCCTTCTGGCCTTTGGCCAGTAGAGCTAAAAAAAGAAACCTGACATGACCTATATTCGAAATAGAAGACCAATATTTTAAATATATTTGACCATTAAGTTTTTAGCAGACATCATCCATTTTCACAATGTTCAAGTTAAAAATACAACCTCCAGTGTCCAAATACACTTCTTAGTTTGATCTTAATTTGGGTTTTACGCTGCTTTAAACATAATTTCAGTTACATTACAATGACAGATCTTTGGGTACACAAACCAGTACTAGGGGCCGAAATATGCCTTGCCCAAGGGTTTTCCACCATGACTGCTGCAACCTTATTTTGATAAAGTTACCTAGTTTTAGATTGAACATGATCCATATTCAAACTTAGCATAGATATTATACAGACAAAATTCTGACAATTTCATCATTCTGAAGAAGAAAAAATGCGACCTCTAGTGTCCAAAAGCTATTACTTCTTTTGATCTTTTGATCTTGTGACCTAATTTTTGACTCAACATGACCCATATTCAAACATAGCATAGATATCATCCAGACAACAATTCAATCATTCAGAAGTAAAAAATCCAGAGTGTCAACAAGATTTTTCTTAAATTCTAGTGACATGAATTGTTACCAGACATGACACATATTTAGACTTGGCCATGCTATCACCAAGTCAAACATTCTGAAAATAAGTTTCAAGGAGATCCAAATGTATGCGGTATGTGGTTAAATTACCTCTCTATTACCTCTAGTGTCCAAAAGCTATTACTTCTTTTGATCTTTTGATCTTGTGACCTAATTTTTGACTCAACATGACCCATATTCAAACATAGCATAGATATCATCCAGACAACAATTCAATCATTCAGAAGTAAAAAATCCAGAGTGTCAACAAGATTTTTCTTAAATTCTAGTGACATGAATTGTTACCAGACATGACACATATTTAGACTTGGCCATGCTATCACCAAGTCAAACATTCTGAAAATAAGTTTCAAGGAGATCCAAATGTATGCGGTATGTGGTTAAATTACCTCTCTATTGTTGGTATTTCATGTTGTTTTGCTGCATCCACAGGATATTTTTCTCTGACAGCGAACCTAACATCCTGACTAGCATCTGTTCGAGGACGAAGTATGTTCAGTATTATATACTCATGGTCTGTCAGAATAATGTTACCCTGTAAATAATTGAGCAAATATAAATACATGTACATGGAAAATGTCATAACGAGTCATTTATCATTTTTCCGTAATATTCTTCAACCACAATGACGTCCAAAGTTGTATGTATCAAGGAAAAGATTGACAGCATTTTAATAAATTATTTTTTCAGAGAACTTTGCTCCGAATTCATTGAGGGAAAAAATAATTGAGATACCGAGTTGAAAGTAATTTCCGGGTGTTTCTTTTCACAATGATTTTACAAAGCTGTCTACTACTGAGGCATTAAGAGTCATCAGTTTAAGGGAAAGAGTTAATGATATACAAAAGTAACCCTCTCAAGATAATATAAAGACTAAAAAGAGAGCAGTGCAATTTTTTCATGTTCCCCACATTTTATTTTTCATTTCTATCCACACTGAAAGCAAATGGCTATTAACACAGCATACCATGTCATAGTTTAACCCTTTCCCACTTACAACAAATTTGCAGCAGTCTACTGATAAATATATCGCAAATAAATTGGTAAACCACTATACATGAAATTATAATTATAAATTTGAGCTGAAAACATAGTGGCAAAAGGAGAAATTGCTTATTCAAATTATTTTAACTCTGCATTGATTTTAGTTAACAAAAACTCCAGTAAAATTGAATTACAAATCTGATAATACATGAATATAAATGAACTAAGTATAAATATCTGGTGATCTCTCAAGGAATTCTTCTTGATACCTTGATAATTCTGTGTTAATGCAAGAGCCCTGTATATAAAGGAGAAATTTAGATTACCCTGTCATAAAGCTCTAATATCACATGGTAGGCAGCTTCATCAGAACCGAATGTAAGGTCCACTATACGATCCACACCCAGCTGTTTCACACTTTCCAACCTACGATTTTTCAAATGTTTTCTCATCTGTAAAAGAATTGATATCGATAACTCTAACTTCCTTTAACCCTTTCCCAACTGTAGATGCATCTGCAGCAGAACACTTGTGAAAACATTGTGACAAAAGGAGAAATTGCTCAAAACAAGCAATTATCCTTTTGCCACAACGTTTTCAACTGTTTACAGTAATTATACCTTTTATTATAGAGGTTTTTTATGTTTCTGCTTAGGTGTTTTCAAAGTCGTCTGCTGTAGATTTGTTGTAGGTGGGAAAGGCTTAACCCTTTCTCTCATGTGAACCAGTTTCGAAATGGATTAGAATTTGATGATGAATGTTCTGATGATTTTATAAACAAGAGGGCCATGATGGCCCTGGATCGCTCACCTTAATTATACAATGTACTGCAATGCAAAACACATCAAGACAATTATTCTGAATGCTACTTCCACAGTGTTAACAAGATTTTCCTTCATTTGGCCTAGTGATCTATATTGTTTTACCTGATATGACCCATATTCCAAAATGGACTAGATATCATCAAACAACATTCTGACAAAGTTTCAACTTGCGTTTGAACTTCCTTTATTGACCTTGTTTCTGACCCAATATGACTCATATTCGAACTTGACCTAGATATAATTCAAACAAACATTCTGCTGAAGCAAAGAATGCGGCATCCAAAGTGTTAACAAGATTTTCCTTCAATTTGGCCTAGTGACCTAGTTTCTGACCCAATATGACCCATATTCGAACTTGACCTAGATATCTTAAAGAAAACATTCTGATAAAATTTCAGATTTCTGAAGCAAAAAATGCGACCTCTAGAGTGTTAACAAGATTTTCCTTCAATTTGACGTAGTGACCTATTTTTTGACCCAATATGACCCATGATCGAACTAGACTTACATATCATCAAGAAAAACATTCTGATAAAGTTTCATCATGCTCAAGTTAAAATTGCAGTATCCATAGTGTTAACAAGATTACCCTTCAATTTGGTCTAGTGACCTAGTTTTTGACCCGGTATGACCTGTATTCGAACTTGGCCTAGACATCATTCAGCTCAACATTCTGACCAAATTTCAAGCCACTGCAGCAAAACATGTGGCTTCTACACAGTTAACAAGATTTTCCCTCAATTTGGCCTAGTGACCTAGTTTCTGACCCATATTTGAAGTTGACTAGATATCTTTAAGACAAACATTCTGACAAAATTACAAACTTCTGAAGCATAAATTGCGGCCTCTAAGGTGTTAACAAGATTTTCCTTCAATTTGACCTAGTGGTTTACTTTTTGACCCATCATAACCCATGTTCAAACTTGACCTACATATCATCAAGACAAACATTCTGATAAAGTTTCAACATGCTCAAGTTGAAAATGTGGCCTCTATAGTGTTAATAAGATTACCCTTCAATTTGGCCTAGTGACCTAGTTTTTGAACCGGCATGAACCATATTCGAACTTGGCCTAGAAATCATTCAGCTCAACATTCTGACCAAATTGCAGCCTCTGGAGTGTTAACAAGATTTTCCTTCAATTTGACCTAATTACCTACTTTTTGACCCGACATAACCCATGTTCGAACTTGACCTATATATCATCAAGGCAAACATTCTGATAAAGTTTCAACATGCTCAAATTGAAAATGTGGCCTCTAGAGTGTTAACAAGATTTCCCTTGAATTTGACGTAGTGACCTAGTTTTTGACCTCATATGGCCCAGTTTCGAACTTGTCCAAGATTTGATGGAGATGAATGCTCTGATAAACTTCCAGGAAGATTGGATGCAAAACGTAGCCTGTAGAGTGCTAACAAGCCCAAATGTTGACGACGTACGACGGACGGACGCCGGACAAAATGTGATCACAATAGCTCACCTTGCACTTCGTGCATAGGTGAGCTAAAAATTACTTGTCTACAGTTTTCACAAGGTTTTTCTTAAATTTGTACTAGACCCTGCATGACCAAGTTTAGAGATTGACAGACATGAATTTTCTGATTAACTTTCATAAAGATTGGATGTAAAAGGTTACCTCCAAAATGTTTACACAGTTATTATTGTGATATATAAACCATGATATACAGTGCATATATACAATATAAGTCAAGGTGCCATAACTAAGGTGTTCCTGTCAGAGCCAATCTTTGTGATATAAATTTTCCTATTGTGGTTTACATTTCTGCAATACATGTACATGTAGTTTCAAATTCATCCTACCGTTACAAGGCTTTACATATGGCTTTGGACGGACAATGCCAAACCAAAATCCCATCTGCATTTCAGGGCAGATAACCATTTTACTGATGCAAATGACTGTTGACATGTTAGCATTTTACAAATTTGATAAATAATGTGGAAAAAGGAATTGTTTCTAAAAACCATGAGGGCCTATGCTCTACTGGTATGCTTCTTTTGTCATTTTCAATCCAGAGCATGCATGTATGGTGAAGATCGAATAGTAAATGGAGGCTCTTTTATGTTCACAAGCTGTGTTATAGCAATTTTGACAATTTCAAGGGCCATAATCCAGTCTTGCACGGGCGGATCTGGCTGGTTTGCAAAAGGAACCAAGCTCTCATCAATATTTAACTACTATCTAAGTTTGGTGAAGATTGAAAAGTAAATGGAGGCTCTATTGTGTTCACAAGCTGTATTATAGCAATTTTAACAATTTCAAGGGCCATAATCCAGTCATGCAAGCGCACATCTGGCTGGTTATCGAAAGGAACCGAGCTCTCATCAATATTTAACTACTATCTGAGTTTGGTGAAGATTAGTTAGTAAATGGAGCCTCTATTGTGTTCACAAGCTCAATTATAGCAATTTTGACAATTTCAAGGGCCATAATCCAGTCTTGCATGGGCAGATTTGATTGGTTTGCGAAAGGCACCGAGCTCTCATGGATATCTAACTACTGTATAAGTTTGATTGAGATTCAATCAAAACTGAAGACTGTATCGCGTTCACAAGCAATTGTGACGGACGCATGGACACCACACCACGGCATAAGCTCTTCTGCCTTTGGCCAGTAGAGCTAAACAAGAGGCCCATGAGGGCCTATGCTCTACTGGCATTGATCTGGCTTGTTTCAAAAGGAACCAATATGTCATCAATATTCAAATACCATCTAAGTTTGGTGAAGATCAGATAGTAAATGGAAGCTCTATTGTGTTCACAAGCTGTATTATAGCAATTTTGACAATTTCAAGGGCCATAATCCAGCCATGCATGGGTAGATCTGGCCGTTTTTTAGAAATGAACCAAGCTCTCATGGATATCTAACTACTGTATAAGTTTGGTTGAGATATAATAAACAAGAGGGCCAAGATGTCCCTAAATCGATCACCTAATTGATAGTAAATTAATAGTAGCAAATATTTAACTGCAAATATCTGGGAAAATGTTATCAGGGAGTGCAAATGAAACTGCAAAGGAGTGGACACTTCTCAAGAAACAGCTTATCAGTAAAGGCCATTTATATCTTGAAATCTAACAAGAACTTTAATAAGAATGGAATTATAAAGTTTTTGTCATTTTGCACCTTTCCTGATGCCGCCTTGCTGCCCTGTTTTTCAACGAAATCAATATGGCTTCAACAGTTCATTTAGAGGGTCACTTAAGGAACATTTCTACCAAATTATCTTGCAATCGCACAAGTAGATTATGGAGGAAAAGGATTTTAAAATTTGGGTATTTTTCTCACTTTCTGATGCCGCAGCAACCAAAGTTATCAATGGAATTTAAATCTTTGAACAATTTTGAAAGAGGACCACCAAAGGAACATTCTTGTGATGTTTTGTGGAAATTGGTCATAAAAATGGAATTTTCAAATTTTGTCATTTTGCCCCTTTTCTGATGCCGCCTGACTGCCATGTTTTTCGACCAATCAGTAATGGCTTGAACAATTTTTATAGAGGGTCACCCAAGGAACATTTCTATCAAATTATATTTGAATCTGACGGGCAGATTCGGAGAAGAAGATTTTTAAAGTTTGGACATTTTGTCCCCTTTCTGATGCCGCAGCAACCAAAGTTCTCATTGGAATTTTAATCTTTGAACAATTTTGAAAGAGGACCACCAAAGGAACATTCCTGTGATGTTTTGTGGAAATTGGTCTATTGGAATGGTAGGAGTTGGTTGTCATTTGTAGCTAAAAGTTCAATTTACTCTTTTTGTGATGACGCCTGGTTGCTATGATTGTGTAACCAATCAAAACGGCTTAAACAAATTAAATAGAGGATCATTACAGTAAGATTCGTATTATATTTTCTTAAAATCAGACAAGCACTTTCATAAAAATGGAATTTTCAAATTTTGTCATTTTGCCCCTTTTTTGATGCCGCCTGACTGCCATGTTTTTCGCCCAATCAGTATGGCTTGAACAATTTTTATAAAGGGTCACCCAAGGAACATTTCTACCAAATTATATTTGAATCTGACAGGCAGATTCGTTGGAGAAGATTTTTAAAGTTTGGACATTTTGTCCCCTTTCTGATGCCGCAGCAACCAAAGTTCTCAATGGAATTTAAATCTTTGAACCATCTTGAAAGAGGCCAACCAGAGGAACAGTCCTGTGATGTTTCACGGAAATTGTCCTTGGAGTTTGGGAGGAGATTATGTTTAAAGCTAAAAGTTAACACCGGACGGACGACGGACAAAAAGTGATCAGAATAGCTCACCTTGAGCCTTTGGCTCAGGTGATCTAAAAATAAAGACTGTATCGTGTTAACAAGCTCTATTATAGCAATTTTGACCATTTCAAGGGCCATAATCCAGTTATGCATGGGCGGATCTGGCTGGTTTTCGAAAGGAACCGAGCTCTCATGGATATCTAACTACTGTATAAGTTTGGTTGAGATACAATCAAAAGTGAAGACTGTATCGTGTTAACAAGCTCTTTTATAGCAATTTTGACCATTTCAAGGGCCATAATCCAGTCATGCATGGGCTGATCTGTGGCTGGTTTTCAAAAAGAACCGAGCTCTCATGGATATCTAACTACTGTATAAGTTTGGTTGAGATACAATCAAAAGTGAAGACTGTATCGTGTTAACAAGCTCTTTTATAGCAACTTTGACCATTTCAAGGGCCATAATCCAATCATGCATGGGCGGATCTGGCTGGTTTTCGAAAGGAACCGAGCTCTCATGGATATCTAACTACTGTATAAGTTTGGTTGAGATGAAGACTGTATTGTGTTAACAAGAAATTGTTTACGGACGGACGGACGCACGCACGCACGGACGACAGACAAATCGCCACGACATAAGCCCTTCTGGCCTTTGGCCAGTAGAGCTAAAAACCATTTCTATTTTGCCAGAAAGTTTCAAACCCAGAATCACAACTTAAATTCTATTTTTTAGATATCACATAAACTTGATAAAGCCACAAAGTTTTACATTCAATCTTTAGATTCATTCTCTCCAATTCGTACATGAATCAGAGCATTAAATGTACGATAATCGACTAATATCAATATAATTTACTAGATAAATGTTGCATACAACACTTTACAGTGAAATTGTTTCAAGATTCAGAATCACTTTTCCAACCAAAGTTCTGTTCAGTCAAATGTCTATGTAAACAACTGCCAGAGATTAATATCGACACATCTGCAGAAGAAAAATTATAAAAACATTGTGGAAGTAACAGACATTGCTCCTAAAAGTTTTAAATTCCATTCAATAATAATTTTGGAAGAGAATTGTTACCTTCATTGAAAATCCTGAGGGGGCTGGATTTTTGGGCCAATCAAATTCCGTGCTGTGTATTTTAATACCGGATTCAATTACAATAACAGCTTTGTCATCTGGTCTAAAATAAAGATATTTTTTTCAAGATATTAAATAATATACTTTGTGATGGAAATATAATGGGAGTCTTGAAAACAAGCCTTGAACTGAAGCAATTGCATGGTAGTCAAAAGAATTGTTTCAATTGATGTGCACCATTCTGATGAAGCCTTGGTTTCCACCATTTACTTGTACTAAAGTAGTTACTGCAAAAGAGGGCTAGAATAATATTTATACAAACAAGAGGACCATGATGACCCTGGGTTGCTCACCTGATTAATGCAATGTGATTTTTCATGCCAACCACAATTATTCTTTTTTTTTTAAAAATCAACATGGCTCAAAGTAATTTCTTAGAGGGTCACCCAAGGAACATTCCTACCATACTATTTTGAAATTGGCCAGATGCTTTCAGAGAATTAGATTTTTAAAATTGTCACTATAGCCATATGAAGCCCTGACCCTGACCACCATTTATTTCAATGAATCAACATGGCCTGAAGGAATGTGAGAGAGGAACATTTCTACAAATTATTTGGAAAACAGATAGGTCCTTTCAGAGGTGAAGGGTTCAAATCCATTGGCATTCTATTGTAAAAATGTCTCCTGTGAAATTCATTGTACTGAACATCCCACACATTGAGATCAAGAAACTCCCATGGAAAGGCTTGTAAGCATGCATAAGGTATGGACAGGTATGAGTGATCACTTAGGGGAAAAGGCCAATTCCGTCGGTCTCTTGTTTGTTAAAGGCCGAGGGTCCTACCACATACGATTTTAAGTGTGAAATTTGTCACGAACCATGTACATGTCACTAAGTAAACAGGCTTATACATGTACCACATACTTGAAATTTAACATAATATCTCGAACCAATACCATGTATTTCTAACTATGATTTAATGCAAAAGGTCTGATTTTCTTTAGTTGTTGGCTAATTAATGTATTTTATTTTTATTTTTATTTTTAGTTATATGTTATACAAAGCGAAAGTAGTATTTTAAAAATTTATTTATTTATCTTTTTATTGTTAAGATTAACACAACTTTCCATACTTGATAGCAATTCAACAACAACAACTAAAAACGTACATGGTTACAATGCGATCACGTATGTGGCAGCAACTCAGAAAAACAAATAATCATGCACACATTTTAGGCTACAAAAGTTTGATACTTACTTTCCTAAACGGATCAGGTAGGTTTTATTGTCCAGGTCATACACATTCATCACACGCATACTCACAAACCTGGAAATATAGTCAGACTCAGTTATATAAATATAAAATTAAACTTTTCATAACTTAAAAATCGTATAAAACATTGTATTTATTGCTTAATAATGACCAGACTCTACCAGTGTCCTTGATCACGCATATAATATTTCTATATTCATTTGAAAATGAAGTAAAATAGACAAATACATTATTTTTTAAATTGATATGATACAATAACACTTAAATTTATTCATTTCAATACAAAAACACAACTAAACAGTGATATCATGGGATATTTGACAACCAGACTCTATCAGACTCTGTTTAGTGACACCCAGATCTCATCATTTATCACATATATTTTTGAAAACATTTTATTTGTGTGAGAGACTGCTCGTTTAGCTGATCTTTTATCACGATTTTTTCAAGTCGTCTTCTCAAAAAGTGTAAACTATCGCGTGTCTACGATAAAGAGTTAATGATATATCTGCTTGTGTTCTTGTCGATTGATGAAAGTGTGAGAACTCGGTGACACACTGTTGTGAAAGTAGACACATTGAATCTACAAATGTGAGGAAACCAGAGAATATGGATCTATTTTTGAACAAAACGATTTATATATCAAATCTCATACCTTAACAGCTCTCTTATCACAGCCGTTATATCGATGGTACTAAATCTGGACTTCATTTTCTTGACTTTGTTAATTCAAAATAGTCCTATAAAATATATTATCACGACGTCTTCTTCACGTTCCCAAATTCGCCATTTGTTGAAACTCTACTATTCTTTTTTGCAACGCGAATTTCGATTGGTTAACAGTGTAAAAAGTCATAGCATACGTCATTCAGATTCTATAAATAGAAGCAAACGTGGAAATGGGCTTTTCCAATACATTCACTTAGGATAGATTGTAAATACAAAATATACACATTTTGAAACACAGTTGTCAGAGCGGCCGTTTAGCTCAGTTGGTTAGAGCGTCGTGCTAATAACGCGAATGTCGAGGGTTCGACCCCCTCAATGGCCATTATTTTTTTCCTGATTTTTTTTCTCTAGGCTATTAGTAAAATAAAATGAACTTAAGATTACTAAATTTGTTCATTATAACTTACAACTGATCCTCTTATTCCCAAGTGGGATACAATACTCCACAAGCTCTTGCATACTAAATTTGTTGGATTTTTTTTTTCCAGAATGTTAAATAAATAACATACAACTTAATGTTGACAAAAATGGTTGGTGTGTACAAGTCATACTAGTCTCAATATATCGACGTTACATATTGCATTATAGGATGCGAACAGTCAAAATATAAAATCGCATTCCTAGTACAGAAACCTGGACTACAAGTCATACTAACGGCATAAATATGAGTCTTGGTTTGTTTTATTGGTGTTTTACGCCGTTTACAACATTATTTCAGTTATATCACGGCGACAGACACATGTGTCATGTGTGGGAAAGGGTTGAAGTGCTGTTTTATTTATGCCGAGTTGGTTTCCTATACAATATGTATAATGGTTATTTTAGTATAAATAAGATTTCGACGTCGAAGAAAATTTACCTGGATCTATTTCCCCAATAAAAATATAACTTTCAACAAACTTTAAGAACATGTGATGTCATCTCTTATATAATTTATTATAATGTTTAAAATTGATTAACAGAACGTTGTGCTACGTATAATAAGTATCTAGGAATCCGCTGTGATCGAGTGGTTAGCGTCTGGTATTTGAATCCGGGCTTCCCGTGTTCGATCCCCAGTCGCAGCTAGACGAAAACGTTTATTTATTTCTTATACATTTAATTTATATATTTCTGAAAAGTTACTTTGCCATGGGTCCCATGTGGGTCCAGGAAGGGCAGAACTTTCTAATATGGGTCCCAGATTGGCCCCACATCGGTCACCAATATAGAGCTTGCCCAGGTACAGCCCATATGGGCCCCAGTTGTGCTTGCTTGCTGGGAGACGACTTCGAACACTTCTGTTGAATATATGGTTAACTTCTATAAATGAATGTTTAATCATTGAGAAGAGTTGAAAACATTGTGGCAAATGGAGAAATTGCTCATTATGAGTATTTTCTCCCTTTGCCACTATGTCTACAAAAGTCGTCTACTGCAGAGGCATCATAACGCATCTCTATGTGCGAAAGGGTTAAGAAAGGTAAATCGGACCATTGGTTTCTTACAGAGTAACCGGAAAGAAAGATTACCTAGAAAAAAGTCTGATCGACCCTCGTATTCTGACACAGTTTTGGTACCATGTTTAATAGAACAGCAAACATCATTCATAAATATTCTACAAGAGTTGCTACAAGATGCAGCAATTGGCGCGGGAATCAGCATTTTATGGTTTAAGAAATACTGTTTGATTCGAAAAACACGAAACCCGTTTTTAAATATATGATATAAATATATGATAACAATAGTTTTTTAGTTAAATACGTAAAACGAAAACAAAAATACCGTTTCCCAACGTGTTGACCTCGATCTCCCAAAATAATTGTAAACATTCTGCGCATGCGCGTCCTTTTTTCCCCTTAATATATTCTTAAAATCGCAAAATGTAGCACAATTAACTTCGCATTTATGCAAATATTCCCATTTTCCTGTTATTAAAACCGCGGTGGTTCTCAGTGATGTTACATATACTTCGCTCTGGTATACTGCTTGTGTTCAGTTGTGTAACTTCGGGTCGAAGTCAAAAGCAAAGAGGGAGAAATGTAACGGGAACGGGGTGAAGGTATAAATATCACTTCTACAGCCTTGCTGTGGAAGCCGGCTTTTATAGCGATGTTGGTAGAGAGGTTGACCTTTTCGTAAAGTTAAGCAACGTTCATCGCGGTTAGTGCCTGGATGGATGACCCGCGATGGATTTACACTATGGTTTTAATTTACATTTTAATTATAAATCAAAGCGCCAATGGCACTGTAGTGGCGATCGTATGGAAAATCCTGCAAAGTAACAAGCAGTATATCGGTGTAGGGCTTGCGATGACTCTGGTGCGGGTAAATTTGAGAATGTACCAACCCTGCATCTTTTGACAGTAGAATAATGTTAGTTTGCCAGGATGTTGTCTTGGTGATTTTTATTTGTTTGGAACAAACAAATTTAGTAGCTGCAATTCTGAAGCCGTTCGTCTTATGTAAAAGTCCATGAATTTCATACGCGTGAAAGTAGTACTCAATACTTGCTCTTACTTTTCAAATGTATCACGATTTTTGAAATAATGATATATTTATATCGTCTTTGTTTTCTTACGTGGTTCTTATATTCAAAGAGAATTACGAAATAAAATGAAACATTGTATTTTAAAACATGAATGCGGAGAGATTAATAAATCCCAATGAGTAAACTGCTACAGGGAGAACTATTTCCGATTTAAGCTCCAGATACGGTATTTGAATTTTCAATCACGCATTGAAAATGTAGATAAAAACAGAATTGAAAATATTTTCTTTGTGCCTTGTCGGCCATATAAATATAGTATAAAGAATTAAAAAAACAAATATGTGCGTCATAAAATGCATTTAAAATGAGAGTAACACATTTGCAGAGAAATCGTGATCGTCGAATTCTATTTATAAATACAACGGTATGGGGGTAGGGTCTAAAGTGCGGACGCGATCTGCGGACAAATACATTATAGAGGGAAAATGCGGACAAATGCAATATAGAGGGAAAATGCCGACGCAATAGAATATAGAGCAAATCTGCGGACGCTATATGATTTGTTGTAAAAAATGTTTAATTAAAGATGGGCAACTGTGTATAATTTGTTACATATGATCATATCCGGGGTTTTCTTTGTAAATATATAATGTGTTTGATTGCTTTTATCAGTGATATAGAATAAACCAAAAATCGAGATCATGCTGAAATGGAATCTCTTTGTAAAGTGTTTTAACGACTTTCCTCTTTATATCATATCTATATATATCAATAAAGAGAATTGATGGATTGATTTTCCGACAAGTAAATGTCTTTTGACGCATCTGCAGCGGAAGAAATTTGAAAACATTGCAAGAATAGAATAGGTTGCTAGTAACTAGCCATAGGTTTTGCTTCAATTATATCCTCTCCTTTACACTCGATTGAAGGGTCATGAGTTCTAGTTATTGTTGGGCCTCTTCATTTTCTACTTTGTAACTTTCAACAGTTTTCCATGTGCCATACTACGAGGCAAATGATCCATGCAACATTCTATTCTGTAGGGTACTTGGAAGGGGCAGAACAACTTAAATAACAAACAAGAAATATGTGAGCTACTGCTCACTAGTGATACCCCCGCTCATGTTTTGAAAGACAGATCAAAAGTTGAATTGCATCATTGGGGTAAAAGTATTGAAGAGTATGAAAGGTTAGAATGAGTGAGGAAGTGTTGGTCATACATAGCCTGATGGTGGGGTAAAGGGCCATAACTCCGTGAAAAATCATCCAACTGGAACGCAAATACGATATGCGCATCTACACTTGGTGGTGATCCTTCCTATGAAGTTTCATAAAATTCCAAAAAGCGGTTGCAGAGAAATAGCCCGGAAATGAATTTAGTCATACATAGCCTGATGGTGGGGTAAAGGGCCATAACTCCGTGAAAAATAATCCAACCGGAACGCAAACACGATATGCGCATCTACACTTGGTGGTGATCCTTCCTATAAAGTTTCATAAAATTCCAAAAAGCGGTTGCAGAGAAATAGCCCGGAAATGAATTTAGTCATACATAGCCTGATGGTGGGGTAAAGGGCCATAACTCCGTGAAAAATAATCCAACCGGAACGCAAACACGATATGCGCATCTACACTTGGTGGTGATCCTTCCTATGAAGTTTCATCAAATTCCAAAAAGCGGTTGCAGAGAAATAGCCCGGAAATGAATTTAGTCATACATAGGGGTAAAGGGCCATAACTCCGTGAAAAATAATCCAACTGGAACGCAAATACGATATGCGCATCTACACTTGGTGGTGATCCTTCCTATGAAGTTTCATAAAATTCCAAAAAGCGGTTGCAGAGAAATAGCCCGGAAATGAATTTAGTCATACATAGGGGTAAAGGGCCATAACTCCGTGAAAAATAATCCAACCGAAACGCAAACACGATATGCGCATTTACACTTGGTGGTGATCCTTCCTATGAAGTTTCATCAAATTCCAAAAAGCGGTTGCAGAGAAATAGCCCGGAAACGAAAGTGTTACGGACGGATGGACGGAAGGACGGAAGGACGGAAGGACGGACATGGGTAAAACAGTATACCCCCCCTTTCCTTCGGAACCGGGGGTATAATAAACAATAAGTATATATATATATACAACACTTTAAATCTTAATTTATTTCTAGTAATTATATATATATACAACTATAATACTAATCTATAACAAATAAGTTAAATGTTTTTTTCTTGCTGTGTAAACAGTAAAAAGCAACATATATTGAAAACATTGTGGGAAAAGGAAAATTTGCTTATTTAAACAATTTCTTAATTCCAATAACCTTTCTTTACCGTCGTATAAACCAAATTTGTATTTGAAGGCTGTTATAAGTAAAAAAACCTTAAATGTTGCCAATTTAATCACATATCTTATCATTATAATAGCCAAATAATTAACAAAAGTTACAATTAAAGTCCGCATCTGTTGTCGAAATATCCACAGGTGCATTAACACAAGATTTGTGAAACCAATTTGTTCATATATCACATTGTACCATGACGGTATCGACACATCCCGGCAAGTTACAAATACATACATGTATATGATAGGTTTATTGGGAAAAAGGGTTACATTTATAATTTGTTTGGAATGACACTCGTACACAATGGTAATTAACAGTGTATGGTCACGCATCCTTAATTGATTTGGCAAGCTTAAACACCCTTTAAAGGAAACAGCGGCCAGCTTAGGTGTATACTGTAGAGTAAAATTCGGACGGCACAGGTATTGGTTTTCTCTGGAGCATTTAATCCTTTTATAATGATGATTTCAATTACTCTTTCATTTGGATAGATGTTTCTTTTTTAGCTCACCTGAGCACGAAGTAAATAACCAACGCTAAATGTCGCAAAATCTTCTAACGTTATCCATATCCATATCGTTAGTACAAGAGTGCATATCGCTTGTGTGAGAGTCCTTATCGTAAGTGTGCGAATCCATATCGATAGTACGAGAGTGCATATATATCTTGTATATATGTCGTACTTGACGTTATATGTCGCAAGGCTGACGCTAAATGTCGCAAAAAAATGACTACTTCAGGAGCTATAACTAAAAAAAGAAGGGACAGAGTGAGATGAAACATTGTAATTTGTACATTGTGAAACAGTAATACTACAAAAGAGTGCTTATAAAGGAGTGAGACATTTAGCGTTGATGTTGCGACATATAGCGGCAGTACCTTGTTTTGCGACATTTTGCGTTACAGATGCGACATATAACGTCAGAAGGTTTTGCGACATTTAGCGTTGGTTGCGACGTTTAGCGTCAGCCTTGTGACATAAAACGTCAAGTGTGACATTTAGCGTTGGTGCGACATTTAACGTTGCTACAGTGTTCCTTGGCCGCCAGGGAGCGGGGCTTTTTTGCCTTATATGGCTATAGTGTAAACTCAAACAAATCTTCTCCTCCAAAAGTGTCAGGCCGATTTTCAAATAATTTTGTAGAAATGTTCCTAGGGTGACCCTCTATCAGATTCCTTCCAGCCAAGTTGATTGGTCGAAAAACATGGCCGCCAGCGGTCGGGGCTTTTTTGCCTAATATGGCTATAGTAAAAACTTGAAAAATCTTCTCATCCGAAAGTTTTTGGCCAATTTTCAATTATTTTTGTAGAAATGTTCATTGGGAGACCATCTATCAGATTCCTCCAAGCCATGTTGATTGGTCGAAAAACATGGCCGCCAGGGAGCAGGGCTATTTGGCCTTATATGGCTATAATGAAAACTTGAAAAATCTCTTGTTAAGCAGGAAGCTTTTGAGTAAGATTTTAGAAAACCCTTAGTCAATGGTGATTTTTTTTGTAACAAAAATTATTAAATACTTAGATGAGTGAGTCGGGGCCATAATGGTTATCCATTTGTTTTACATGTCTTTTGAAACTTGGACATTAAATATAATATTCACATGTATGTCTCATGATTTATTTATATAGACAACTAAAATGGCATTTAATTTTAACGGATGCGTCATTTATTCTTTTACCCGAAGTTGTAATATTTATAAACAATGCATAGTTTATAAATCACACATCTATGCAAAGGCAAATGTTTGAACAGTTTTATGTACCCAAACAAATGGAGTGCCTTCAGCGCTTTGATTTAGTTACGTTCTGAAATTGGTCATAATGTGTTCAAAATTAGGCCATTCCAAAGTTATGAAAAATCTAGTTGGTATTCGATAGACTACCGTTTTAGCTCATAAGAATGGCTATTTGGAAATTAAATTAGTCGGGTAATCACATGTTCATCACCAGGTCGCTAGGCCATATTAAAATAAAATATTTTTTACACTTTAGAAATGACTAAATTATCAAGAAAAGAGAGAAAACAGTATCCATTAGTTTGGTGTTTGTTTCAATGATGTCCGATAATAAACAGGTCTTTTCAATTTAGTCCCTTCACATTGCATGATTGAGGGTTGTCAGAGACATATAAACACAGTGTATTTATATGTCTCTGAGGTTGTTAAACTGCTTCGAATAATGTGAGTGCAAAAACAAACACAAAACATGCTCAAAAATCACAATTTCACTATTTGCCAAACTGTTCAATTTACAAAAATATAGGCATATATTATAATGCTCGACTAAACTAAATTAGGCTACACTTTCAGCATTGATTGCTAATTGACTCTAGAACGTGCAGACGTGTATACATAACGTGTGTACACACTGACATTATGTGTCCTTTAAACCTTTGTAAACCAGTCTTATCATCTAGATGCTTTCATATATTTAAACAACTACACAATAAAGCGTTTATAATATTGAGATAACCATGCAGTCTCGCGAGCTATTTATAGAACTTTTTGGAATTTCCAGATTTGAGTATCATCAGAGTTACCGGTATTTGCAAGGCAGATAGAACGCGCAATGATATTTATTATCTGCCCGATCATGATGAAGATAATATTTACATATTTTAACTCTATGTAGATAATGTCTTGTTAAAACTCAAATCTTAGTAACAATCCGGTACCAAAGTAGCACTGACATAATTATTAATAATCACGTCACTGCATCAATGACGGAACTATAACGGATGTGAGTAAATTAGTTTGCAGTAAGGAAAAAAAATATCAACCGATTGTTCAAAACCGACTATGTAAATATTTTTCGTTGTTGTTGTTTCTGTTAGCATTTTGGCGATTGTCAAACCAATCGCCACAAAAAATTACTCGCATATAAATAGACTGGTTCTATTTGCAAACTCGAACGAGAACCAGTCTAGTGACGAACTGCTACGGAAATATCCGAGAGCTGACGGTAAAATACGGCGCATGCGCGATCAAGACGATTAACACGGCGCAATCGCAAGCCCACCAGTGGTAGTTCTAAACACAACCAATATATGCACTGGTGCTGAAGCACGCGCGCAAAAAACGCGAAGTCCAACAAACAAGATCGTATAGTTGTTAATTTCATTTAAAAGTTGTTCAAAGTAATACGTGTCAGGTGGTACAGACAGTACTCTTTTTCTCTCCCCAAAAGCGGCTCTGGGCCGTCTTTAAATACTCTCTCGTTTACATATATTCATTAGTCGCCGGGCAGAAGCCCGCGACTTCTATTTTTAATAGCTTTTCGGAAATCACATGGGAGGGCGGCTTATTATTAGAAAGAAACAAATCTAGATGATTTGAACATATTACAACTGTGGTTGTTTACGAACACTAATAAATGACACATCTAAAATGAAATAAATATTCCGATTTTTTAATGTTTGCAGTTTTTATTTGTTTGGAACAAACAAATTTAGTAGCTGCAATTCTGAAGCCGTTCGTCTTATGTAAAAGTCCATGAATTTCATACGCGTGAAAGTAGTACTCAATACTTGCTCTTACTTTTCAAATGTATCACGATTTTTGAAATAATGATATATTTATATCGTCTTTGTTTTCTTATGTGGTTCTTATATTCAAAGAGAATTACGAAATAAAATGAAACATTGTATTTTAAAACATGAATGCGGAGAGATTTATAAATCTCAATGAGTGAACTGCTACAGGGAGAACTATTTCCGATTTAAGCTCCAGATACGGTATTTGAATTTTCAATCACGCATTGAAAATGTAGATAAAAACAGAATTGAAAATATTTTCTTTGTGCCTTGAATTAAAAAAACAAATATGTGCGTCATAAAATGCATTTAAAATGAGAGTAACACATTTGCAGAGAATTCGTGATCGTCGAATTCTATTTATAAATACAACGGTATGGGGGGAGGGTCTAAAGTGCGGACGCGATCTGCGGACAAATACATTATAGAGGGGAAATGCGGACAAATGCAATATAGAGGGAAAATGCCGACGCAATAGAATATAGAGCAAATCTGCGGACGCTATATGATTTGTTGTAAAAAATGTTTAATTAAAGATGGGCAACTGTGTATAATTTGTTACATATGATCATATCCGGGGTTTTCTTTGTAAATACATAATGTGTTTGATTGCTTTTATCAGTGATATAGAATAAACCAAAAATCGAGATCATGCTGAAATGGAATCTCTTTGTAAAGTGTTTTAACGACTTTCCTCTTTAAATCATATCTATAGATATCAATAAAGAGAATTGATTGATTGATTTTCCGACAAGTAAATGTCTTTTGACGCATCTGCAGCGGGCGAAATTTGAAAACATTGCAAGAATAGAATAGGTTGCTAGTAACTAGCCATAGGTTTTGCTTCAATTATATCCTCTCCTCCTTTACACTCGATTGAAGGGTCATGAGTTCTAGTTATTGTTGGGCCTCTTCATTTTCTACTTTGTAACTTTCAACAGTTTTCCATGTGCCATACTACGAGGCAAATGATCCATGCAACATTCTATTCTGTAGGGTACTTGGAAGGGGCAGAACAATTTAAATAACAAATAAACAATAATGGTAATTAACAGTGTATGGTCACGCATCCTTAATTGATTTGGCAAGCTTAAACACCCTTTAAAGGAAACAGCGGCCAGCTTAGGTGTATACTGTAGAGTAAAATTCGGACGGCACAGGTATTGGTTTTCTCTGGAGCATTTAATCCTTTTATAATGCATGATTTCAATTACTCTTTCATTTGGATAGATGTTTCTTTTTTAGCCCACCTGAGCACGAAGTAAATAACCAACGCTAAATGTCGCAAAATCTTCTAACGTTATATGTCGCATCTGTAACGCCAAATGTCGCACAAAATTGTACTGCCGCTATATGTCGCAACATCAACGCTAAATGTCGCACTCTTTTATAAGCACTCTTTTGTAGTATTACTGTTTCACAATGTACATATTACAATGTTTCATCTCACTCTGTCCCTTCTTTTTTTAGTTATGGCTCCTGAGGTAGTCATTTTTTGCGACAATTAGCGTCAGCCTTGCGACATATAACGTCAAGTGCGACATATAGTCAAAATATATATGCACTCTCGTACTATCGATATGGATTCGCACTCTTACGATAAGGACTCTCACACAAGCGATATGCACTCTTGTACTACTGATATGGATTCGCTCACTTACGATATTGATTTATACACTAACGATATTGACTCTCACAAAAACTATATGCACTCTCGTTCTAACGATAATGACTCGCACACTAACGATATGGACTCTAGTAATAGTGGTTCATTAGAATAAAAGATACATTTAAAACGGAAACCGAAACACGTTCATCAAAAGCACCATGTAGAACTACCACAGTTGATTTGGTATATTATTGTTAACCTTGGTTCGAAACAAAATCCTTCGTCGCGATACTCCCTTCAACGGGTGAATAGATTGTTCAAAGACATTGTGAGCAAGACACAACCGCCTCGGTTGTATCTCAACCCTTGCCGGTTCTGTGATATATCTATGTCGCCTTTTAGTGTTAGAAGAATTATATGAATAGCAGGACCTGGCTGTTGGTTAGTGCAGGCAATCCGTGATGTGTTAACACATTCCTCGCGGGCCAATGCCTGGCTCTACTCTATCTGCGGATAGCCACATTTGGTGGCTAGTATACAATAGATGGAATATGGTATAAACGTTCAAGGTATCAGTTACGGGATGTTAAAGCGCTACATTTATAAACTTTTTTATAAGTAGGTTAAGGAATGGCAATAAAAAGCATGTTACTTATTCCGTGTCAGTTTTTATTCAAGTATTAGCTTATACAGTTTGTGACAAGAGAGACAATTGTATACCAGTTACAATATGTGGCTATCCATAGAACATTAACATTTTGAAAACACATGTACACGGACATACACTGTTACATTACGTTATAACATGTACAGTGTATGTCCGTGTACATGTGTTTACAAAAAAAATGTCTTGGACGTTTATACCATATTCCATCTATTGTATACCAGCCACAAAATGTGGCTATCCGCAGAAAGAGCCAGTCATTGGCCCGCAAGGAATGTATAAACACAAAGCGCAATCTGTTATTCTGATGAACCACTATTACTAGAGTCCATATCGTTAGTGTGCGAGTCATTATCGTTAGTACGAGAGTGCATACAGCTTTTGTGAGAGTCTATATCGTAAGTGTATGAATCAATATCGTTAGTGAGCGAATCCATATCGTTAGTACAAGAGTGCATATCGCTTGTGTGAGAGTCCTTATCGTAAGTGTGCGAATCCATATCGATAGTACGAGAGTGCATATATATCTTGTATATATGTCGTACTTGACGTTATATGTCGCAAGGCTGACGCTAAATGTCGCAAAAAAATGACTACTTCAGGAGCTATAACTAAAAAAAGAAGGGACAGAGTGAGATGAAACATTGTAATTTGTACATTGTGAAACAGTAATACTACAAAAGAGTGCTTATAAAGGAGTGAGACATTTAGCGTTGATGTTGCGACATATAGCGGCAGTACCTTGTTTTGCGACATTTGGTGTTACAGATGCGACATATAACGTCAGAAGGTTTTGCGACATTTAGCGTTGGTTGCGACGTTTAGCGTCAGCCTTGTGACATAAAACGTCAAGTGTGACATTTAGCGTTGGTGCGACATTTAACGTTGCTACAGTGTTCCTTGGCCGCCAGGGAGCGGGGCTTTTTTGCCTTATATGGCTATAGTGTAAACTCAAAAAAATCTTCTCCTCCAAAAGTGTCAGGCGATTTTCAAATAATTTTGTAGAAATGTTCCTAGGGTGACCCTCTATCAGATTCCTTCCAGCCAAGTTGATTGGTCGAAAAACATGGCCGCCAGCGGTCGGGGCTTTTTTGCCTAATATGGCTATAGTAAAAACTTGAAAAATCTTCTCATCCGAAAGTTTTTGGCCAATTTTCAATTCTTTTTGTAGAAATGTTCATTGGGAGACCATCTATCAGATTCCTCCATTTGTAACAAAAATTATTAAATACTTAGATGAGTGAGTCGGGGCCATAATGGTTATCCATTTGTTTTACATGTCTTTTGAAACTTGGACATTAAATATAATATTCACATGTATGTCTCATGATTTATTTTTATAGACAACTAAAATGGCATTTAATTTTAACAGATGCGTCATTTATTCTTTTACCCGAAGTTGTAATATTTATAAACAATGCATAGTTTATAAATCACACATCTATGCAAAGGCAAATGTTTGAACAGTTTTATGTACCCAAACAAATGGAGTGCCTTCAGCGCTTTGATTTTTATTTCACTCGCATTTAAGTTTGTTGTCTTATTTACGAAGACAAAAGTGGTCCCTTCAAGACGTGAACCAACACCCCCTAATGCAGACTCTTATGTGTCATCATTGAGGTCAATTTCGGATTCTCCTTTTAATAGCAATTTTAACTTACTAAATGTTGTTTTCATGTTCAAAGAGATGTCTTGATTTGTGTAGAATTCATTTAATAATGTTAATCCATGAATATCTAAAGTAGGAACTGTTTCTAAGCTAAATATAGACCCTATTCTGTTGTGTAGTTTCGTGACCTTTAACATCGATTTTCGCGCATGCGCATTTCGATATGAAAAAGCGAGTGATATTATTTTATTTTAGACAAGTACAAGACGAATGTTTGACGCAAAGCGTCAAAGAGAAGCCGCAATATTTCGTTGTACATGTAGAAATAAGAAAAAAAGAACATTTTTAAATCCACAAACAATAGAACAATTTAAACTGTAGACGGTAATGCTGATATATTTCTCCTTTTGAAGACTTTTGTTTTCTTCAAATTACCTCCCTTTAAAGCAATACCATGATATTTACCTTGTGATTCGAATAAGATTGACAAACATTGAAATTATATGAATGAATACTATTATTTAAATAAGTAACAACAGCAAAATTAAATTTAAGCCAGATAAATGTGTACACATTTCGTTAATTTTTTATAGATACCCTAATGTATAGGTATGTCTATAAAATTTATAAGCAAATGTTTTCATTACTACGTTCCTAATGTTTGAATAGACTAAGGAAAGTCAAGAATACATAAATAAATCAATGCAGTCTTTTCCGGCGACATTGATGCCTTGCATCAACCTTCTCTTGTAACTCTCTTTATTGACCTAGCTTCATTGTGGAGAGGTTAACATTGACCGCTCCCAAGACAGAACTATGACCAATATTAATAAGGAAACCATCGAGCATTTCCTATCTTTCAATATAATTTATTCATTTATTCATCGTAGTTCGAATCGTAACATTACATTAGTTCGATTGTGGATACTATGTCCAAAGATTAGCTCGTGTGATTCATGGGGTTGGTACTCGAGGGAGTAACAAGATATGACATCTGTGTTTAGTTTAAATTTCTCAATATGTTGAGATCTCGTGCGCCGCTACCACGGAACTACAGATAATCAAGAACAATCACGCAGTAACAATGAAAGTCCGCCTAAACATGGGTTAATACTAGTAATACGTATTAGTAGTCCCTGCCTAAACGGAACGCTTCTTACAAATAACTAGAATTGTAGTCCATAAGCTGTTTTTCATTTCGCATAAATATTTTCAAGGTTTAATATAAACCACATTCTAGATCCCAAATGTTTCATTCTCGTATGTTTTCAATACAGGCAGCTCTTACATACCATATGAAGTAACTGGTCAAAGATGTGCTGCGTGAAAATGTTCTACGATGTCAACATAACTGTTATTGGCCGGTGGCCTTATGTCAATAAAATATTGTCATTGTCATTGCCATTTAGAGTATAAATGTTCGAATTGCAGTGGATTTGCTGATCAGTATTAAGTATTTGTAGTATAACGCGGATTTCAATATTTATCTATGTAATGAAATAAACGCAAAGTCAACATCATATCGTATAGTGGTTAGTTTTATCTTAAAGAGTGTTCACAGTAATGCATGTCTGATGGTACGGACAGTATTCTTGGTCGCTCTGGGCCATCTTTAAATACAATCTGATTTACATATTCATAACTCTCTTTATTGACCTAGCTTCATATATATTGGAGAGGTCAACATTGACCCCTCCCAAGACAGAACTATGACCAATATTAATAAGGAAACCATCGAGCATTTCCTATCTTCAAATATAATTTATTCATTAATCCATCGTAGTTCGAGCCGTAACGTTACATTTTCCTTCCCTTGTTGAAAAGATGTGTTGTCATTAGGCTAAAAGATCTCAAAATAAAAGAGAATAACGTGAAGGCCAACTGTTGATGTTTGTCTCCACTTCAATAATCAAAGCACTGCAGTGCTGACGGCCTGGGGGCTGCTGGAAGGTTGGAGAAGTACGGGAAATGTGAAAGGAAATAACAATTTCAGCTTATGTTTATGTATTTCTTGTCAAGAAGTTGAAAGATCATGTCAAAAATAGTAAATTTTATTAAACTGCCAACTTAAAAACAGAAGGACCTTGTTGGCAATATATCGCTCACCTGAGTGCAAGAGCTCACAAGTATACACATTTAGGACATGAAGAATCAGAGGAAGATTTGACAGCAGGTTAAGGCAGAATATTTTGAAGTTTTTGCATTATTATATTGAGAATCATGTCAATGTTAAATCCCATTCCATCAAGTTGAAATAGTTCTCTAAACCATATACTAGACTGGGAGAAAGTGATTGAAATATGAAAAACTCTTCAAGACAATTTTCCTTCATTTGGCCTAGTGACCTATTTTTGTTTACCGGATATGACCCTTATTCGAATATAGACTAGATATCATTAAGATAAACATTCTGACCAAATTTTAAAAAACGTGACCTCTACAGTGTTGACAAGATTTTCCTTCAATTTGGCCTAGTGAACTAGTTGTTTAACATACATGACCAATATTCAAACTTGGCCTACATATCATCAAGACAAACGTTCTGATACGGTTTCAACATGCTCAAGTTAAAAATGCAGCCTCCAAAATGTTGACAAAATTTCACCTCAATTTGGCCTAGTGACCTAGTTTCTGACCCAATATGACCCTTATTCGAACTTGACTTAGATATCATTAAGACAAGCATTCTGACTAAAATGCCGTTGATACCTCCACAGCACTTGCGGGCACCTGCACAGCACGATTGAGGGAGAGGTTTGCGGTTGCACGCTACCTCTACAACTTAGTTATTGGTGCATTGGTGGCTGAAGAGGAGAGGACTCATTCCCTTTACTGCCACTCTCCCTCTCTTGTGAGTACTGCCCTCTCATTCTACTTCAGTCCTCCCTTCTTTTATAGGGCATCGTGTAGTACTGTTACTCTGACACTTTTCTGATAAATTGTGTGTTGAATTGCTACATTCTGTGAAGAGTGCGACTGGAATCTGATTAATGATGCGATGACCCGGCTTTTATAACCTGCGAGACACATTGGATGGTCGGCCAGAAACCGCCTTTCACCTGTCAATGTCTGCCCGTTGTCTGGCCGGGCTCTGTTTCTATGTTTACCATTAATTTTTCGACGCACGGGCCCTACGGCCCCCGGTTAATCCGCCACTGTATATGTCACGTGACTTCTTTCGTTGGGGGGGGGGGGGATCGGGTACGCCAAATCCGCCACTTCATTTGCCACGATTTTTCTTTGTTTACCATTAATGTTTTCGACGCACGGGCCCTGCGGCCCCCGGTTAATCCGCCACTGTATATTTCACGTTTTTTTTTTTTTTTCCCTTTTTTCCGTTCCTCTTCGCGAATGTTTATAATAATAACATATATTTGACCTCTCGGCGCATTAATTTCTAAAACATTTCTTAAACTCATATTGGAGTACTCACGCCTTAAGTTTTTCACTGATGTTCCAACAACATTAAAATGATATTTATGGGGGAGATCCTAATCTTTTAAATGCAGTTTTGTTGAATCCATGATGAATTATATTTCTCGCGCATTTTTTCTCGCGTTGTTTGGTGCTAACAGCAATTGGCATGCTGCCAACTCCGAAACAAATGGTATTACTACTATGCCCAGGAGCTAAAGCCCCAGACCAAAAACCACTCATGGACTACAATACGTAAACAAATACAACATTCCTTTCAATGTGCATGATGGTTAAATAGACACATATGGGCTTAACAAGAACAGATGTCCTACTTGTATTTATACAGCATATGACAAAGACTTTTGATTTATTACTGTTATTTAAGCATCTTTATTATTCTCTCTCAACGGCGGATTTTTATTGATTATCTTCATATATCATCCCGTGTCTGCAATTAGGCCAAGAATGATTTGACCCAACTCGCCCTCGCTGCAATATTAACCCTTTCCAGAAAATCGCTTTAACCTATTTCAAAACCGCCTTTTCACCTTGCTTGTTTTGTTTTATAAGATAATTTACATTTAACAACATTTAGGTGAATAGTAAAAACCTACAACATCAAGAGAACACACCAAATAGATTACACTAATAACGTCTCTTTCTATAATAACATGTCATTTAGGACATCATCGCATCCGGTGGCCTGTTTTTCTCAGTGAAGTTTCTCCCACACTTTCGGATGTATGCCTCTATTCTCGGGAACAACTGTGCAACACTCGCAAAAGACTCCCGCTTAGTAGCTGGTGTGGACGCAGTATCGGTTCGCAGGGACAATGACTCTACCCCATAGTAGAAAGCTCCAGCTCTGTACCTTTGGAACTATCATTTTTCTTAGAACCTTGCAAATAGTCAGTTAATTTCC